>VZRL01001630.1:359951-510033 GCA_013397895.1 Origma solitaria | reverse complement strand
CCTGGTGCTGCTCCTGGGCTGCTCCTGCTCCTGGTGCTGTTGCTGCTGCTGTTTCTGGTGCTGTTGCTGCTCCTGGTGCTGCTTCTGCTGCTGCTGTTTCTGGTGCTGTTGCTGCTCCTGATGCTGCCCCTGGTGCTGGTGCTGCTCCTGGTGGTGCTGCTCCTGCACCTACTGCTCCTGCTGCTGCTGCTGCTCCTGCTTCTGGTGCTCCTGCTGCTGCTGCTGCTACTCCTTCTCCTGCTCCTGCTGCTGCTCCTGCTGCTGCTCCTGCTGCTGTTCTCAGTCCTGCTGCCCCACCGCAGGAGCATTCCCACGTATGCTGGTCTATCCCGTTGTGTGCATCTCCCAAGAGTAGCACAGATCCTTTCCACCCCTTAGGATCCTTGGGTATGCTTTATGTGGGTGATGCAAAAAAGTCACAGCTTTTAAACTTTTCACATCTCTCCATCTTATCAGGCACAGAAGAAAACAGTGTTGCAATGTTGTGAATCTGGGAAAAGGGGCCTTTACAGCAGTTTAAGGCAATATATGCAGGTACATAATTTTTTATGAAATGTGAAATACTTCACATCAGATGAAAAATAATTACCTTCCAGAAACTCTGGCTCCCTGATTTCCAAATTCTTGCTTTCCAAACTTAGCAGCACAACAGAAACAGGTTCCTCACAATCCACTTTTACAAGTATATCTCTGCACCTCACCTAAGTTAATCAAAACTTAATATGTTAGATGTTGAACCTTGTTTCGAAATTCTTTCTCCTTTCTCAGGTGAATAATCTAAAAATGCGTATGCAAATACTTCTACAAAACTGATGATAAATAGCTGACAAATCAAAGCAATAAAAAACCATAAATCATAAAACTGTTTAAGTTGGAAAGTACCTTTAAGATCATTGAGTCATACCATATACCTAATACTGACAAGTCCACCACCAAATCATGTTCCTAAGTGCCTCATCCACACTCTAAGCCAGGTCCCTTAAAGTCACATCTACATGTGGTGCTTTATAATGGAAAAATGTAATCCAGAAAGGATTTTATATTTAACATGAAGATGTTTTTATACTCTGTGTAATTGGGTTTTTTATACCCCTGATGAAAAATCTAGGAAATCTTCATTGAACAATATTTCTCTATTGAAACATTCTTTGGTTTCTATGTCTGAATGGGGGTATATATCCTCTTACATTAATAATACCTATTTTGTGGAGACTGTGTATTCTTTTGATTGAAAAAGTCTTCAGAACAGTAGATAGATTTAATTATTTTTCAAAAAATACAGACAGTTAAACTAGAAGATAGTTCTAGGTCTCTTCCAGCTGAAATATTCTATTCTATTCTGTTCTATTCTATTCTATTCTATTCTATTCTATTCTATTCTATTCTACTGAACTGAATATTGTTTCAAAGATAAGCTGGTTTACTGTTAAGGAATATGATACTTAATATGCTATTTTTTCAATTCAATTAAGATTAAATTTAAGGAGATCCTGAATCAGTTCAAACTTGGATTTTTTTTTCCCCACTTAATGTTTTATTGCCTGGTCTACACTGTGGGAAAGAAAGCCCTACAGCTAAACCCAGTATGTTTGCAAAAGTTAAATATGAATTAAATATAACATTATTTTCTTTCTTTTACTACTTTCAGTTCAGCTATGAGGCTTTAACACAAGTTGTCACCATATGTTCCTAAAGAAATGTTGCTTTTACTGCTCCAAGGGTATCCAGGATTTCACATTTGCAAGATATGTATTTAAAGAAGAGAAGCATAATATCCCAGTCAAAAGTGCTGGTGAGAACATTTACTTTATAATTCTACCTTTTTCTCCCTTGTTACTCTCAGCTGGCCATGCATTTTTGATTTTGTGAGAGTATTAGAAATCTTTTACATTTGCAAGATTAAAATGGACTGAAATATTTAAAATTTTCATTTGCAAAAGCAGGGATGTAGACATACAAAAAGAATCACAGAACCAATGAATAGTTGAGATTGGAAGGGATTTCTGGAGTTCCTCTAATACAACCACCAGCTCAAAGCATGGTCAGCTAGACCAGAGTGCTCAAGACTCTGTCCAGTCAGGTTCTGATTAATTCCAAACATCAAGAATCTACAATGTCTCTATTGGAACAGGCTCTTTTCTTTACACTAAGAAAAAACTACCCTTTTTCTAAGTCTAAATGGAATTTCTTTATTTCTACTTCTTCCCACTGCCTCTTGTCCTTTCACTGCACACCACTCAAACTCTGGCTATGTCATCTTTATTCCCTCTCATTTGATATTCATTTACATTTGCAAGATCCTTCTAAGCCTTCTGTTCTACAGGCTAAACAGCACAAACCCTCTCAGCCTCTCCTTTTGTGTCAGATACTTCAGTCCCTTAGTCATGGGATCACAGAATATCCTGAGCTGGAAAGGATCCAAAAGAATATCAAGTCCAGGTCCCAGCCTACACAGGCCAACCCCCAAAATCACATATTTGTATTCACATAAATGTGCTTTCACTGGGCTCACACCTGTATGTTCATTTGCTCATTTGCAGGCAAGGTGCTCAGAGCGTGTCTCATGAGAGCTGAGTAGAGGGGCACAATCACCTCTGTCCATCTGCTGTTGATTCTTTTCCTAAGGTAGACCACAATGCTGCTGGCACCCTTTGGTGCAAAGGCATGTTACTGGCTCATGTTCAACAAGTTTGCCACCCTAAATGAGTCAAGAAAAACAGCATCCATTGCTGTCCTCTTGCCCATAATCCACTTGCTGTGGAAAGGTATCAGGTTGGTCAAGCATGGTTTTCATGCACAAACCCATGTTAATTTCTCTCCTTTATGTCCTGAATACATTTGGCAGCAGTTTTTGGGATTATTTGCTCCATCACCTCCTCAGTAAGTGAGCTAAGTCTGAATAACCTGTAAGTCCCCAGGTACAGCTTCTCATTGGAGTAACATTTATTTTCTTCCAGGGGTGACACGTATTTTCTTCTGGTCCTCAGGAACCTCTCCCAAATTCATCCATGGGTGCATCCTATCACATCCCATGGACTTGCATATGCCATTTGATTAAATGTTGCCTAACCTGATCCTCATCCATGGATAAGTCTTCCTTGCTCCAGGCTTTCCCAAATGCCTCAAGGGCTAGGATTCCTGAAGCCTGGGATTACCTGTGAAGCGCAAGGCAAGTAAGGCGTTAGGCACCTTGAATGTGACTCTTAAGAGTTTTTAAGGCACCATGCCCTTTGTCACCAGGACCCCTATTCCATTCAGAAGTGGGTCTACATTTCTCCTAATCAAATCTTCATTTTCCTACTGATAAATTGGCAGAAAATATTCTCCATGCTCTTTGCATAACTCACCAGATTTAACTCTAGAAGTGTTTGTCTTGCCCATCTTTGCATGCTCAGACTGTTTTTATATTCCTCCTGTTTCACCTATTGTTGCTTCCATCGCTCCTTTGATTTCCTCTTATGCTGGAGTTTTGTCAGGATGTTCTTGTTCATCCGTGAAGGACTCCTCCAAACTGCCTTTGCTTGATTTCCTGCACATGAGGATGATCCATCCTTGAGCTTGGAGGAGGTGATCTTTTAAAATCAATCAGCTCTCCTGGTCTGCTCTTCTCTCCAGGACAGTATCACATGGTATTTCTCCAAGCAGATCCCTAAAGAGGCCAAAGTCTGCTCTCCTGAAGCTGAGGGTTGTGATCAAACTGTGTTACTATGTGCAGTCCTGCTCTCCTCTTTGATCTTTCTCCTATGGAAACAAAAACACTTGGAACAGAGGGTAGAAGTATCTCATGATGTGTCATAATACTGCACATATATATGGTATCAAAATAATAATATTAATAATAAATTTTCCTTTTTTGGTCAGATTTGTCTATTTTAAGACCTTTAATTCATCTTCATTACAAGCCAACTACCTTAGTACTACCTAATGAGACTTCCATACTTCTTTAATTAAGAAAAAAATTGCATCCATGGTAAATGATGGATGAAGGAAAAGCCTTTTATATAATTTTGCATCCCATTTACTTAAATTTCAATTCCATTTCAAAGTCGAGACCTAAACTCAGATCCAAATAAAAAAAGACTGCCTTTCTTCTTAAAGTGCTGAGTGTATTTTGGCACCCTGACACTGAGGCCTGTCTACAGAAAGCTGAAGATTTTTCTCACTTTCTGCCCTCTTGGCTTTTGCCAAAACTTGCATTTTGTTAATCCTGGTAACACAGGGTGAGTGCAGAGGGCACACATTTCATATATGTCAGAAAAACTTGTCTTCTGGGCTTAGACCAGAGCAGGGACATTGGCTGCTCTAAGTAGTTAATAATTATGCCATTAGGATATACCAGTAGGTAACAGGAAAGATGAAGTTTTGTTTTACGCTGCTCAGGTTTGTTTCTTGCTTGCTTGGACAAGCATGTATAAATGTACTTGAGGAAATAGAAAAAAAGCCAGAGGAAAGTTTAAAAAATCCCTTTCTTTCCTCTCTCTTTTTCAATGTCAAGGACATATGAAAGTCAGTGGGGAAAAAGAAAAGTCTAGCTTCAGATAATGAAAAAGGCTTTGTTTAGGGTTGCTTCCTTTATATTTTCCCTTTCAAAAATGGTTGGCAAAACTGAGGAGAGAATATCATTCCTCCCATCCCATGCCAGAAATAATCAAAAGCCAGAACCCAGGGAGATCAGGAATCTCAGAGCTGCTGGCCAAGGAAATTGTTAAGAGAGTCACAGACAACCAAGAGGTTTTCCAGAGCTATAGAAATTTGCTACACAGGTGTGAAAGAGCAAAAGACATGGGAAGCAGGAGGCCAGTAACAATGGGAGAAGAAACAGAAAACCTGGTTCTAAGCAAGGGAAAAGCCTTGGCATGCATCAAGAGGAGGACAAGCTTCAATGTTATGACACAAGTCAGGATAAATCAAATATTCTAAATACCCTGTCTACTTCAGAAACAAGCTTAGACACGACCTAATGAGAGAATACTGTTCAAATTTGGAAATCCTTACAGCTATATAGTTCATGGATTGTAGTGTTTCCAGAGAAACAGTTGGCTGATGGATAGCACCGAGACATAAAATTAGAGGACATTGGTTATCCCTCTTTTCAGCACAATTGGAAACATTCTGAAAGATGGAAGGCCTGTTTCCTGCGTATTTTGCTCCACATCTCATGTCAAGCAAAAATCTGTAGATATGCTGGCTAACATCATTTGAAGGAACTGGACTAAGTCAGAAAAGTGCCCTTAACTCATGTCCCCATTAGAAAGTACAGCTATGACCATTTCTTCCCCCTTTGCATGCTTTTCCAATATATTGATAACAGAAATGCTTCTTAGCTTAGCTGAAAGTGTGGCTGGATAGATGAGGGATAGGTTGGACTCTGAATTAATAGCTTTCCATTAGTTACTGACAGGTGAGAATCTCAGAGCACTGAGCCTGTACAGAGACATGCATTGCATGAATCAGGTTTTTTTCTGATTCTTTTTTCCTGTGACACTGTTGGGAATACAGGGGACAAGCTTCATACGATAGCCATGGGAAATACAATCGGACTGGAAATGGTGGAGATGGAGATAAAGCAAATGTCCTGCAGTCTCTTTGTACTAAAGGCTAAAATTTTGTCCCAGGTCATCAGACAAAGGAAACAAAAATTCAAAGATCCTGTTACTCACCATAATTATAATATGACCATACAGTTTGGGAAGTAGGCTGGCTCTCACTTGCAAACTGGTCATAGAATCACTGACAGGTTTGCAGACCATTGGGGATTGTGTTTCACCCTGCCTTGCACAGAAATTTCCAGCAAGCCCCTGCAGGGAGCCCTGCAGCCTGAGGTGTCAGAGCAGCCACTGCTCACCCGCTCAGGTACTGGGGCAGGGAAACCTTGCCCTGCTGCGTTCCTGTGCCGCAGCTCTCCCACGGCACTGCTGCTTGGACTGACACCTGCTAGGGACAAAGGAATATGCTGCTGGAAGGCACCGGGAGAAAGACAAGTCTTGTGGTGAGAGCAGGATTATTTAAGGTCATTGCAAGAGGAACATGAGAAAACCCTAGAGCTCTGATGGCTGGAGAGCCTTCACAAAGCCAGGGAAGGAAGGCACTGCTGCAGGCATGACCTCGTTGACAGCTTGAAGATGAGGGCTTTGAAAAAATTACCTCACTGCTAGAATGGTGCGGGTGTGTACTCTGCTGCTATTACCAGATTTTGCTGGCAAATATTTTCTTGATGAGGCAGCTACATGCAGAGGTGGCAGCATCCCAGCCAAAGGCAGCTGAATCAATTTGCACTTGTTTTGTTTAGTTCTGTTGTCATTGACTTCAATCAGCTTTGCATTCTATTGTTTTCATGTTAAAAATGCATCTGGTCTCACAAAACATTGCCAAGCTGAGCTTTTTTAAAGAGAAAAATCAAGATAAGAAAGAAAAATCTCAGAATAATTTGTAAGAATAGTAGAATTGTATTTTGAACACAAGGTAAGGAAAACTGTGTAATGCCTGATAATAATGATGATGAAACATATTTACAATATTTTAGTTTGAGTGTTATTACTGGCAATTATATCAGCTTTAGAGACAAAGAGAAAATTAAAGACATGTGCAGTTTTGGGGTGGATAATTAGTATCTGCCAGAATTAGCTGTATGAGAAATTAAACAATATATATTGCATCTTAGCTGTGGTTGCATTAAATTATTTTGGTTTGTGCATTTGCAATAAATCTTCCACAAACTCTTCATGGAATAACTTGCTGCTTCTTTCTTTCTTTAAAAAACAATCTGGTTTCATTTGTAACATAAAAGTGATATGCATCCTTTTAATTTCAACTAAACTAGCAGCTGACTCTAATTTTTGTGTTTCTAGAAGTAAATGAAAAGAATACAAAATATGCTCTTCAATAGCCAGTCGTGGTATTAAGTGCTACTCTGCTTACATCATGGGATGAGCTCAGCTCTTTAGAGCATGGTGCTAATAACACCAAGGCTGTGGGTTTGTCCCTGCATGGGCCATTCGCTAATGGATGGATTTGATGGTCCTTGTGGGTCCCTTCCAGCTCAGACTGTTCTGTGAATCCGCATCAGAACACTTGTTAGAAAAACTAATTCTTACATAAACAATATTGTACTTATAACATAACTGGAGAATTGGTGATGCTAGAGTGGACACCAAATGAAAAAAAGCATAAAGTGACACTTCTAGTGTTCCAGCCTCAGTGCAAAGGCTGTTGATTTAAGACAGCCCTTGGACAAGTGATGTAAGATCCAGTTCCAACAGTGTACTCTGCCTGCTCCATGTAAGGATATTTGTGAGTCCTTGCTGGTGTGATGACTTTCAGAACTCCAATCTCTTGCTGATCTGCTGGGGTCTGGCTCTTTTGATTTGGGATTGTCTTCAGGTCTGGTAATTTGCTTATTCTTCTTTTGAAATTTTTTACTCATTTTGTGGGTCCCGCAGAACTTTTCAAGGACATCTCATTTTAATGAGATGTTACTCATAGGAAATTTTTTTTTCTTAGGTAATTTGTTTAACAGTGGAAAAGCTGGCAATATCACAAATTAAATGAAAAGCATTTGACTTTCTGCACAGTGGTTAAAGGAACAGTTGCACAATTTTTTCTCCTATTTCTTCTTGTTAGCTTTAGGAGAAAATACAAAAATATGCTATTATTTTGCTACAAAGGGTTTCTCTGCTGAGTTCTGTGAATGACTTAATACCCAAATGGGAAAAGTCACATGGTTCAGACTCTGCAAACATTGGCAGCTATAGCATTCAAAACATGAATCTGATGTGAAAATGCAATGATCTTCCCCATTACATTAGTAAAAATTTATTTTTTTAAAAACAAAACCATTGTTCTTCTCAAGCTTAATATGGAACACTAGAAATGAGTCCATAGCTCCAAAACTTGTTATCCTACAATTCAGACTCATTGTCAGAAATTCAGACCAGACAACAGAGGAAACTAAATAAAGTTATTGACACTTTTCATCTTGACTTGCCATGGAGTTAGAGCTTAGCCAGATTTTTAATATTTCTATTATGGATTTCTATTGAAAAAAAATCTATCCATTCATCCATCCATTTATTCACCTGTCCTTTCATCCATCCCAGAGTGAGATTTAACAATTTGGAGGAGGAAGTCTGCTGATGAAAGCTGGCTGAAATGTCTGTTATTTCACTTTTGTCCTCAAACTGGTACTGTGAGAAAAAATGCTGTAATTTCTGTTATGCTCTTGTCTCTCCTTCTCATGCAAGTCCCTCTATTTTCCCTTTCCTGTTGGGTATTTGGAAATAGAGTGGTGATGCTGATGTTCAGGGTTAGGAAAGTGCAAAAATTCTTTCAGACTGGGCCATATTTTGAAGCCACAGTTGTGGTTGTTTGGGAAGCTTCCTCGCTCCCCAAGAAGCAACTAATACTTGTTGCTCTGGGCTCAGATTTGCTATTGAAGTGAATGAAAATTTTTGATGAGGAAATGAAACTTTCTCCTTTTCTTACATTCCAGTTTTAAACTTCCTAGGAAAAATATGAAAACAAATTGTTATGTAAATGAAGAATTAAAGGGATTAGAATATCCAGTACATTTTAAAACTTCTTTAATCAAAGATTGTTGATTACCAGCTGTATGTCTTACAAAATTTTTAAACCAGTATTAATCTTACAAAAAGTACAAAGAGTTGGGAAACAATGGGAATATAACACTTACATGCAACACTGACAGCTGTGAATAGCAAGAATTTTTAAACCACAAGTACACAAGATCATGCAGTCAATTCCAGCATCCCTGGGCTCTTTTAATTCCTTTCATGAAGCAAACATATGCATTCTTTTTAATGCAATGTTGTATGAACAAGACTATCATTTCTCCACATGGTCTCATTAAAAAATGACTGATTAAAGAGATCCCAGATGTACAGAATAAACTGGAGCATGCAAATATTCAGTTAAAACACTTACAGAACTTTTAGAAAAGGGTATTTTAGAACGTAACTAGGCCCCAAAAGAAAAAGAATACAATCTAGAATACATTTTATGTAGACATAGGGCAAGATCTCTATTAGTGGTGCTTTTCACCCATGTATATTCTTTAAATATCCTTTATGTAAGAATAGTAAAAATAAATGTAGAATTAAAGAAGCAAAATGCAACAACAGTTTTATGATTACTCATAAAATCACTGAAATAGTTTCATTGATTCAGCATCTCGATTTCCAGGGTATAGGCTTTCAGCAGTTGGCTTGGGATCCCCAGTGCAGGTACTTTATAGTAGGTACGTGAAAGAGTAAAGTCAACCCTTTTTGTGCCTGTGTCGGATCACCCCCAAAGCTGACTCTGGATGTTGAACAATAGAGTATCTAAGCACATTCTGGGTCTTTTTGTTCCTCCATAACATCAATGAGCTTCAACCGAGAGGCAGACCCACATGAGTGCAGCCACTCATTTGGGTTTTTAGACATGTTTTCCAGATTAGTGTATTCTGAATTCATAACAATGCATAAGCATGAAATGCAGTTGGAGGCTTTTTCCCTCCAAAACTTTCCAGCTTTTGAATAATTAACAGTTTTGTAGGTGCCTGCCTAAATAAATTAGGTTTGTACAGCTATGTGAAGATTCCTGCAAATAGAGATTTTCAGGCTTTTCTGTGTTCCTGGTCATTGAATTAGCTACTCACAATAGGTGTTAACTATTTTGTTAATTAATATTGTGACCTCAACTGACTTTTCAGTAGGTTATTAAAAGCATTGTCCTCTTTCTCCTGTTTGCAGGACAGCAGGTCAAGTTTGTGATTTACCATCACTTTTCAGGATCTAGGACTTTTGTTGACAAAAAGAATGCAAATGCAAAATACTCTGGCAGTTTTTCAACCTAAATTGCTGCTCCACTCTTACAGGGACCTGTTCAATTGAAGAGTCAGTATGCTCCTCTGACACTTTAGGGTAAGTATCGTAAAGAGGACTCACAAAAGGATAAGAAAACTCGCAAGTAATGCTGTCAAGATATGGCTAAGTTGTTTTATGTTACTGATGAAGAGAAATATTTCCTCTTTTAGAAATTAAGGGAACTGGGGATGGAAAAGCCACTACATTTACCACAGATTTTAGTAATACTGGTAATTAGTGTAATTGATATATATAATTCATTGCATTTGTTCAACTCCGACCTTGTTAGCTAGAGCTTTGTGAAAAAATGTGTTTATTTCAGGTTTGGGGACAATATATGACAATTTTGAGAAACACTAAATGCAATTGTAAATTGATATGAAAGTTTAATTCAAAGACTCTGTATTTTAGAAAAAAAACCATGGGGATTTTCAACAGTTAAAGGCATTTTGGATTGCAACCCAAAAAAAAAAAAAAAAGGATGAACAAAGCAATTAAAAAAATTAACAATAAATGACTGTTTTAAAGCACTTTCAGTTCCTATATGAGACAAATAATTTTTCTTGTTGGCATCAGGAAATCTATGAAGCTAAAACTCATCTAGTTCTAATGCTAATGGTTATTCCATATTAGTGTTCCCCAACAGGGGAAATAATCAAGGGGAAGGAATTTGTTTCCAGAACTATAAACATGCCCTGAGTGGATGGTGCAGCAAGATGCCAGTGACTGGTTCAGAAAACATTTCCTACTGCTTCTGGATTCAGATATGTCAGGAGGACTGGCTCCCCAAATTTAATAAACCACTGAAAAGTTCATTAATTGTCCAGAAAATACCCCTGGCCAACACAAGACCAGGTGGTGATGAATTCTCTGTGTATTGTGCACATATCACATTCAGTTAGATATGTCCAGCTTATTCACATTGCAATGTTTAACATAAGTTTTGTGTAAACTAGGTGTAAGATCCTTACTTCCAATGAACTAATATAATTCCAGTCACCAGGCTTTGGAATAGAAAGCAAGTGTGAAATTTCCTACAGTTTTTTTTTCAGATCATGCCAACATATTCTTTGTGATTTACAAGTCTAAAGAGAGTTTCCTTTGTTTACGGATTTTTTTTCAGCTTGTTCTGACATAAGAGAGGAGTTAAGCTGTCACATTATAAGAACAAAAATAGCCCCACATGATTTACAAAACAATCCAAATAAAATGGTATGCATATAAATCACAGCTCTTAAAAAATGTTGTTCTGTACTTCAAAGACTGTTGAAAAAATAAATGAACTTTATAAAATATTTTAAATTTTTGTGACAAATTGTTGGGGAACATCTGTTTTTACATCTTCTAAAAGTAATACTTGGCATTTTTTCCAGTAGCTCCTCTAAAGATTTAAACATGCTTTGCAAATAGCTGCTTAAGTAGTTAATGAGTGTATATTGGCTAGATTTTGTTTCTGTCTTTGTAATTTTAAAAAAATTCCATGATATTTTAAAAAGTTTCAGCTTCCTTTTGATTAGCACAGGATGATTTCAGAGTTCCAGCTTTCATTTCTTAAAAAAAAAGGAGGAGGGTTGGGGTTTTTGTTTTTAAGGTAGTAGGGCACATGAGATTTAAGTCTACAATTTTTACTAATTTTATTATTTATGTCTCAATACTGATGCACTTAGTGAATACTTTTGAGATGTCATTTTTCTAGGTCAATTTAATGTGTGTGTTCTTCTCTTAGTCTCAAAACTTGCTTCTGATCAGGAAACAAAACATTTCTGATGCTTGTTTTCCATGTATTTCTTTTACATTAATATAAAATTCCAAAATAACTTTACTATCTCTCAACAGAATGGGCAAATCTGTTCAGTGACTGGCAAACAAAGAGAGATTCCCTTCACATGAACTTCTTTATCTTGCCAATTACCCTAAAGTATCAGATTTACTGCTACTAATTGCAGGAGTACACTTCCCTGAACTGGGATGCTGTTATGGCTCTTTCAGCTAAATAGGCTTTATTTTACTATGAAGGGAAAAATTATAAAATCATAAATAAAACTCCAAACTTAGGCTTGGATTTACATCTTATCTACCAAAAGCTTTTAACGTATAGGCTTCTGTGTACAGTATTCAACATAGGTTGAGTTTGTCCTTCTCTGGGTTTAGATTTAGTGGTTAGAGATGAAATCTAGACAAGTTCTCAGATGGCTCACAAGATAGGCAGATAGACAAAGTGCATTGAGGTGAGCAGTTCTGCAATATTGTCTTTTTAATTTTTTCTGTGTATTTACATAAAGCCTTTCTTCTATTCCTCCATAGTATGCGAATGAGATGGAAAATATGAAATGAAAAGTAGCATTAAAGATCTGACATACTATAAGATTTCATAGAACTGGTGTTCAGAATATTGGAAGTCTTTCACCCTAGATCCATCCCCAGTCTCATCAGTGAAGAACTAGAATATTTTTCAAGATGACAAGATACCTATTTTTGTAGTTTATTAATCAAATATGCCAGAAGAAAGATACAGGTTGAATATTCATTTTTAGATTGCCTTTTTACCTTGTATGTCTGTAGTTTTAATATCAAAATCTTTAGTGAATATTTATAAATAGATGTTGGTGGGAGACAGAGCTGAGTGGAAATTGTAAAAGAAGACATGCATTGTGAAAACAGTGCATAAAAACAGAACTGGGGTAAATTTGGAAACTTCATATGAGTTTGTAGTACTAAAGCCTACCTCAATGAGAAATGAGTTTAATTTAGAGTTTAAGAATAATCTGGACCTAAAGGAAAAGGAATTATTCTTACAATAAAATTTATGGTGCTAAAGTTGTCTTTTAACATACCATTTCAATAAACTACTGCAATTTGCCTGTAAGAACTAGGTCTTCATTAAGTCCATGTACCCCCTGGTAGTTTTAGTTTAGAGGGTTCTTTAATAATCATGATTCCTTATAACTTCTTAAATACATTTAAATCCTAAAAACATTTCCAGATACAGTTACATTTTTATCTGCAAAATGAAAGCCAAAGTTCTTGTTGACAAGTAGAACTCTACCCTATTCCCACCAAAACATTTATTTTTCTAGTGTCTGCATCCAAATGTCCCACAGCAAGCCCTGGTTTGGAGGGCCAGATGGAATGCTGAGGCCATCCAGCAGTTTATAAATGAACATTTAGTGTATAATAGCGCTTACTTTTATCTTGAATTCCTGGAATTTCTTATGCTTCCAATTCAAACACTTCAGCCCCCAGTGAACTTAACTAATACGGTTTGTAAATACAGGAAGATTGTCACCATCTGTATACAGTGAGGAAGATGATGTTGAGTGTTAAGTCATGTTGAAAATAAACTTATGCAATGGGAACTTCTTGTATCTATTTGTAGCATTCCCCTCTTTCAGAGGGAAGGAACTGATAAAATACACAGCAATAATGTGCTTGGGGGTTCTCAGCTGTTTTGCAATATAGACAATTTTATTATCAGTTCTAAAACAGAAAAAGCCTTTAATTATCCTCCTGAAAGAAACAGCTTTTCTATGCCTCAGACCTGTTGTACATCATTTCATTAGAGCAGTGATTGTTCTGTCTGTAATAACTTTGTCTCTGAATGATTCTCTCCTCCTGTGAGAAGTGCATCCACACTCCTCAGATGAAATGCACAGCCTGTGTCAGTTCATCTTTCAGCACTCCTCTTATTTTTGTGTAGATGCCTTGAACTTGTCATCATGAGTGAAATAAATACACATTCTTTGGCTCTCAACTAAAGTTTTGTTGAGGAATTTCTACTCCACTCCTGTGCCTTTGACAACCTCCCTAGCTAGTTGCATGGTTTCAGTATTATCACTCTTTTCTGTATTCCTGAATTCTATTTCTTGACTTCCATTTACATATTTAGTTAGTTTGTACCTTTCACTTAAAAAAAAAAAAAAAATTCAACGTGTCTGACAATGTCAGTATGAATCTTTCTGTTGTCTGCATTGGGGATTGCACTGGGACATTTGTAACATTTATATGGTATAACTAGTCTGCCATGGCATTTTTTGTTGGTTTAGTATTCTTGGAGTGTTTGACTAATTTCCAAGTCCTAAGGACAGGCATGGATAAAGTATAGTTAGAGCTCAAAAGGCACACAATCAGGTTTTCCTCCTATTTGTATGGGTAAATAGTTTGTATGATGACAAACTATATCCATGAAAACAACTAAGAGTAAATTCAAAAAGGCTATTAGGGGATGTGTCATGGCACAATTTATACCCAAATAGCTAAATGCTCTTTTTCCTATATACCCTATGCTATTCCCAAACCGTTCTCAGATGTTGTCTGCGAGAGTGCTCTTTGGCATGAAAAGATCTGCCAGGAGAATTTCTAGTAAATAAACAATGTGAAGAGTTGTATGTTCTGCCCATAATACCAGCTCGCAAACAAAGAAGGTAAATTCACTCATAGAATATCCTGAGTTGGAAGGGACACACAGGAGTCATTAAGTCCAAACCCAGGCTCTGTGCAGGACAAGCCCAAGGATGGTAAATAAAATCCAGAACCAACATACATCTTCATGTAAGGCACTGGAGAATTTAGAAGTTCTAAAGGATAGTGAATAATTTGAGTTTTGAGTAACTATTGATTTTTAGAACTTGCAGAGACTTTTATAAGGGCTGTGGACAGGTGTTTTGTCCGTTTAGTTACCATAAAGCAAATGTGTCTCCTGAGACTGTACATCAGAACAAACGAATCCTTTATTGATTGTAGAACAGTAGAGGTTGTATTTCCTGGCTTGTATTTAATACTAAAGCAGTTGGAGCTCTTAGTGGAATGTGGGATTCTTAAAATCAATGTACTTTTCCAACCTGCTAAGATTCAAGTCTATGGAAATATGCCCAGGTTCTCAGATGATGACAACAATAGTGAGTGAAGAGCTATTGTTCTTCAATCACACTGAATCACACACTTTAGGGTGTTAAGGTCCTCTGGAGGTCATCCAGTCTGATCCCTTGCTCAGAGTAATTCTACTTAGACCAGATTGCTCAGGGCTGTATTCAGAGCACCTCCAAGATGGAGATTCTACAAACTCTCTGGATGACCTTTTCCAATACGTAATAGAAAAACAAGTTTCTAAGATCTAAGCACAACTTTCTATGTTCCTAATTTCTGTCTCTTGACTCACTTTCACTGTACATTTGCAAGGGTCTGTCTTCATAGAAGCCCTATCCTCTACTCAGGAACCTGTAGACAGCAATAAGGTCTTCCCTTAACCTTCTTTAAAGGCTGAGCAGGCCCAGGTTCTCAGCCTCTGCTCTCTGGTCATGTTCTCTGGCCTCTTGGCTCAGTGCCCTCGCTGGACTTGCTCCTGAGCGTCGGTGTCCTTCTTTTGCTGAGGAGCCTCCCACCAGAATTAATACTCCAGATGTGATCTCACAACTCTTGGACAGTTGGTAAGGGCATGAACTTTAGGCTCTGTGTAGATGTGAAAGTTTCATTTCAGAAGTCCCAATATTTTGAAACTTCATATATCAATGAATTTTCTCTTCTATGAAGCATAATTTTCCACAAACACATCTGAGACCTACCATTATCACGACTTCTGTTTTATTTCCTGAGAGTCAGAAGAGTAACATTATTAAATGGCTTTAATCTGTTTTTTAGTATTTCTAAGGCACACTTAGAATCTGGTTGCCTCTGTACTCATCTTGGAAGATGGAAAAGTGTCTGTCTTTTCATTTGTAAAATGACTGAAAATATAGGACATCTATTGAAATAATGACTAACATTTCAAGGATTCTGGTGTCGCAGAAATAAATACACTTTAAAGTATTCATGAAAGAGTCTCTGAACTCCCTTACAGTATGGGAATATGACCATATTCACTTTGAACTATTATAAAGAAGTGCTACCGTGGTTGTGAAGGGTCAGGCCCTACATCATATCTTAATCTTGCTGCTGATTTCTACTCTGTCAGTTTTGGGGAAATTATCTAAAGTAATTGTTTTCTAATTTTCTTGATAGACTTAACGAATATTTGCAATGTTGCTTGAGAGGTCTGAATCTGTCAGTCTATGAATAATACTAAATATGTCAATTACTCACACATTTTCCTTTAGATTTTCCAGTGGCCTGGATAAAACCTGGAGACACTGCCACTTCCAAAGAACGAGAACTTTTCTGTATTCCAAGATCTGTCTGTATTTCATGTTTTTGTAAGTGACAGGGACAATTCAGACAAAATTTAATGATGTTGGAATTTTATTGTGTTGGATTACTAGTATGTAAATGAAAAAAAAATTCACTTTTGCACTGTGACTTGCTTAAATAATTTTGTAGGTATTTAGACCTCTGAGTTTGCCATGATACAGAACTAAGCTGTGTGTTAACAAGTCCTGGATCCCAGTGTTACGTATGTCAGACTGTTTGCCTTTGCTTTTAAAATAAATCAAACAATAAAATAAGAAGAGCTTCCATGTGCCCTTCCTGTTCAGTCTGTCAACAAATAAGGATGGGTGAACTTCTCATTTCTGAAAGGCAGCCCTTTGAAGATGTTTAGAAAGTAAATGGGGAGGCTGAGATCAAAGGACCCCAGAACCTGTTCTGTTGAGTCAGTGAGTATTGTTCTTGCACATCTGGGTCAGTTCAGAATGTTATTTTAGAGGCAATGAGAGCTTTCTACATACTACATTCTCTTGAATTTATGACGTGAATTCAATGCTGTATCGAAGTTAATTGATAGTGACCTTAAACATACACAGTCTTAGAAAAAAACTATGCTAAGCTCAAGTTAAGGTCACAAGATGTGGCTATAATTTGAAGTAATAAAGATATCCAAAGGGCATGCAGAACAAATAGAAGAAAAAAAGCTGTTTAAGAAACCTAAATGAGTCTGATGAAGAAAATGCACTAGAGAGACATTCAAGCCTCCTCCTGCCCCTCTGTTTTTTGTAGTGATGCCATGTGGCAATAATTTGATTTTTTTCATAGCAGCCCAAATATAAATAAAGACTTCTAAAGAAACATGTTTCCTTTAGTTGTTTCATCCAGCAGACCTGAATCACCCAAAATCATCCGAAGTTTTTTGCCACTAGTGCTCCATTGCCAATGAACACCATACCTTCTCTTGTTACTTTTCTCGCAAAATAAAAACCAAACTTTCACAGGTTTACATCTACACTGAGGAAAGAAACAAACAATATAATCAGCAAATCAGCATGTCCAGATAAAGCACTCAAAAAAATGGCATTGCATTCTCCTGGGTGCATTATTGAATACAAAATCTCCTTCATTTGGGACCTGCTTCTGCCCAGAAGGAAGACACTGTGACATGTTCTGAATGTCAGCAGTCACTGTGCTGGGCCAGCAAATGTGTCTATCCCATGTCTGAGAGCCACTTCCAACCAATAGACCTCCCTGCCCTTCTGCTCAGTTAAACTGAGTACATCCAGCCCCTCTTCTTCATTCTGGACCAAATAAATTTTATTTCCCCTTGGCTGCAATGTTAAAGATCAGTTGATTCTTTAGACAAGTGTAAAATCTCTCTGAATAAATCACGGAACTTTGCTGAGGCTCAAGAAGAACATGGGTTCACTTTAGTTCTGTTATTTAGGTAGCGTAGCCTCTGGATTTTACAAATTGATACATATTATACCGAATTATAGTACACCTATAAAACAGATGTAAAAGAAGTCAGTGTTGCCACATTCTCAGGTCAAATTCTTCAAGCCAGGAATTTCAGCTGAGTGTTCAAACTTCTAAGAATTAGATTTATGCCATTGATTTTGATGGGAAATTGTGTTACAACTGCAGGATTTGTTCCTACAGCTGAGGGTTCTTCAGGAAAACTAAGATTTGCAATCACAGGAAAAAAAGTTATATTTCTAAATTGTCTACATTTGCTCATTTGTGAACTCTTCAGAGGGTGTCTACTCCTTTTAAAATTAATGGATTTTATATAAAGATACAAGTCCTCTGTGTGACTTTAATTTTTTCCTGTTCTATTCCCAGATCTACCTCCCTCCACCAAACTGCTTTTTAAACTCTGTAAACATGCCTTGTCTTTTTAACCTTAGACAGCAGAGGGCAACCTGAGAATGACTATCCCAACTATTCCTACAGCTTGAGATTCTGGAAATACTGTGTTTTAAAGGTTGTTATCAATTAATTATATGTTAAATACGTGTCAAATAACTACAGTATTCACTCTTGATTGTGAATTTGCCAAACTTGCTATATTTTTCAGAACAAACTGAAATTTCATTCTATGTCACCTGACTATGTTTTCTCAGTAAAAGAGTCATGACCATAGTCTGTCATTTGCAGAGCAAATTTTTTCAAATGGGTGGAAGAACTGTATAAAAGGGATGAGGAAATACCACCATGGAAAACACAAAACCTTACTGAAATATCCTAAAGTTAGAAAAGAATAAACCAGTGTAATTTATAAAGTTATGATAGAATTCATTAGACATTTACTGACCATGATGTGTAATACTCTGTTTACTTCTACAGACCTGAGAAAAATTCTGTATTTCTTTCTGTTGTAAAGTTCTTGAAATAACATACTCAGTTTAAGGGACTTGTACAACCTTTGTCCAAACTTACTTGAAAGTGTTACTTTGTTAGATTAAATTTAGTGGAAGAAGGAAGAAAATAATTTTGAGATAGTGAGACACTAAAAGACATGAATGAAGAGCCCAAAAGAAAAGGACATATATAATATTAAATATTAGGAGTACTTGACGGCAGTGGTTGCCTTGTTGCTTATAGCCTGATCCAAATACTGCAGCAAGTTTATTTAAAAGTCATCCTTTAGATCTTGGAAATCATCTTCTTACCACTATATTACAGCTTATTTATAGTCTGCTGTGTTTCATTGCATTTCTGTGAGCAAAAGTTTGAATTTTCAAACATGTTACAACATATGTGCAAAGAACATTTGCTGCTATTGTTTCCCTTGAGACCTGCATGCCTTCCTCCCAAACCTCTCCCAGGACTCATCCCTGAATCCTACCTCTGTTTTCCCCTCCTGTGGATCTTCTTTGCAAACACAGCTCCAGCTATGAGATGATGCCAATGTCTCACAGCTTTAGTCCTCCACTCCAAGTCAAATTCAAATTATTTTCCAGCGTTTTCAGTGCTACTCAATACCAGAGCAAGCTCAGAATGCCCGAAACAATTCTTAACTATTCCCCTTCGGTTTTCTTTGTTATATTTGTGTGATATCATCACTGTCCTTCCTGGGTCTGATGCCTGTAAAATGGGGATCGTCTTAAGCACAACCTTCTTTTTAGAGCCTCAGGTTCCATTTCTGTGAAGAATCTTTTGTTTTCATCCATGTGAAAACAAATCCTGAGTTTTAACTCTCACAGCTTTGAAACATTCAATTTATATCCATTAAAATGGTGTTCATACACAGAACTTGTTCCCCAGTACATTTCATGCTTTCATATTGTAGAGCTTCCTTTTCTCTGGGCAGCAAAAGAAAAACTGCCTGTCTTCCACTGCAGGGAAAGTTTGCAACCCTTAATATCTCTTCAGTAATGCTGAGTGTCTGAACTCTTTTCTGCCAGTGTCTCCCCTCATCAACTCTTTGCTAAATTTTTTAAGCCAAGGGTTTTTTTAATGCCATTTGCTCTGAATATCAGAAGCTAACTTTCCACTTAGAATCATCTGTGGTGGTAAATGCTCATAAAAGTCTTGGATGAGGTATTAAACCGTAAACTTCACATTTTAACCCTGTTTTTTCCCTTTTTTTTTTTCAAAGAATGATCAATTTTCATCAGAATTGTCTTCTTCATAAAAATCAAGTCATTGCACCCAGGTATTCTGTTCTGAGTGAGGAGCTGGTAGAACATGGGCAAGAGTTGGATGAAGCTCTTCCATTCCCTCGCCTTGCTTTAGAAGCTGAGCCTTTGCAGTTTCAAGGGATCTATATCTCCCAGGCACTCCCAGCCAGCTTGGTTTACAGACCAAGCCTCTTTTTTCATGGAGAAATTGAAATTCTGGTATTCACTCTGAATCAGAATTGCCCTACATTTTCGTTCTTTGCTGACTTGCGTTGCTTCTCTCAGCGTATTTCTGAGAACATCATAACTGTTTATGTGTAACTGTCTCTGTTTCTCTGGAAAAAACATTTAAGAACATACCAGTTCTAAATTAGTACACAGTCATGCAACAAACAAGACAGTAAAGGGAAGGAAAAAGTGATGAACTCACTGGATATGTTTACTGACCTGGCTAGCCTCATAGAAATCAGTATCATCACCCTTTTCTTATCCTCCCTTTTCTGTATCTTCATGTGTCTTTATTGCTGTCTCATAGAGTGCTAGGGCTTCGTGATAAGGACATAATGGAGAGACTATGTGAGCACATTTGAGCGACTGAAAGCAAATAATGATAATTTATATTCATTATTTCACAGGACAAAAAGTGGGTCTCTTTGTCATATGAAATCTGAACGTATTCCAGAGGTCTAGTTCTTGGTTTGTTTTCTTTTTTTATCCAGTGGTATGAGATACTGGACAGACATCACTTTTCATAAAAGTCTACTAAATGTTTACATTTCTTAGATGTCCTTCTTAATATAATATTGGCAAAACCTATCAACATTTTGTGAAAATATTGGCAAGGCTTCCATTGGCACAAGTGTTAAAACAATATTACTTAGAAGGAAAGCAAAACTTAGTGTGGGATTAACATGAGAGATTAAAATAACTTTTTGCTTTCTTTTGTTGAAGGTGCAGTCATTATGACCACCAAGAATTTTTCCACCCACTTTAAAACTGTATTTAAAATGAGCTATTCCAAAGCTTTTTGGCATAGAGCTACAAAGCATCATGGATTTTGAATTGCTGTAAACCAGCAAAGCTGGTCTGACCACAGCTAATCTATTGTTGTGCCACTTTGTTTATTTTAGCTGACGCACTGGCACTCTTGTCTGTATTGTGTATTACTGCCACCATTTTTCTGACGGGAAATTACTAACTGGTGTGTCCAGCTGACTTTAACACCACTTATTTAACTTCAGCCTGCCTTGCCTGCTGTCAGCTGCAGATGCAGGTCTTGCTTCCACACATGTAAACCTTTTTTGTGCTCAGTTTCTGAGCCATATGTCTTAGTGGTGACTGCCCTGAGTTGCCATCCACTGTGACACAAAAAGGCACTATGCTATGTAATAACGCTTTGCACAATCAGTTTATGCTCCTTACTTCTGACCCAAACCCCAGTGTGAACAGGGATCTGGTAGGCTGTCCTTTTCCCGGGGAAACACAGTTTCTCCATCTGTCTTGCCTGGAATGTCCATGAGGGCTGCTCTGGCTGTAGCGCTGAGAACCATGACTGACAGTGACAGTGCTCAGCCAGTCTGCAATCCAAGCTGGAGCCAAGGGCTTCTCAAACTGCACTGAAGTTATGCCCTTTCCTGTAAAAACTTCCATTTTCAGGCTTAGTATCTGTAACCCCATGGTTATGAAAAAGTTATTTTGAAATTAAGTCTCATTATTCTTTAAAATGTTTTATGAAAGAAACAAAGTGTTTTCAGCACATTTTAAATACAGGCATTTAAGAGTGAAAATTTGCAAAAAAGCAATGACTGTTGCCTTATGTCACAGAGACAAAGGGTACTGTTAAAGAGAGACTTGGATGGATGATGAATTGTACTCTTACTCAGAATGACCATATTTTGGCCAGTTGAATAAAAGTTTATTTATTTTTATAGGGTAGGAAAAACACAAAAATTTTTAATGAAAATCTGTGCATGGTCTTAATTCACTGGCACCTTCTTATAAATATTTAGTTTTCTAGGAATATTACAACATAAAAATTTAATAAAATACAATCATAGAAACAGACTAATGCCAAAAACTGGGGTCGAGTAACTACTTTCTGAAATTCTAGTAGCTGAGGACATATTAAAGATACTGTTTCCTTCTATATTTATGCATTCATATACTAAAATGTTAAAATAGTTTTTGTTAGTATTTAAATTTGTTCAGGGCCCACATACAGTGTGGGTGGGTATAATGTGATCGCAATTTATTGCTTGCTACTTGAAAATGTGGCTTGCTCAGTTTGGGAGGCTGGACTACTATGGCCTCAATTCAGTTTTTATGCTTATTTTATCATATGTCTTTTATTAGCTGCAACTGTTTATCACAGTGTATTGTGCATCCACTTTTTCAAGAGAAGCTGAGCTAACAGCTAACAGCATTGATTTATGGCCTTTGGTCAAACCTGGCTGCAGAGAGAGGTGTGAATGGTCAGTGTAGAGAAATGAATACCTACCAGCCAGATGATCACGAGGCAGCAAGTAATTACCATAAAGTAATCCCTTGTACCATCAGCTTACAATGTCAGAAGAGAAGCTGGCATGTAGTAGCACATATTACAGTGATCAAAAGGAAGTTTTAAAGTGCATTTATTTGTGTTTACTATGCCTTCTCTTTTGTAGCTTTTCCATAGTTAAAGATTTCAGTTTGTGTGTTGGCTCTGGACTAAGGGTTGATAAAGTTTTATTTTGCCTGGTGTTTCACAACGCTTTCTTGTACAGTTAACAACTGAAAAGCTCTTGCAGATGAGAGAGGCAATAATATATCACTGAACCTAAGCCTCAGGGTATTGGAACATTTTCATTCACCAAGCTTGTTGGACCCAGCTGTGTGCTGTACACCTTTTCTGCCCCATACGCCCTTGTTTCTACAGCAGAAAACTCAGGTTGATTATTGGTAAGAAGATGCAATTTACTTTGTCCAGATTCTTGGTACAGATGTTTAGGAATCCACAACCCTTGTGTGCTCATTATCTAGTCTAGATGTACCTTTAACTTTAACTAGTCACAGTCCACATACAGATAACAGCTGATCTTTACTGCCTGCTGGAGCATCAGTGGTGCTCCCCTCACCACAGTAGTCACCAAAAATTTCGCAGTCCTTCACCAAGGACTCATATTCATGGTATAGGAGTCCATCAGCAGAAAATAGTCCAATGTGGCATATCCATACTGCATGCATGATTGACTGCTTATGATAACCCCAGGATCATTGGTTGTATTTCATGGGATATGTTTGCAACAGAAAAATTTATTAGATCAATGCATTGCTTTCTTTTCAGGTCCTAGTGCTTATATGGGCCTCATTACTTCTGAGTGTTTTGCTGTGAATGAATTCCTAGTAGGATAATTCTCTAGTTAAGTCTACACATCTCTGCTGAAAAATTTTCACATGGTGTCCCAAATGTAATTAAAAACAGGCTTAATGCCATTAGACTACATAAAAATGTATACTCTGCACTCTTACTGCCACATAACAAAGTAACAACACATTGCTGCGTATTGTCAAAATTATGTACAAAGTTGGGCAAGTGCCTGACTTGTGCATGTGCATCATCTGGCTCCATGCATGTTATAGTCATTCCTCCAGCTGAAGAAACCACCCGTCTAAATCATCTCTTCTCTCGAGAGCAAAACACTGCAGGTCTAACTTGCCTGCCTTGGTGGCACTGGTGAAGTCTTCACATTGGTATCAATGCACCCACTTGCAGGAAAATGTGAATATTGAGTAAGAGAAAAACCTTAACCACATCAATAGAATGATCTTTTGCTTCCCCACTTGCCTGAAACCTCGGGAAGCCTTTCTGATGATTTAAAAGGGTGTGGAAACAGAACTACAGTGGCTTATAATCTTCAGTTTAGTAAAACAGGTTTAACTAGGATTCAGGTCTGAGGTCTCTCTATAGGAAAATTAGTAAAACCGTGAGACACTTAAGTCAGAATGTGATCAAATTCTATTAGAAAGATAATTATATTGATTTTATTGTCTGTGAATAAAGTCTTTCTACTCGATCATTTTCCTAGTCTATGTAACTTGAAATCTTGGAAGAAATAGAGGATTTCTTTTAATTAGCAGTGTTCTTACTGTCAAGTTCAGATGATGGTGATAATTACTACTACTACTACGACTACTACTACTACTGCTACTACTACCACTATTAGTTATTTTTAGCTAGCTGAATTTCTTGCATTGCACTTTGAGATAAAAGCTGTAAACTTCCCCCTGTACATAATAAGGACATAATTTCAGGTCGAAGTGGCACAGTGGGCTCTGCGCTGGTCTTTGAAGTCTGGAGACTGGAACTCACATTCTGCCTTTGATCTCAAGTGAAAATAAGTGTGGTGAGTCTCATTTTAGCCTCTTCTCTGCAGTGTAAGTGCTCCCACAGTTCAGTACAATTGGCATTCTCTGTGTAAGAGAGGCCCTAGGCATGGGGTGTTGTGGGGTCACTGCTGATATTTGCTGGCAAAGCTGAATGGAGGTGTTTGCTAACAGCTTGTGTGATGCCTGCCTTACATTTAGCACTGCATTACAAAATACATTTACGTTGTTAATATAAAATAATAGAGTTCCAAACCAGCTTGCAGATAGACATCTTAGTTCATCCATATAAAATATTTTATTCTATTATCTTATTTAAAAGACTTCTTTCTCTTCACTTAACATGCAGGTTTTTAAAATCTCTCCATCATATGCTCCATCTAACAGTAACCCTTTGGAAAACCCCTCAAAGCTTGCCAAGACCACACACACTCCATAGTTCTACCTAAAGACAAATGCAGTGAAACATGATTAATTCTGAATATTCAGTCATTATTTTAGCTTTTCTTTTACCTCAGTTTTTTCAATAAATTCTTCAAAAATCCTGCTCTGTCACAGTCCAATCTCTGAAGCTAGTTATTCTTCAGCAGGTCACTGAAGATCTGGTAAATACCTAAGCAATACCTCCCCAGATTTAGGAATGGGGAATCTTGTTTTATTGTGCATCTGTATAAAAGCACCTCTTTTAATTTGACCCACTTTTAAGGAACTATTGCGGTACATTAAAAAAAAAACCAACCAGATTAAAGACATAAGTGCAATATAGCACCATTAAAATGTAGCAATGCCTTGAGACTCTTGTTGTAGAGCTTGGCAAAGCAGAAACTTAAATACAGGGAAGAGTTTTGTATGTGCATATTTCACAGTTCATTTTGCTATTTGCTGTGATTCACAGGAATTTAAGAAAATGAAAGTAAAGAAACAATAATGAAGACCTCATTTATTGTTTAACAGGCCAAAATCTAACTGAACTCCAATTTGTGTATGACTTGCCTCTCATAAAGTCTGTTACCTTTGTAATCCTTTGTATTGTTAAAAAAGAGTCAAGTTTATGTGATATGAAATCCAGTCATTAATCACAACATCAAACTATGCCTCTTCCAATATACTGCTGAGATTCCTGTGATGCTATTTAATTTTTAAAAAAATAAACTGAGGAAGTGGATAAAACTGAGGAACTTGCAGAAAAAATCCTTGAAGTTAATCTTCCCCATTCTTATTTTTAATAGTTGCCTATTAATAGAGGCTTGAATGGGTTAAGGAATAGGGGGTAAAGGATAAGGTGAATCTGTTCAGGCTGGAGATTTCTTGATCTAGAGGTCATGTTGGCCATGTTGGCCATGTTGGCTGTGTTGGCCATGTTGGCCGTGTTGGCCGTGTTGGTCATTTTGGCCATGTTGGCCATGCTGGCCGTGTTGGCCGTGTTTGCCATGTTGGCCATGTTGGCCATGCTGGCTGTGTTGATGGCCACTTAAAGACTCTTCTTGAGCCCTGCCTAACTTCCCGGTTTACAGCATCATGCTGTTGACTCAACCTGTTGACTTTGGAGAAGAGATTGTTTTTCTTTGATGATTTTTTTTTTTCTTTGATGATGTTATTTCTGTTATGGACACAGCAGGATTCCAAGAAAAGGGAATCTGTGTTTTGCTAACCTGACAAGATAAGGAAACAGATCCCAGCAAGATTTCTCAGGACCCTTATATCAATACATCGGTGCCTGATAAGTTTTTCTCCCACTCTCCCTGGAGACTTCTTTCCTTACTTTTGTAGACTTACAGATCTTCACAAAAGAACATCCAGTGATACTTCCAAACTCACCCATCCCTCATGAGACTTGTGCTTAGTGCCATGAGGTTTCTTCCAGTGAGGCACCTAATTTTTCATCTCTCTTGTTCCAGGTGGCACCACAGCTGCTCCTACTATGGACAGATGAAATGCAAATGAAAGTCAGCAATTTTATTAATGATAATCAATTTTAACCCAAACCTGTAGTATTTGGAGCAGTTTATTTGTCACTTGTGGTTAAAAAAATATTTGTTTGCACATAGTAAAGCAGCAACCTGCCAGAAGGCAGGAAAATAAACAGCCATGCCTGATCCCTTCAGCCATAACACACAAGCAGCAGGTCAAACGAAGATAAAAATCTCAGGGATTAACTCTGTCAATAACAGTTTCTGTAAAATTCTTTCCAGGCAGGAACTTTTCCATTCATTGTAAACATCTGCTGAGGAAACCACATTCATTTCCTAAGGAAAAAGATGTGCAAGCATTCACCTTTTACACTTACTAAAGTATACATAACTTTCAATCAAAAGGCTATTTATATTCATAAAAGTTTTTTAAAAATTAATCATAAAACCAAGTATCATGCTAATTTCACAACACATTTAGAGCAATGTAAATGTTTAAGTAATTTAATTAAATCTATTAAACCTTTCCAAATCATGTATCTACCTATTAGAAGTTAATTATAAACCACTCCATGCTTTTATAATGTCATTAAAATTAATTTCAAGGAGTTATTCTTGTAGAACAGGGAAAGCATCCATCCAGGCTTAAAGGTTAATCTGCTGTTCAGCATATTTTAGAACTACAGGCAATCTCTTTCTCTGAATATCTAGGACAGGAAATGTATGAACAAATACTCACCAAACCAACACTTGGACTCCAAATAAGTGCTTCTTCAAATGGCGTCAAGTCTTTCTCTCCTTTGCTGTGTAGACATGCCTGAAGTCTGTACTCATTGTGGTTCTCATGGAGTCTCTGGGTCTTGGTAATTATTTTATCCTGAGAAAATAAATCTTCACTTGTCCACGTAGAGGAGTGTGAGACCATTTAATAGATACTTTGACTCTCTCATGGTCTACTGGCTTCCTGAATCCCAGTGTGAGCACCAGGGAGAATGGCTGAGCCTTCTCTTCCCATGAATTTTTGGGAAATTGCAGCAGATCTGTCGGACCTGAACCCTCATATCCCTTCAGTTCTGCAGGACATCATGTGGTTGGACTGTCACAAAGGGAAAACTAGCCCATGAAAAGATGAACGGTGTTACTAGTGGATATGGATAAAAGCAGGAAAGTTTTGTTTGTCATGCCCAATCATCGACAAACAGGCTGTTTCAGGATATGTGAAGCTGTGCCAGCACCACACCATTCATTATCTTGGAGCTAACAAACTCCCATCAGGAGATGGAATATATTTGTTTGTTGAATTATCAGATCTATTCAGCTTCTAAACCAGAGCTGTCTCATCTGATGGACCATTCATATCAATCTTGGAACAGGGAACAGGGAGAGAGCTGAGGGCTATGGTTAGTCCTCAGTTCCCTGCTGTTTCCTCAGAGCAGGTAACAAAGTACTTATTGGTTGCATCTCTGTAAAGACTGAACAAATTCATGTTCTTTTTGTTTCTTTGTTTCTTTTTTTTTTTGGGGGGGGGTTTGTTTTGTTTTGGTGTTGTTTGTTTTGCTTTGGGGGTTTTTAAATTTTTTTTTGGGGGGTGTTATTTTGTTTTGGTTTTTGGGGTTTTTTTCAATTTTTGAATTTTGAACACTTTGAAATTTACCTGAATGGCTCTTGTCTCAGGGTTTTTAGCTGTCGAGTTGACATCCCATCATGCTGATGAATGTTGATACTTACAGACTGTCTGAATTCAGCAAGGAGGATTGTGGTGCCAGGGAAGAAAAGACTAGGAAACAAAAGAAAACCTGTCAGCCTGCTGGAAGGAGACTCTGCTAATCCTCTTTGGGGATATCCATGCTGCTTTTCAAATAACTTGTTTGCAGTAAGAGTGATTTTGTTAAAGATAATATATAAAGCATTTTCTCATAAGCAGTGAGTCCAGTGGGACATGGAGACATGGGAGCTAGCCAAATAAACATTAAGGAAGGAGCACTAGCTAGAGAAAGCTGAGAGATAATGTAGAGGACGGATGACCTGGTAGCTTTAGTGTTGATATAAACTTGCAAAAGTCACTTCCCTGCTCTGTCAAAAATCTCCTCTGTGACCACATGCAAACTGCCGAAACCAGGTATTACAAGGAGATTATGGTTTACAGCTTAACCTTAGGCAAACAGTCTGTCTGCAAATTTCACAAGAAATTAGGTACCTAATTAAGAGCAGTTGTCTAAATACCTTTGTGAACATTGCCTCCAGCATATTTGTGCTCTACTGCTAAATGCACTTCTGTTCTTCTCAAAGGTATTGGAGGAATGAAGACCTCAAAGAATAGGTTGACAGGGAAACATGTTTTGGGCACACCTATCTCAAGATGAAAGGATGTACTAGATGTGCTTATTTTTCTCTGTGGACTATAATAACAGATTGTACGTGTCCCACTACCATGTGTATTAAATAAATGCCAGTGTTAGGGCACATAAATCCTGCTTTTTGTGGTTAAAAAGCTTCTAGAAGTTAGTATTATGACTTTCAGAAAGTGAGTAGTGAACAAGACCTAGTGGCATATACCCACTAAAGTAATCTCTGTAGAGTCCCAAGACATAGCTCACAGAAATCACACAGAATCTTGTAGAACATCCACATTTTAACAGTATTTCATTCTCTCTTTTTTGTTGCTTGAGCATTAACCCTGAGTGAGTGTGATTTTTTGAGGAGAATCCTATGTGCTTTTTTCTGTCATCATAGATTGGATATTTTTCTTTGCCTGTCTTTGCTAGCAGTAGGTGGCAAAATGTGCAGGCTGCAATTCAATCCAAGTGATGATGTGACTGAGCTGGTGCTTTACTCCATTTTTTTTGTTAGCTTCTTGTGTGGAATTGGTCTTGTTTTCTATATGCTATACACCAGTTTGGCATAAAATGCACACGGTTCACTTCATGATGAGCCTGACAAGTTAAATTAAGATGGGAGTGTGTGGCTGTGCCAAGGCTGTTATTAGAACATTTGTGTTGCCAGAGCATAGTCTCATTCAAATTTAATACCCAGCAGACCTATCTCTGACAGACCCAATTTTTCCGGTGTTTTAGATTGGTTTGTACAGTCGCCCTCCTCATCAGGCCAGGTCATAGCTCCTTGACACAAACATACATGAAGCTTTAAGAGAAAACCTACTCCTTATCTATGAAAGAGATGTGAAGAAGAGCAATGGAATAAACATTATTTTAAAGAGAAAAATATTTTTTTTGGGTTTAAATGTTTTTAGTTTACCTAGTGGAAATGTACTCATCCATTCGTCAGAGGTGGTTGCTCTCTGACAGGCACATATATAGGGTTTGTGTGTGCGTCTATATGAGAGATGGTAGATTAAATTTGCACACTCACTGTTTCCCACTTGAATGGTTCCATCCAACTTTCACAGGGGAGCAGTGAACCCCTGGTTAGCTGACTGTCAGTCTGGTAAATTCACCCCTGGCTTTGGCAATGAAAGTAAGCCTTGCCTAGTCCACATTATCAGGTTCTACATTTCAGATTGCTTCCTTGGAAATGTGTCAAATTGAGATCTGTTAACAGGTTTGGCAAAATAATTACCTATACCTCCAGGGCTTATAGACTTTTGTCTGCTAAAAATAAGCCTATTGAAAGGCCTAATTCAGAAAGGGAAAACATTTGATAAACAACTAGATGCTGATTAAGTCCAAATCACAGTGGCACTTCTAAATGAACAGTTCATTCTGAAATTTGGACTCAAAGTCCTAGAGCCTCAAGGTGTTTTGACTAACCCAAGAATGTTTTATCTTTCTCTCTTTTGTTCTAAACACTACAGTACAAAAAATATTTCGATTTGGGGACCAAAACCATCACTAAGGTAAATTTGTGGTGACTGTTGGAATGTATCAGGTTTGTCTCATTCATATAATTTAAAATGTATTTTGGGACAGTCAGCTGACCATTCTCTGCTTGTTCTAAGAAATGAGCAGGTACTGAAACATCTTGAACTTTTTGCATTCTCACATGTAAAACTGAGCATAGAGTCATGTAAAACCTGCCAAAAGGGTTTTGGAGGAGTAAAATTGAAGATGAAAAAGGTATGGAAAGGCAAGGATAAAGACTGAAATAGCTTAAGTAAAAGTACATAGAAACGTATATCAGAAAAGCAGTGTAAAAAACAAAGTTATCATCCAGTCTTTCAACATTTTATAACCACGGTGTACCATAAATTTCGGTTAAACATTAAGCAGCATTAAGGTACTCTACTAATCAACTTGGTCACTGCAGCAGGGGAAAAGTAAAACATCTGAGTACTAAAAATTCCTACTTATTTTTAAGCAAGTTTCTGTTTTCTTTTTGTGAAGTAAGTCCTGTTGCTAGACACAAAAAGAAAGAAGTGTACCTTATACTAAGAATCAGGACACAAACTTATGAGACATAAGAAGTTATGAGAGAATTCATTATACTTTCTTTTCCCTTGTAAACCTTTGTGGTCAGAGAGGATCTTTGTAGAAACCAGGGGAATTTTACAAAAAACAGACACTTCTATTTCCCTGGTGTCCCACTCTTCAACATGCCAAGAGGTTTTAAAAACATGTATATATTCTTTGCTTAAAATAACACTGTTTATTTCACCCTGACAAAAATGTGCCAACTGCTTTATCCTCTAAAAAGATGAGTGAAATCTTTAAGTTAGAATCAATAGAGATGTGTAGAAACTTGCTTGGATTAAATACTGTGCAGTTTTCCTTTTGCTTTCTTCTCCCCTCCCCACTTTCTCGCTCTCCTTCTCTTTCAGAAAAGAAGTTGTGCACAAAAGCTTTACTAAGAAACATCTCTCTATTAGCAGAAGTGAGAGGCAGTTACCGTGGCATGTTATTCTGTTGATTATTGTGCTAGTGATATATTTGCTATCAGTGTATTTTGGCTAATGATTGGCCATAGTTGGAAACATTCAGATCCTGAACACTTGACACATTGCAGCAACATAATATACATTTATGCACAACATACATGCACACAAACATATACATATACATACATATATTCTCATATATATGCACACTGAAATGAGGAACAGGGCTCATAAATTCTGTAAGATCTTTGTAGAGATCATAAATAAACTTATTATGAGCTTTTCTGCTTCAATGTTATGAAATGGAGCCAAACGTTTTTAACATAATATGATGTGACTTGAGCCAAACATGAAAAAGCGTAGAAAGAATGTTCAGCTGGGAGAAAATTCATGAGGACCAAACAAGAAGTGCTTTCATAAATCTGCTTGCATGTGCTAGGATGAAGACAAAAATTAAAGGTCTGTTCAAGTGTAAGAAGGCAATAATTTTGCACGTGTAAACATGGCAGAGTTTTATGGTTAAATGATGATATTGAGGGGAAGAAATAAACAACACAAATAGTAAACATATCCCAGAGATGGTGAATGCAATCACAGTGGGATAGAAACACCTATGGAATAATGCACGGTCTGCTGGAATCTGTCATGAAGTGTGCAGTGCTTGCTTCCATCAGCTGGAGGAAGCTGGAAAAGGAAGGGTTGGTGAAGGCTCCGCAACGAGCAGAGGGAGATGAAGAGCAGCAGCAGTGAGGTGCCAAGTGTGAGCATAACAAGCCACCCTTTCCTGCATTACCAAAAACATTCACCTCAATGCAGGGGCCATGATAGATAAGTACTTCAAACCTTCAATGAAAGAAAAAAAGGAAGTTTAAAGAGCTGAAGTGATTTCCTCAAGTCTAGCAATAAATCAAGTGGAAGAATCTGGAACTCCTTACTGATAAACTTACATTTGCACTCCTCAAAGATAATACATAAAACGTCTGGATGCTTACATTCAAAGTGACTCCAAAACTCAGGTTTTTTATTGTCAAATTACATGCATACTACGTATGAATTTGGACATGCAAAGATAGCTCACAGCTAAGATCATAGTTTATTCTTTCCTTCTTTGCATTTGTTCAACTTTAAACAATATTTTCATCAACTTTCAGAGAAAAGTTTCTAATAAGTGGAAAGCAGATAATGGAAAATTTTCAGTGGAGCAGTAGATATAAAATAGAAAATATTGTGTGAAAATTTCTTTGACAAATAATCTGAGAAAGGCAATGGCAAATGGTTCTAGAACATTTTCCAGAAATGCTTTCTCATGGTTTGAAATGCAAAAAAGTTGCTGATATCTATTTATTACTATATTTATTTTATTGAAGAGTTTATGACTTGGAGGAAAATGTTAACAGTAGTAAAAAATAGCAAGTCTGTATAGAGACAGGAGTGAGTGGACGATTATGGTACTTAAGGAGGAAAGACTTCTTTAGATCAGTGCCTGAATATCAAGATCCACTCTGAAACTCCCCATAAGCTGCAGAGGGATCTTTCTGCATCTTTTTTACCTCTTGTAGTAAGTGCAGGCAGCTCGTGTGCACTGCTGTCACAGCGGAGAGGGAAGAGAAAAAATAGCTGTGTGCTGAAATATGATAGAGCCACAACTGCTTAAGGCCATCCTGGCTACCAGGCTGCTACTTCAAGATATAATGGAAAATTTTGGAAAAGCTGATAGGAGAAGACATTTTTCTGACAAAACAATGATAATGAAGAATAGTGACTGTACACGGGGCACTGACTTTAAACCGAAAGGGAGTAGATTTAGTTTGGATATTAGGAGAAATTCTTTACTGTGAGGGTCATGAGGGACCGGCACAGGCTGCCCAGAGAAGTTGTGGATGTCCCACCCCTGGGACTGTTCAAGGACAGATTGGTTGGAGCTTTGAGCAACCTGGTCTAGTGGAACATGTCATTGCCCTTGGCAGGGGATTTGGAATAAAATTATCTTTAAGGTCCCTTCCAACCCAAACTATTCTACGATTCTATAAGAACAGAGAAAGCAACTTACATGAAAGCTTTTAACAGAACATTAAGAGATTAGGTTCAAAAATCGGTTGTTTTAACAACTAGAAGTCTGAAAATGTTTGACATTTGATTTGTGTTGATTATATTTTATCTATTAGACTTTTAATGTTTACTTGAGCCTAAAAAAGTATTAAATAGTTTAGTGTTTGAGAGCCTACTGATTGCAATAAATTACACCCACTGGTTTTAAGATAAACATACATAGCATGCATCATTTATGGGCAGAAGACTAAGGCACAACATTTTAAAATGGCTTAACTCACACTTCAGGAGTAGGCACAGAATTATTTCTAAGGATCTGGTTTAGAAGGCGGAGAGTCTCTTTATATTTGTGTTCATGTCAAAGTCCCCCCAGCTTATTTTCTCAGTTCTCAAGGTAGGTCTTCTGAAGAGAAAATGAAAGTAAAATTCTGTAAAAAGACAAAAGATCATTCATGAGCTTTTATGTTTAAAAGTATCTGTAACGAATGCTGACTGCTCTTTTTGTGGTTCTGTGCAACAGGAACAGGATTCACTCACGAAACAAAAAGACCTTTTGGTGGATTCAGTCAGCATTTCTTCCTTTTGTGGTCTTTCCAATGTTCTAGGTTTAGTTGTGGTAACATAGATTTTTGAAAAATCGTATTTGCCACAGCAAGCTAGAGGAGAGCACAAATAACCTGCACAATGTCCCTCCTGGCTTTGGAACAGAATTTTTAGAAATGAGTAAAAATACACTCCCTGTCTCCTCTGCTTCCGTGTTCAACACTCCTATCTACATTCTCACACGTGTTATCAATCACTCCACATCCATCTTAATAGAGTCAAACTTCACTCTCTTGCCTTTCAGCACTGTGCATACTCTACATATTCCTGTAGGTCATCAACTTTCCTAATACCTTGCGACTTAAAACTTCAGCTGAAATCCACTTAATTGAACAATGGCCCTAACAACCAAAACCAGGCACAATCTCTTAATGTGTTTTTCTTTTCAGTAGAAAACAATAAATGATGTCAGCGTTGCACATATTTTTTTAAATTATCAGTAAAGATGATACTTTCCCAGGTCCAGAGGAGTTTTTTAACAGTAGTTTTCTTGTCCACTTCCTCAATATGTCTGAACAGATTTAAATACAACCTTGTGCCTGAAATATTTCAGAAACCTAAGGCCTCTTATGTAAACTGCTATTCTTTTCATGTCATTGTTCACATCACATTACAAGCAATAGTGGTAGATGCTATGCTTGAAAGGAAAATCTTTTTTAAAACGTATTTGAGGGAGACCGAACAAATGAAAATGTCTTTTTTGTTGTTTATTTTTAGTTGTGAGTTGCCATCAGAATATCCCCATGATCCTACAAATGTTCTGTTGTTTATGCTACAAGAGGAAGTGTATCTTCTAAACCATCCTTTTTGGTATTATTCCTGGGATGAACTATTCCAGACAGATTTGGTTTTGGATGACTGAATCTGCCTTTAAACAAATAATATCTGATGTGTGATGTGCAGGCACCAGCTTGATCCCAAGATCCTACTTGTTGTAATCCCAAGATTCTACTTGCCTCAAAAATGAAAACCTGAGATTCAGAACAAACTCTTTGCTGTATAAATGCAGCAGCTGTCTGTTCACACCTTTCATGGGGTGTTTGGGCCACCCAGATGAAACAGTCACAAATCAAAATGGAACTCCCATCGTGCTGTTAAACACTCCCCAAAGATAAGAGCAGCAGGCCTGTAACATCGATTATCTCACCCGCAAGAGACAGCAATGGGGTTTCAGAGTATCTTGCTCTTCTGACAGTTTGTGTTAAAATAAAACAGATTGCCAAACAAAGAAGTTCAAATGTAAAAAAATAGTCAAATTCATGTGGCTGTTGTCCATAAAACCAGAGTTGTGCATGTGACCACAGCAAACTCAAACAGAACAGTTTCTGTGACTGGTTAATGACATGGCAAATGCATTTAGCTTTGGTGAGGGGCTTCTGCTTCAATATTAGGGAAAAGCACTGAATTGTTTTGGGGGAAATTTGGGCTACACATGAATTTGTTTTATGTTCCCATAACTGGCTTTGGAAAAAGGAAAACTTCTCTACTCTTTTGCTGTGGATTAGAAATACTTATTCCAGTCCTTTTCTTTGAAATATTGTAAGTTAAATCAATCAATTTAATTTACTTAAGAGCCAAGCAGGAATGTAAAAAAAAAGAGCTTAGAAGGGTGGGTGAGTTAGCACAACTTGCCCATCCTTTCAAGGATTTGATTCTACCTACTTCTCTTGCTATGCACCACGACCAGTATTCCATAACTCCATGTGAGTCTCAGCTGGGGATTTAAATTACAGTCGTCTTAACTTGTGTTTCCTAGAACAACAGGCTGGACATTGGCAAAGGTTTCATACGGCTGCTGTGAAAAACATACACTATCCTTCATGCTTATTTAAAAATATTTCATGACAGAAAGTACACCTAAGGGAGGGAATACGCTACGGGTCTGCCTTTTCTGGCTTTTTCCCATCACTCATACTGCATACATCGATTTAAGCGCTGAGAACTGACATATTCACTGGATTGGGAGTAATAGACCACCTTGCTATTGTAGGACACGATGACCAAATTTCAGATCATTTGGCAGTAATATTCCTAAACTCATTGCTTTGTGCATGCATTTATACATACAGTGGTGCCGATGATACTTTTTATTCCCTGTGCATATTGCTACTTTTTTACTATGTTTTATAGCCTTTATTACAGTACAAATTACATTACTATCCTGTAGTAACAGAAGTAACCAACAGTAAACTGGGGTGTAAAGTAGGAGTAATAAGCAGCTAATACTGGGTATTATGAAAGAAGTAATAAATTCACCAGGGTTGCAAAAAAAAATAGTTAAGAGGGTAATCGTTTCCTTTCTGCTTTTTCCAGATGAGCATACACCCATGATGAAGAAAGGTTAGAAAATCAGTATTGCATGTTCTATTTTAGCTTTTCTTTAACAAAGCCCAAAGTCCAAACAAATGAAGCAGAAGTAATTTCTAGCTTTTATCATTAGTATTTCTGGCATGCTTAAGGTTCAGAAAACAGAAAGCAAATAAAAAGAAAACAGATATTTTCATTCGAGGAAGGATTTCCAACTTGGAATTTTTTGAGTTCTTAACATTTCCAGTGATTTTTGAAAATAATAATTAACACCGAACCACTCCTTTTAACTGCAATTTGAGGAATTTATTGCACATGATCTAATGCCTAGATTGCAAGGTTATGTGATACCAGGAATAGTTTATTTCTTCTGTCTTCAGTTTAGCAGGGTAAAAGATCTTTTGCATGATAATTTCTTATAATAAGTTAATTTCATCTATTAATAAAAGTATAACAATTATGTCAAAATAAATCTGACATTTCTTATAAAAACTGTTAATTCTTCACTTTTTCTTCATTAATGTTTGAAAGTTTTTAATCTCAAATACTTTTTGTGTAGCTGGTTCGGGCTGTGGTTGTAAGTGACAGCTTTGGCTGATCTCTGCCTTCATTCATTCTTTTCTAACTGGTGTGCTTTCCCTTTCCACTGTTGTGTAGCAGTAGTAACATTTCTTTTAAAAGAAGACAACTTGACACTGCAGATCTGGCTCGAGGCCTGCTGCACAAACCCTCTCTGCATTTGTTCTCACTTGTCAGGGTGATTTTTACCATCCCCATACAAAGCCACTGCAATCTACAGGGACTCCCATGTCACAGGTCTGTGTTCCCAGGCAAGGTTGTAAGAATCATACATAAAGAACAACCTTCCCTACTTTTTATTAAATAATATGATAGCGGCACAATCCTGCCTCTTTTTTTTTCCCCTGGGGAGGATTTCATAAATTTCCTATCAGTGTTTCTAAGTCTGTATAACACTAGACAGCCGTGTGGCTCTCCACTTTCAATGTGATTTTGAAGGCAGGCTCTGGAAAGTTGATAACATGTTTCACGACCTTCGTGTCTGGAAGCAGTTTCCCTTGATTGAAGTCATATAAGTTCAGCTAAGTTGGAGTGTGTTGTAAATATTTATCTGGCAGTCTGACATATAAAGTTGTTCTGAAATTACAAAGTACATTCCTGTCTTTCATGTCTTATTACCACTTTTTTCAATACACTTGTGAGTGATATTATTTAGAGAACTTTCTATAAGTGACTTATCATTGCTTGTTAAAGTTCTCACACTCTGTTGTACAGTCATTTTTTTAGGGTGGTAGCTCTTGAGTTGTATTACTTCCATATCTTTTAAAACATGAATGTATGATTATTCCAGAAGTGCAACAAGAATTTATGCAATGAGGTAAGCAGGGTCTGAACATTTAATTTTGAAATCTGGTTTTGTGGCACTTATTTCCATGTCGGGATACAGATGTTTCCTATCGCTGGCAAACGTATGGTGATGACAACTTTCTAATCATTAGGTCATTTGTCATTACCTATCAAACAATTATATGTAAAGTAATGCTTCTGGGTAGAAATTCTTTCCCAGAAACAGAATTAGTTCAACTCCAACTTCTTCTGTATTTTGTTGGGGTTTTCTCACTTATATTCGGAAATGAATTTTGTGCTCGACAAGGCGCTGTATCTGAAAAGTACAATTCTTTCTCACAGAGGTATAAGACAGGTTCAATAGTGTGAGGATGAACAGTGCGTTGCTGCTGAGCTCTCATCTGGAGTCCTTTCAAATCCAAACCCAGTTTTGTTGCTAAGCGTATTTTGCAAGGTTTCTTAGTGGGCTTAAATATGAGATATTTCTCTGAGTTTGTAAATAGCTTTTATGGAAAGAAGAAGGAAGGGAATTGAGGTGAAAAATCGGCTAATTTCAGCAAACATTTCTAATTTGCACCTGTTTCAGTTGAAATAAACAGTGCTAGGTTGAAATAGTTGCAGAACAGCTTCTCTAACACCTTGTGTTCCCAGGCCAGAAGCCATTACAGTTCCTCAAACTCCTCTTTCCGAAAGCCTTGTCACTGAGAGCTGTTAGGATGCAGTTACTGACTGTGATGTGCAGTTCCCCTGAAAGTCAGAACTGGGAATAATTTACCTTTGTAGTAATTAATATCAGGAGCAAACACGGCCTACATATATGGGAAAAAATTTGCCTTATAATACTGGGTTAAAGTTTGTTTTAGTTTTGGTGTTGTGGGTTTTTCTAGTTTATTTTTAAATTAAAAAAAATGATTTAAATGACATAAAACCCAGTAATTTTTCAAAGAAGCCTACCTCAGGCTGAATTGAAAACATTGCTTATTCTTCAATCCTGACTGGCAGCAAAATAAAAAATAATCTGAAAATATTAGGAGAGAGTATTAACAAGTAAATACCCCTCACTTCAAAGCATTCAATTCAGTCACTAAGGCAGATGCCCACTCAAGAAATCTGATGCATAAGGGAAAGTTTTGTTATTAATTTGTAAAAAAATCCCAACCCAACAATAATTCTGTGTAAGTAGAGTGTAAATTCTCACATTACATGTTAAAAACTAATTAAAATGTGATCGAATAGACCCTAGAATTTAAGGCCTATGTTCCTCACAAAAACAAACTAGTTGTAGTATGGTAACTCTGTGTGCAGAAAAATGAAGACTTTAGTCCTTTTTCTGAATAGCTGAATAGCTGCAGAAGTAAATTATTTTGATAATAATTATTGGGACCAGTCAAAGAAAAAATTGCTTTCTGCAGCTTGTGATAGCTGGCCAGACTGGTGACTGATCCCCAAACCTAGAGAAATTATGAAAACAGTAGTGGAGGTAAAAAGAAGTTAAATTATTTTCTTTTTCTATATAACAACAGCAAAATAGAGCACTTCTGAGATAGTGTAATGGTATTCAATATTTGAAACTGATGTGTAATAGTATAATTTGATGTTTTATACTCTGTATCACAGAGTGCTCATTTCTGCTTTTGTAGCAACCAAAAAAACCCTTAAGGAAACCACCTGCTGATACATACACAAATAGATAAGTTTTGACTATTTACAGGAGATTACTGTTGAGAGGATACAAAGTTCAATAAAGAATCTGCTGTTTACCTAGCTGATTGCAGTCTTTGTAAAAGTACAAGAAAGTAATGTTTTGAATAAAAAAAAAAATCTGCCTTTAATTAAAAAAAAAACCCTTTAAATTAAAATTGCTGCTTTTTCAACATTTCCAGAGTTTGATTTTTTTCTTATATTTTGGATCTGAGTTCAGTAAAGCACTTGAGTCTTTATGGAAACATGACTTCAGGAATATCACTGGTAAAATCTTTAAGCCCTTAGCCAAAAAACAGTGTGTGTAATTGTTAGTATCTGCTGCTATGGCTTTATAAAGAATTGTCCACTGATAACTCGCTGATGTCTGATTCTGCAAAGGGAATCCCTGTTGTGATACACTTCTTCATTCAGGGATTTTTGTTAATTCTGTGGAGCAAAGTATACTTGATAACTTATTTGCATTGAAAGAAACTGTGTGTGTGTATGTGTGTGTGAGTGTAACAGTGCCATTTGATCCAAACCACCAGTGTGACCCAGCTAAACATCTGGTCTCGTATGAGTAAGAGCTGAAAATTTATCCTCCAACATATATCTTACAGGAATTCAACAAGATATTGATTCAGTATGTTATGGTAGTTTCACTTTCCATGAAGATATCACTCAATGACTTGAATATAATCACATTAGCAAGACCACAAACTGCTTAAAGCAGAATGAATCATATTGACTTTATACCCAACAGAGTTGTGATACAGTTAAAGGTATGTGTAAGGAAGACTTCTCAAAAAGTAGTTAAATGTTAAAACTGAAAATTTAAAACTAGGAGCTTGGTGTTCTGCTCTTGACACTGTCAGAATGCTGATATGAAGTGTTTGGGCAGATACTAAACCTCCCCGTGTTTTTCCTGCACCTTTAGTTAGCAAGTTAGATTGAGTCTTCATTTTCTCTCTTATTGTGTTTATGAAGTATTTTGCAACTCTTAAGAGGGAAAATGAGCATTACAAGTGTAAAGTTAAAAGGTCATTATTGTATTTAATTAATTATACCAGTTTATTTCAATCAGTAAAAGCCTTAGAGGGTAGCAATGTATTTCTTTTAGCTGAGCTAGTAGATACAGTGTGGCAGGCAGAACTTGCTTGTTACTGTGGTTCATATCTAGTTCACTGAAATTATCAGATCCTGCTTTTTATCAAAAACAGATTATGGAACAGATAGACCCAGTTTAATCCAAATAACTGATTTCTGTGTTCCAAAACCTAAACTTTTCACACAGTGGTGGCAAAGACTGATGGAATCATTGGCTGTGTTGGTGTCTGTTTTGCCATACTACAGTATTCACAGTATTTAGGCATAAACATTTTGCAGAAGTGTAACACAGAAAGTACAGCCAATAAATCTACACTTTATTTGCCCCGAGATGTATTGACACTACAATGAAATTATTATACTTACTTCAAGTATTAATTGAAGTGAAAATATTTTTCTAGGCGGAGTAGGATTTGTGTATGGTTCATTACACGATGAGTGTTTAACAGAAAAGCATCTTTGTTTCCATCACTCATGTCTCTGCACTTTGTCTGGTGCTAAGATTTCAAGCCTTTGGGATCCTCTTTGATGTAAGTGCAATACTTCTTGAATTACTCTCCTCCAAAAATTAGATAATTCACTGATGTATGCAGGTATTCTACTGCTTAAAGGAAAATGTTAACATTTTTGTATTATCATTTTTGTTTCTGCTAAACTTTTAGTTGAATTATTATACTATTACAGCTGAGGTAATGGAAATCATTTGAACAGAGGCATTGAGTTGAGTCCTGAAGAAAGAATAAAGTCAATGTTTTACCTACATTTCACATGTGATAAATACTTGAACACCTATCTCTATTCTAGGAGGATTCTTGTAATATTACAGACATCTAGAAATACATATTTTCTTCCTGTGGGCTTCTCCTATTTTTCTGTTTTCCATTCCCACTTTTATTCTTCTTGTTATTTTGTTAGCATGCTGTGGTTTAACATTCTTGTCACATCAGGGATGGTGATGTGCTCCATTCCTGCAGCATGCAGCACAGAACTGACTTATTCCTAAAAGGGAAAAGAAGAAAAAAAGAAAGAAAGAGACTCACTCATTTATTAAGTTAAAATGTAAAAACATATTTATATTAGTAACAGGAGAGGTCAAAACTTACCTCAGAGATTAGACCCCTGGTTTTAAATGTGTGATCTAGTGATTTCTTATGGCAGTTGACTCTTGTCAACTACAGGCTCCACTAGCCCAGAGCAAACCTTGTTCTCATCTTGCACACAAATTTAGCTAGCAATATATTAAACAAATACAGCAATATTACTCAAATAAAAACCTCTTGATATAAAATATCCTTCACAGAGATTTAGTAAAACTAAATTTACACTTTCAAGATTTTATATAGGTTCTGTAATATTTTCTTTGTGTTTCTGGTCCTCAGCACTAGAGGGACAGCATGGTGCTCTTCAGTTCTCTTAAATCTTTCAAAATGTGTTCCACCTTAAAATCAAGTCTTGTTACAGTCTGAAATGTCAGAGATCTGGGATTTGTAGCATTGTAGGTGAGAGACTCAATTTCAGTAGAAGAAAACATAATCTATCTTCCCTCTATACTTTTGCGAACCTGTTCCAGCTGGATCTTGGCAGTGCTCGAGATATCCATCACTGCTAACTAACTTGTCTGGAAGCAGCGCACGAATCTGCCTGTTTTAGAAGCCCTGATTTAAACATTTCTAGTTCATCACCACACATGAGTCTCCATACATGAAGTCACACACGTTCTCCCAGAGATGCTCTTTGTAATCTCGTTAGTGCCAGAGATGGTGAGGGGGACATGGCTGTGTGCCTCCCCCCGAGCATCTCCAGAGGGCTGGCCTGAGCAGGTTTTGTCAGACGCAAGGAATGTTGCTGTGAACTTCACAGTTATTAGTCCAAAAAATTACAGACTCTGTCTGTCACCCAAAATACAGCAATTTACTTCTGATGACTAATGTTCTGGTAGCAAACTGCACGTAATCTATTTTGATTTACTGTGATTATGGTATGTCCCCTTCGATTGCTTTTTCCTCATTCTCAAGGAGTTCAGAGGTATGATTCTCCCTAAACCCCAGAAGTGCAGCTATGAGCTGGAGAGACGTGCATGTGATTAATCAGTGGATGATGAGAAATCAGTACCCTGCGTTCATTATTTTACGGTGCTTAAAATTTCCTAGTTATTAAAGATGCAAAGAATGCAAAGAAGGCTTTGAGGTGTGTAGAAAATTCAGCATCTGGATAGCAATGGGCATAGCTGAGTGGGGATTAGGTTTTCCAGGGGTAATTTTTGTTTAAGTCTTCCTTGCACAGAGAATGAAAGCTGGGGCTATCGTGTACAACAATAGAGGGCTGTGGGATCAGACTTGGTCACAATGGCCAGTTCTATTGGCTCCGCCAAAAATAACTTAGAGGAATAAAAGAATTAAAATGTTAACTTACCCAGAGAAAGAAAAATAATCTGCTATTTCTACAAACAGCCTTTCACTGTCTCCCTGCAGCTGCCTCAGCAGTACTCAGTAGGATAAAAAATAGGTTTTAGTTGCTATTAAAGACAATATGAAAATATATGTGCAAGTATCCTCTGAAATATGAGGCTGAGTGATTTTATTTTGCTTTACAAACAGAGATGGATTACACATTATTGCACAGCTTCTGAAGGATTCAATAGTGCTCTTCACAGATATTTAGAGTTATCTGACAAACACATGAGATGCATAAAGAATTTTTTTTCTTTTGAAATGTTTAAAGTTGGAGATGAAGATTTAAGTGCTAAATGTTGAGGTGCTTCTTATTTAATAAAATGTAATGATCTATATGTTTTAATGTTCTTGCGTTTGCGATATTTGAGCAAGATCAAAAAGATGAGTTCCTTCTTTTTTGTGAGATGCATATAACTTATTTTCAGCTTGTGTTTGTACATATACACTTAGAGGAATGAATAAATGGGACTTGGAGCCTGACATGAAATGGGGAAGATATACAGCACAAGTTAAACCTGCAATTGGCAGTGTTTATTATTTCCATTCACTGCTTCTCCTCTATAATAAAGATAGGTAATTGTTGGGTGAAAAGTATGGACATGATTAACCTGTTCTCAGATAGATGGCAATAAGATTACTGGAATTTAGCAAATGTTATTTCAAATGGTTGTTGCACTTTATTTCCTAAAGTTAACTGTCTTACTGAAATAAATATATGATAGACCGTGACACTCCCATCTGTGAATCTGTCTGTGTCTGGAGTGTTTCCCAGGACCTCCTTAAAAGAAGGCTTTTTTTATGTCAAGGGTTTCTTTCTCACTACATAGCTCTAAATATTGGAAATATATTCACCAAATGGCCATATGTCATGGCATCCCATCATTATTATCTAAGAAATGGTTTAGTGAAAATCTGGCTCATTTCTTTCTATCAAATCAAGTTATGAGCAACAGCTAATGAAAACTAAGTCTTGAGAGGTCTCAGGAGTGTATGATTTTCGAATTAGATTGATGTTTAGATAAAATTAATACTGAAGTGGCCAAATATTTTGAGGGGGATGGGCAGGGACTACTTAACTCCTGCACCAAAGTTCGGAGCTTGCTTCTCTCTCTTGCATTCTTACTGGAGCAGTGGAAGCTCTTTAACTCACACTGGTGACAGAAAAAAATTGTATGACCATATTTTTGTGGTTTAGAATACATGGCAGACTGAAAACCTTCCAAGAAGACTGCTTTATAGAAACAGTGTTGAACTGAAACGAAGGGACGAAGCCTGCAGGGCAGTGAGTGCAGGAGGGAAAAAGGAGAGCACTGACAGCAATGGTCAACAAGCGATGATTTTCACCTAGTGAGAAAAATAAGGTGCAGGCATAAAAGATGACACAGTACAGGATGCCATGTCCACACAGCCCAGCTCTATCATGGCAGTGGACTCTCTGTGTTGCTGTAAGTAAGTAATGACCTAGACCTGGCATGACAAGGAGGGACAGGAACATTTCTCCACTGCACTTAAGAACTATTTTTAGATATCTTTAGTGTTTTGAACTCTGCATTCGGACCCACATCATACTTAAGTTATTCCTGTTCTTTAAAAAATCCTTCAGACTGGACAATCTTGAAAGGTTTTAACCTGTTGGATGTGGCTGGCTTCCAGAAAACTATGGCAAGGCATGCTTTAGAGCATGTTTCAGGGGAAAGAGAGTGTCACTAGCCCTTAAATGAGTCATCATTCTTTCCCAGACTTGGTAAGGGACTCTGGAAAACAGGATATTGTATCTAGACTGTTGCGCTCAGAATTGGCACAGTTTGTGGCAGGGTTTTTGGCACCAGAGATGCATGGAAGGCTTCATTCAAACCAGGACTCCAGGTTTAAATGATTCTTCTCAGGACTTGGATGTGGTAAATAAATGACAAATGTGCCTGTTTATGAGCACAAGAAAGAAGAGAGGAACTTAACAACACCGCAACTTTATTGGCATAAAGGAAAAAGAGGTGTTGGGAGCTGGTGCAGCTCAACAGATTCACTTTCGAAGTCATGATCATTACTGTAGTGGCCACAGGCTTAAAACTAGCAGAGTTCAGTGCTTCTGCTACAGCTGAGCACGCAGTTGGCTCTGAGAATATGTTTCCCTATGTTTCCCAAAAATTCTCACACCCTAAGGTAAATTATGCATCCCAGCATCTCAGTTATTTTCTAAAAAAATATAATAATAGAGCAGGCTACTTAGAACCTGTTCTGTATTTTAACATTAGATCATGAAGTCTGCAGGTGGAAAAGAGATACAGTGTTTCTCCAAATATGTATAAAAATCAAATCTTGGTTAAGTGTTTCAAATGACAGACTATTTTAATTTTTTAAAAGTCACTTTCCTAATTATGGCCATTGAAGTTTTCACACTATTTTTGCATAGTTTATATTAGAATAGTTATCTAAACATTTAAAAACCCCAAATTCCTATAAATGCAATTTTACAATAATGCAAGGATTTTCTTTTAAAAGTGTGCAGTTTAAAATGGAGTATGGGTATTTTTAAATTCTTAAAATAAAATCAACACTCGCTAATTGGAATTTTCTTCGTATTTCATTTCTGTTTCTTAACAAGCAAGTTGAGTAACCCAAGAAATGCATCTGATCATAAAATCTTGCACAAAAACTCTCTTAGGTACTTCAAACCCATAACTGTATCTCCAGCTATCTGGATTTTAAAGAAACAAAATTAAATTTTTACATATGCTGAAGAATAGCACTTGTACTTTTCAAGTCAGGGTAGGTCGGAAACATTTCTGAGGACAGATGGGATGTCAGACCTTTGCAGTTTACACTTTCTGGCTACAGTTGTACCTGTACATCTGTACAGAAATATCATGACAGATGCTTAATGTTCATATGGAAAAAAAAAATCACAATTAAATACATGAAAAGATTTTCATTAACATGCATGACACTCCTGCAAAGGTGTCCAGTTTAAAAAACATTATTTTTATTTTACAATTAGTTCTCGATGATTCACTATTATATTCAGTGTTTCAGAGTGGGTTCATTTCACTCTTAATCTACTTCTTATATTCTTCTTTCTAAAGGTACTTTGCAAATAAATCCCAAAGGAATGATACATATTGAACTGGCATCTTGGTAGCAGACATGTGTTTGAAATACACTATAGACTGAAATAGAAGGCATCTTAATTGATATCTGCAAAGACTATCTCTGTGGTTATGAGGCTGCCAAAGAAAATACATTCTCACAGTGCAGCTAAAAAGGCCTTTTGGTGCTTGCAAACACAAATGTGCAAAGACAGGAAAATCCATTGCTAGGCGGTTTGACATTTGCTTCTATTTGAATTTGGAAGAAAACCTAAAATTTACAAAGGTCTCTGTGGCCAAAAGATTTCATTATGAATTAAATTTCAGCCTGACTATGATATTTAGTTTAAAAAATCTTAAATTGTATTTCAAATCTGTGTAAAAATGCAAATTTTTGTAATTTAGAAATAATTTAATATCTAAAAAGTGGTTTCATTCTTATTTTATTATTCTTATATGCTCAGGTTTCTGTTTTATACTAGACTTTATTTTATATTTATTTACTTAATTACACTAATTTTTTCTACCTTTTTGAATCTTATTTTAAGAAAAATTGCTTCTGACAAAGTTTATTTTTCTCTTCAGAGTGCCTTTTCTTTAGAGGTTTCATAGCAAGCTTTAAAACTTTGAACTAGAAAATTAGATGAGCCCTCATCACACTTTAGGTAGACATCTGTTTTTAATGTGGCAGCTTGGTTCCATTTTGCTGCTGTAATAAAACAGCTGCTACTGTAACTGTTAATGAATGACCACCTTACTTTCTTGTTCCAAGTACTACTTCTCTTATTTGATGTTAAAATGGAGCAATTTTACACATTCAATCAAGGTGTTATAATTTATTGCAACAGATGAGATACTTAAAAGTAGAAATTAAGATGTAACATTTAAAATGTTGTTCGGAGCTTCTATTTAGACTTTTCAAGATACATTTTAAAATGTGAAAAATAAAATACATGAGAGCTGTGATTTAGAAACAATTGAAACCCAGAGGAACTCGTTCCTGGAGCGGTGTAAAGTATGTTAAGGGCTATGAACTGTGAAAGCCTGGCCGTGCTGGGGAGCTGGGATTTCTGTGGCACCCAGTTTTCCATGGAGGTGGCTTGATTCCTGAATGTCAAACAGCCCAGCTGGTTCAGGAGCTGAGGCAATTGCAGAGAAGGTCTATAAGCTGTCACAAAACAGTGCTTCTCTCCTTTCCAAGGGGAAGGTAATGAAGTGGATGCATTCCTACAGCATATGTCATTCTTCTAAAAATTCTGTATTTTTTCTTGGGAAAATGTTGTGTTCCTAACCAGCTCTCCTAGGGAGGTAGCTGTGTGATCTCTCTGTAACACACAGTAAACTTGTTTATTCACTGTAGAGTAAGGGTCATGCATCCATACACATCCATTGTAACATCCACATGCTCATGCCATGATTTAATGTATCCCTCTGTTTACAGCTCATTACGGCGGACCGTCATTAAGACTGAAGTCCACATGATTGGCTATCCCACATCACAGTAAGACTGATTCTAAAACTTTGGAAAAAAAAGCATTCCTGTTTAAAATAAGTTTCCAAATTATTTTGTCCACAGTGAAGCCATACTGTCATTCCTCTGCAGAAAATTAGAATATTTGCTCTGGGGCTTAGTTTAAAATTTGGCTTGCAGAAATCAGAATAGCCCTGTGGTGGTCACTAAGAAAAGGTTTCTGATATGCAATGTAAAATATCTACTTTTAAACTGAAATTTAATGACAAACTTCAATACCTTGCTCTCAAACTCTGGTGAGTTCAACATTTTCCTTCCAGATATAGATCAGTTACAGCTCTGGCTTTTAGTGTTCAGTTCTTTTGGTCACGAGTACACTATTATAAATCTGGAGAGTACTTTTTATTCCTGCTGTCAACTGACACATCAATTGTCACATGAATATTAGCAAAACTTTCAGTTTCAATTCAGTTACTGCTAGGACTTATTATTAACCTTTCCTAAATGTAGCTATTGTGGCTTCTAGCTCTTAGAAAAATTGATGCTTTATTAAAAGGCAATATTAATTTGTAGCCAAAGGCTTGTCTTTGTAGGCAAAAGGCATTGCTACTTTTATCACTACATTTGCAAAGAGCAAACTTCCAATTATCAGCATGACAAAAAAAATAATAATAAATTGAACAAAAACCTCACATTGCTGATTTCTTGGTGCCCCAATTCTTAAAAGGAAGAAAGTTCTTTAAGATGTGACTAGGATGACAGTATCCCAAAACATGACATTTTTAGGAGAAAATAAATGGCAGCCTCTAAAAATCTGGAGGAGGAGGATAGAGTAATTTAATTGGATGGAATGACTGCCTATAAAAAGAAGTTTTACTCCTAAATTACCTTTAATGAGAGGTTGAAAGAGCAATGAAATCACAAAAGAATATCTAGTCCTCACTGTTGTGACACTTCAGGGAAGTGTATAACATACTTTCTTCCCAGCAGTCAGCCAATTCTCCAGGCAGCCGTACATTATACAACAGAACTCAGCTATGACAAGAGGATAGTAATATGATTTCATTAAAAATTAGTGAATGAGTCAGGTTAGGTCCCCATAAATAAAGATGCTCTTTAAAATGTCCTACATATATGTAGGAATAGACAAAACCTCTGTACATATTATTTATAACGTGTTACACTAGTACTGTGAAGCTGACCTCAACTTGTCTGGGGACTACCTCGTACTGGGCAGTGGATCAAAGCATTGTGACATCCTGTGACCTATCTAAATAGTGTTTTAAACTTCTGGTGTTTGAAGATCTGCGTCTTTTCAGTCAGAGAGAGCTAACATGCACTGCTGGTTTATTTCAGATGCAAAACTTACTGTTATCATTGACAATTTTCATGCCAATGTTGAACTACTACTCTATGCTCAACAGTGTGCTAAAAAACCCCAAACAAATCTAAACTTATTAATTAAGTTGAGGATTTATTTACTATAAATGAACACAACCATTATTAAGCAATCTTTTTTAAATTACCTTGTTTTCAAAGCTGACATTGAGGTATCTGTCTTGGACTAAAAACGAGGGATCTGATCTAGAGTCAAAGATTCACAGAATCATTGAGATTGAGAAGGGGAACTCTGGAGGTCATCTAGACATCAGGGACATCTAGACACAGTTGCCCAGGATTAAATCCAGACTGCTTTTAAATACCCCCAGGGAGGGAGACTCCATAGACCTCTGAGTGACCTGTGTCAGTGCTTAGTCACTGTCACAGTAAAAAAGTGTTTCCTATGCTCGCAGGGAACCTTTTGTGCTTCAGTCTGTGCCCATTGCCTCTGGTCCTCTCTCGGGCACCAATGGAAAGACCCTGGCTCTGTCCTCTGTGCCATCCCTTCAGACACATAGATCAGATTCCCCGTGAGTCTCCTCCAGGCCAAAATCCTGGCTCTCGCAGCATTTTCTCACAGAAGAGATGTTTCTGTCCCTTAATCACCGTTGGGGCCCTTTTTAAAATTCATGAGATTCTTGTCAGCCCATGTCTCCAGGCAGCTGAGGTCATTCTGGATGGCAGCAGGACCCTCTGGCCCATCAGCCACTCTTCCTAGGTTTGTGTCATCAGCAAACTTGCTGAGGATACGCTCTGCCCCAGAATGCTGATCATTAGTGAAGGCGTAAAACAGAACTGGAACCAGTATTCACCCCTGGGGTACACCAATTACAAGAATAAACTAGACTTTGTGCCACTGATCATCATCTTCTGAGCCTGGCTGGTTTTCAGTTCACCTCGCCCTCTCCCCATCCTGTCAATTCTTCTTTATGAGCCTGTAGTTCCCTGGATCCTCCTTCTTGCCCTTCTTGATGATATGGGCAATGTTTGTTTTCTGCCAGTCCTCAGGCACTTCTAACCATGATTGTTTGAAGGTTATTGAGAATGGCCTTGCAATGACACATGCCAGCTCCATCATTACTTGTGAGTGTATTCCATCAGAGTCAAATTTGCTTAAGTATTCCCTATCCTGATCCTCTGCTGCCAGGGGTACACCTTCCTTACTCCCCCATATTTCTTGAACTTGGGATTCCTAAAGATTGGACTTACTAGTAAAGACTGAAGTGAAGAAAGCATTCAGTACCTTGGCCTTTTCTCCAGCAATACCCACATTTTTTCTAGTCTTCCTTTTGTCACCTACATACTTTTAGAAGCCCTTTTGGCTGCCTTTGACAATCCTTGCCAAATTCAATTCCATTTGGGCTTTGGCTCATCTCATTCCTACGTGCCCAGACAGAGTGTCTGCATTCCTCCCAAGCCCTAAATTCCTCACAAAACCTATATTTATGTTGCTAAATAGAAAACAGTGAGACAGACAAATAAACTGTCAGCTATCTGTATTCCTTGTTGTCATGTTTCTACGTACTGTCTAGCCACTACTGATGACTAATTTTCTCTGACATAGTCTGTGGATAAAGAATGAGCCCAGGACCATCCCCAGTATGCAGCATTTTCAAGACTGCAGCAGGTATTGAACTTTTACCCTTATTTCCTTGTTTATTCCAAAAGCGTCTCTGTCTCTAATGCACTCAATATACCTTCCCAGCTTGCCCCTTGGCATGTAACATACACTTGCAATATTGTGCTATGAAAATAATCCTACTATAGTAGGCTTCAACACTGCATTTTGAATTTTAAAAACCCCACACATAAAACATAACATCATTTGCTACTCGGAAACAGCACAGGATTAAGAACAGACATTGGGCCAAGTGCTAAGAGATGTGGATGTGGGAGGTCTGTCCTACTTGGCCTCAAATCTGAAAAAAAAATCATAGACTGGAGGTGTTCAACTATGTTGGTGTAGTCTAACAGATCTCAGGTCCCCTCATGACATATTTTGGTCAGCAGATGTGACTGAACTGAAATTCCTTCCGTAACAAAACATAGATTGCCTGATAGGTCATTTTCCATTTGGTCTTCACACCTTCTTGCCTCACGGGTCTGCACAATTCTCAGCTTTTCTACTGTCAGAACCTTTTGCAAGATCATCTCTTCTATTTAGTTGATCAGAAAGCAATTTTTGCTTGTGTTGGGCAGTGTTTAGTATCACTCTGATGAAGACCATATGGAAAGGTAGGTTATTTTTCATTAAATTTACTCTGATGTAATCTGGAATTGTGGCAGATATATTTACCATTAATGTTACATAAAAAGATCTCTGTTCTGTTTTAACCAACCATTCAAGAGAAGCCTAATGGAACTGACATTTTCCAAAGACCGGAATGGAATTGTTTTATATATTTGGAGATATTTTGGCGTATTTTCCTGAAAAAGAGAGGCTGCAAATAAGAGAGTTGTATCAGGTAGAGATTTCATTATATTGATTTGATTTGTAACCATGAATACATTCTTTGAAGGTTGGAATTGTGAAAATATTGTTGTGAATATCTCCTTTCTTTTTCTTTCTGTGTTTCATGTCAAAGATGTTTCTTCTTCCCTAACAAAAGGTCCCAGCCCTGAACTGACATCACTAGATGAGAGAGTAGGTCTCAATTCTACCCATCTCATCTTCCTATTTTAACAGCTGGTAGATTCAAATCTCCATATCCCACACTTGCGACATCTAAGCCATTTCTTCTGAGAGTGCCACATGTCAAAAGCTCTGTGAAGAAGACTGGGCACCAGCTGGCAAATTATTTTAATGTACATGACTGAGAAGTACATCATACCTAACACTGCGTGTACTAGCAATCAATAGAGGGAGGGAAATTACGAGGTTATGTCAACTGATGGACTCTGACTTCCTTGCTTTTGGACTGTCAGAATGCCAAAAGTCATTTCCCAGTGGTCAGGCTCAACCCAGGAAATAGTGATATAACCCTGACCAGAAAAGGGAAAACCTTTGAACATCTGATCAAAAAAATTACTTCCACCTTTTACCAAAAAAAGATGCATTTACAGCTGCCATTCTCTCCAGCTGGCTGGGAAAATTAATTCTCTTGTCTCTAATGTGAATTTTACTGCAGTAGTCTGCAGTTTTTCCTGATTCCCTTAAAGACTATTTTAACTCTGTGGTTAGAAAGTGAATGTCACTGTCAAAAGCCAGTTCCAGCTGACATGAAATTGCCTTTGTACCTTCCTTCTGCTTCTGGTCACTGAAGAAAAAAGATCTTTGTACAGAATTCCATCATTGTAAGTGACTTCCTCTTCGAGTTTAATGTCTTCTTTCTGATCTTGAAAATCTTGAAGACAGTTACCAAACAGAACAGGATTTGAGTTGGCAAATTCTTCTACCACTCAGAAAAGAAGTTTAAGTTAAAGTTGAGGACAAGAGTTATTTACCAAAGAAGACAATCCCGAAGTGAGGCTCTGAAGACTTGAAGTGGGTGTCAAGCCTATCTGTTCTGGTTAACAGCTTTCCTTTTCTAGGCACATTCTCCAGTATTTGTAACTTCACAAAATTTGTTTCCAGGCTTCTTACCATGGCTTTCTCTTTTCTACTAATTCCCAAGTAAAATCTTATTTAAAGAGGCTTTTTCTTTCTGAAGAAGGAAGTATTATAGTCTTTTAGAAGTTCACTAATTTCTGCATTATTGTCATTGGTTTTATGGGGAAGGTGAAGAGATGCTGAGATAAAGTAGAAAATATTTGGTAGAAAGAAATATAACTGTAGATGAGAAAGCTTTTGGTAAGTCAGGCAGAGAACTGTAAAAATTTCAGAGATTGATAAAGTATTTGAGTAAATGAAGTCAGTGTCATTGCAGTTGGATTTCAATGCTGATAAATATGTAACAATACCACAGGGGAAAACTGAAGTACTTTAGAAGAGTCTAAATGAACAGCACCAGGAATATTTAGAGAATCTGATGTCACTGCAAATATGCTAGTCAGGACCTTTGTTCAAGGGAGTTAGACAGAAATCAGATGAAGGATAACCTAAGCCACTAGGGATTGTAAGAACTGGGAAATTTTATTAAAAACATGTTATCGCCATTACACAGTTCATTGCTATGCTTGTTATTGACATTACATAATTCATTTATATGTTTGTCTGAGACACTTTATGTGAAATTAGCCACCCCATCTTAAAAACAAAAAAGAATTATGCAGAACAAAAAGAGAACCAGAATTGCATGATGAAATTATCAAACATACGACTATAAAAGCTGTTTATACAAAGAGAAACTCGAAGGCTATTTTGCTTATCATAGAAAACAGCCTGTTATGGCACTAGATAAAAGAACATAAAGAATGAAACAGAAACTACGTGCTTGCAGCTTCTGTTCTCCTAGCTCTTAAAAATGTGAAACATATAAACAAACTAAAGTCTAAGGAGTATAAAATTCATTAAAAGTATTACTTTTTACATAGGACATTGCAAACTTTTTTTGACATAGGATGTCCTTCGTATCCTCACAGGAAAAGGAAAGGAAAATATGCGAGAAGAAAATAGGATATTTGAATTGGAAGGATTAATTGGATTTGAAACAACAGCTTCAGAATAAGTAATAAACATTGCGCCTCAGTAATTATCGTGGTTTCTACTCCAAGACTCACTTCTGTTTACTCATTAATGTGAAGTATCTGACATAGCCATTATTGGAAACATATCTGTTACAATTTTGAAATGCTTATCTTGTACACCACTGATACAAACAAATAATTATTGGTACAGATGGTAAAAAAAGATTAGAACTTGCTCTGACACTGATGATGGATAAAATCTTCCTGAATACAAATCCATCTGTTAGATGCATCTTAATGATTGGTATGCAGTTGACACCAAAAAGAAAGAGGAAAAGTTTGACACAATAGTTTGATTTGATTACTGGGTTCAATATTCTGAATTTTACCACTTTTTTGCAGTTTGCACATCAATTTTATCTTGCCCTAAATTAGATGGCAGATACAGTGGGATGTCTTCATACAACAAGTAGAACAATAATTGGTCTTGATTGTCAAAATATAAACAAGCATAGTGAATTACTTTAGTTTTTCTTAGAGAACTGAGCATGTCTGTAAAACAATATTGACTTTGTCTCATATTATTGCATGTTACAAGCAAACCTGAACTTTATCTATTACCAATACAATGATCAGATAAGGAATTTCTCCAGCTGCCTTAGCCATATCTGCAGATCCCATTGGGACGGCAAGAAAAAAAATACCTCTAAACTATTTCTCACTGTTTAATAAAACTGTGATCCAAATCTCCTCATGTAGGTTTCCAGGGGATACAAGGCTGCCAAATCTTTTTACTTAAGTAAATGGTCTTGAAATGGTGGGTCTGTAAATAATCAAATAGATGCTATATTCTTGTCAGTCACTCAGTGAAACAAATGGGGCATTTTAATTACTTCACATAACATTTTTGTAACAGCAAATCCCCTCATCCCTGCCTACTCTGAGTTCTTTTCAGACCAGTTCAAATGAAAAATGAGATTTCCTACAGTACTTTATCTTAAAGCAATAAGGGACATCAATCCAATAAACCATTTATGCTTCATTCCAGATGTGTAGCATTTAAGGCACAATGGAATTGTGTAATGCAATTAAGGGAATTTGATCAAGAGACCAGACAAACAAAACATTCAGTGGTAATAACTTGATAATATCCTCCTCCCTCCAAGCCCTGTGAGATCTTCTCCCCTTAAAGAAGTCAGCTAAATAAGGTGGGTACCCCAGAATAGCTATCCCAGAAATGCCGTGTTGAGAAGCTCCAAAACTTTCCTGGTCAGGAAAAGAAAACTCTTCTAGAATTTTTTGAGGGTAGGAGGTGTTTGCCCCAGAATTAGAAAGAAAAAGAAGAAAACTGAAAAAAAAGCAGCCTATAGCAATGAAATATTCTTTTGAAGAAACTTAAGAGGCAACACTTAGTGTTCACATGAACAAAGCTGTTTCAATAGTCATCCTTTAACCACAGGGAAGGAGCCTGCATCCTAAAATACACCAGATGATGGCAGCACACAGAACAGATTCTGCTCTAATTTGGTTGTAAGTGAACTGACAAATAAAATTTAATATTTGCACAAATCCATATTTCTACCTAATGGTTATAAAAATGACCAGTATGCCATCAGGGCCAAATTCCATTGGAATTGCTCAGGCCATTAACTTATTTGAAGTCAGTTGAACTAACAGGGTAGGTAAGGTAGCTGGGATTTGCTGTCTTTATTACTTCAATGATGTCATCAATTATTACTTTGAAGAAGAGAGAGACCATAGCTGTTTTAAACTCCCATGGGCAGAAATAAAAGGCATTATTTATTGTAGGAGACACTAATGGCTTTTCATGGGCCAATTAATCTTTTTTATGGAAGGATAACACCAAAGTCAAACTACCGACAAGACCTAAACGTAATGTAATTCCTGAAGGTGATTCAAAATGGTTCTTAAGCGTTGAAGAGACAGTCTGAAGTCAACAAAGTAAAATACAGTAAAACGTGTTAAGCGTTTGTAAAGAAAAAGCACAATACATAACAAGTTATTTCTTCTGGCAGAAATTGGCCTATGGAAATGGATGACAAACTAAACAGAACATAAGTTTTGCAGGCTGCAAAGAGGACTGAATAAGTCTCATTCCAGGATGAAGGCTGTGTCTTTATCCAAGAAGTAACTATAAAGTTGCTTTTTTGCAGGAAATGTAAGGGTTCATCTGGAAGGCTGTGCCCAGCTGCTTGCCAAACTACTCGGAAGATCTAGATCAACATGAAGGAATTGAGAGAGAAAAAAAAAAGCATGAAAAGAGGTTTTGAAACAATTAACTGATAGAAAAGGTTGAAAGAGTTGAATTTGTTTAATCCGGGAAACAAACATTTAATGAGGGAACATAAGTAACATCCAGTTGACAAAAGGCTGAAAAAAGCACAGTGACCAATCTGGTCTCCTTGATCACAAGAACTGGACAAATAGAAATAGATATCTGAGTCTAATAAAGGAAATTTCAAATGTAATGCTGTGCAATATTTTTTTGGATGTTTGTAGGGTCAGCTCATGCAAGCACCTACTGAGAACTGTATAGGCACTTGTAAGTTTTTCCAAGTAACAGGGTGAACAGATACTTTTCAATGCCTTCTCTTTTTTATTTTAAAATTTACAATGTGGCTATGTAACAAAAATTCCTATTGATACCATGTCATATGTAAGAACATATTAAAAAGCATGAAATTGAAATTTTAAAAACTCAAGTGCGTGTATATTTCTGCAGATACCACACCCTTAAATGCAAGAAAGTGTCTGGGGTCTTGTTAATTTCTATATTATTTGAAAGTTTCAGTGGAAAAAATTAAAATGTTTGCCTACTGATTCATGTTATTTTAATGAAAATGAATTTTTCTTTCAAGCGTTATTTCAAATAGGTACGCTCTTTTTGAATTCATATTTTTCATCATTTCTTCAAATGTATTTTTGAATATTTGGTTTTTAAGCTTACTTAGAGGAATGAAGAATATATTATATGATAAATTTATCCAAGACCCTTTAAAAGGTTAATTTTCATAGCTCTATATTAAGGGCAAGACTACAAAACTTTCAGTTTTCTTGATAAGATATGCAACTTTGTCTAACACAGAAGTCATTTAGAAGTTGTAAAAAAAGCTCTTTGATTGAGTGTGTGATCATAGAATTGTTTGGGTTGGAAGAGACCTTAAAGATTATCTAGTAATCTTCTGACCTCATGTTTGTTGAATTCACTTACTGTAAATATTTTATAAATATTTTTCATCATCCATAATTCTTACAGGCTGTTATGTCCCAAACGTCCTAATTGCATGTCCAGTTGTGTGAAGCTGACAACATAGTCTATGTTAATCTTGTCCTTTTACAATCTTTGTGATGTATTGAATCCTTTTAGTGTTTATATTTCTGAATGAAAGTTTAAAGGAGGTGTAATGTTCTTCTGAAAATGAATATTTACTGCCTATATAGGAAGTCTTGAAATACTGAGAACTGCAAGCTGGTCTATTACCTTTGGCAGAAAGCTCAGTCTTTTTGTATAAAACTTCTTATACTAATTTCAGTATTATTTCAGTAAATACTTACAATATTTTATTTTAATTAATAATTTTAAAAAGAGATTTTTCATTTCATGGTAAGAATTTTTTTTTTACAATTCCTTTTTCTTGCAAACACACATTTGTTTGTGGGGGATTAATTTTGATTTATGATAAAATTCTGAATATATAGGGATTTGTTCAGATACTAATGAAAGATACTAATGAAAGATAATTTTGATTTTGACCCACAGTTAATTTTTCTATATTGTGATAAAACTGATTCTTAATACTTTGAAATGATCAGTCTGTTTATTATTGTGTAGCTGATAGCTGACCTTAGTAAATTTTGTATTTGCTAAATGCTAATGCATGTCTGCTGTAGGAGAAATTAATTGCTGTCAGAGGAATAATACTGCATTGTCAGAAGAAACTGAGCTTTGCAGCTGAAAGTTCCTCCTATGACTGGGGTGGGAATGTGGAGGAAAACAATGTCTCATAAATCACTGCAGTCAGGTGGGGAGCATGGAAAAGTGCAGGCACGAGTATGCAAAAGGTGGTGTCTCTTCACAGCAGAATCTCTCACTGACTCCACATCCAGCACTGCAATCAGTTTTTAGTGGCTTTAACTTTTCAAAACTGAGACCCTTTTTAAAACAGGGATTGAAAATCCACGTGCAACTCAGGAAGACGTTTGTAGTGTCCTTGTATAACTCAGCTGTTAGATGTGAGGGACTGTATGAAAGCTGCAGAATATTTGGGCAAGGGAGCAAGGCTGTGTAATGAGCTCCCAAAGGAAAATCACGCTCATTCATGCAGCAAGGGCTCAGTTAGAGAATATTTGCATTAGGAATGTGTTTGCATACCATCAGTGACCAGGAAGAGGGGGAAAATACTAAAAATATGAAGCCAAATCTCAGCTCCTAGAACTGATGCTGTTCCACCATGTACAACATAACGTTTAATACTAATGACATTCTGCCTCGATAGTATGAAAAATCTCTTTCTATGTTTCCCTGTAGTTCTGCACCGTGGAAAGCAGAGTAACAATGAAGTTCTGTGTAAAGGACCAGAAAGCAGGATCTGTTTCCATTTGTGTCAATGACAATTAACATTGTTTTATTGTTTTTACTTTATTTGTTAATTTATTTTTACTTTATCTTCACCTGCTCTTTTCAAGTTAACACTTAATTGACTTATCTGAATCAATTTCAGTATTAAAATCAAGGTTTTTTTAAGGGAAATTATCCGCTAATCCAAGTTCATTTTAGCAGAAATGGAACAGTATTCATATCAGCACAGGCAACATCTAAATAGCTAGCAGGGATCCCTGGATAGATCAACACTCGGAAAAGTAACAATATATTCTTTAGTTAATATTTCTGCTTCATTTCCAGTATGAATTTAAAATTACATCATGGATTTGAGGTAGGGGGGACTTTTAGATCAACACTGAGAAAAATAACAATATATTCTTTAGTTAATATTTCTGCTTCATTTCCAGTATGAATTTAAAATTACATCATGGATTTGAGGTAGGGGGGACTTTAAATGATTAGGGAAATCATTTAGATAAAGTGCCAAATTTTTGCATGTTTGTTGGAGGCTTGTTTGGTGTGCCTCATTTAGAGAAACCACAGCGGTGGTCCTGCAACTGCAGGTATTTTCCTGGGACTCTTGATTAAAACAGTCTGTCTTTGTTTCTTTGGCTCTTCAGCTTCTAATCCCAAACAGAAATGAAGGGAGGAGATGGATTGAAAAGCAACATAAGACATTTTCTGTTCAGCTCTGTGAGGACACTAGAGTCAGGTCTGTCCTTACTTTGTCTTCAGTTGTCTGCACATCTGTTTTGACCTCTCTGAGACAAAAAGGATTTCTTTAGTGGTAAGCTTATGGCCACTGAAGTGGGTAAAAGAAAACTCTTTAAAAGCCAATGGACTGTTGCTCTTTCAGACAGGTCCCAATCAGGATCCCTTTCTCTCTTCCTTTTGACAGTGCTTGCATTGTCTGTCATATCAAAAAAGGCTGGCTGAATCGATCTGAGCTGTTGCCAAGGAAAGCTGTTGCAAAATAATGTGAAGTCTCCATGAGGACAAGCCTAAACAGGCTCCTTCCCAAAGTGGACTTATCCGAACTGCACAAAGGAGCTCTTGTGAGGAGCAAGGTTTTCTGTATTCTTTAACTCCCAGCGATTTCCCTGCAGTTTGCCTGCATGGCTGGTCCTTGCTGCTTTCACTACCAAAGGGCTGAATCATCTCTGTCTGTATCTGGCTGTCCCTCATAAGTGCCCTGCAAAACCTTTGTGGATTTATGAAAGATGTGTTTCACGTCCAGCCAAATACACAAGCATTAATGCCCACCATTATTAAGATGCCCTGAGAGTTTTAAGGTGGATTGTTAAAATAACTGCTCAAGATATCATTGAAATGTACTTGTTCATTGCTCAATGTACTTGTACATTGATCATTCAGCATATTTTCCCAATGGCTCTCATTTGTCCATGAGTTCCAAATTATTATGGCATAAAGCTGGAGTTTCATACACTTGTTCCTTTTAGATTTTCTAAAAGGAAAGACTCTAATTTTTATATAACAACTGACAAAATTTTTTTGCATTTCTAGATTCTTCAAGTGGGAGAGAAAAAATTTTTAATAATTACATATTTAAGGCCCATCTGGCTGTAAATCACCTTGGCAGAAAAGGGTCTGAGGGACCTGGTGGACAACATATTGAACATTACAGCAGAGGTTAAGGGTATCTAGAGCTGCATAAAGAGAAGTGTTTCTAACAGGTTGAGGGAGGTCAACCTTTCCTTCAGCACTACTGAGGCCACATCAGGAGCCCCGTGTCTAATTTGGCAATGCCCAGTATGAGACATGGAGCCACTGGAGAGAGCCCAGTGAAATGCCACAAAGATGATAAGGGTCTCCCTCCTTGGAGATATTCAAAAGCTGTCTGGATATGATCCCAGGCAACTTAATCTAAGTGTGCGGGCTTGGCACCTAGGGGTGTTGGATCAGATGGCCTCCAGAGTTTCCTTCCAACGCCAACCATTCTGTTAATCTGTTATACATCTTAGAAGGGTCACTCAGAATGGAGTCATGTAGATTTACACAGGCCATGATGGAAAGTTTAAACTTCATTTAGAGAAGAAGAAATTATTGTTTTGAGTATCTTGACTATTGCCAGTGCAGTTTATATATGTATATATGACTAGATACCTTGTGAAATTTTATTTGAACCAATAATAATCAGAACCTTCTCTTCACAGAGTTTATGACAATTCCTGTCTTAAAATTATGACCTAGATACCTGAAAAGAGAACAAAATTAAATTTATGGTACTTCACTTAGCTTTTAACAATTGACATGATTTGGGCTCAGCTTAGATTCAGAAGGTTCCGTTTTACTCTGAAACTTGCTCTGTGGCCTGCCCATGCTTCACAACATATGAAAACGATAACTTACCATATGGTAGAACTTTATTTTATAACTATTGTTGACCTTTCTTTCAACTCCCAGTGCTTGCTGCAGGACAATCCCACCACTCCTCACCAAGAGAAAAAGTACTGCAAGTTGGACCTACTTACTACTCTCTGGATGTTTCACCTTAGCATGTATCAACTATTTATAGTGTGTTTATGTAGAGATTATGGAAGCTCTGTGATCCAGACCATTCACACATCATGAGCAGATTCCAATGTGTTTCAACCCCTGCAGCTCCTCAGAAGAAACACTCTCACTGAAATCAGTGTGGCTCCTCTTGGTGCGATTAAGTATGACTGAACATGAGGAAAGGCATTTGGAGCTGACTGTGTTTTTTTACACTGAAGGTAATCATTACCTCTGCAGAATCTTTTGCCATTTTTTTTTTTAATTGATAAGGATCTCAGTACAACCACGACTGCAGTATATTGCACAAGTACTATAAGTACTACAAGTACAGGAAAGGTCATTTTCTCCCTGACACTGCCCTTCTACTACCTCCAGCACAGAGTGGCTCCTATTTATTTCAGTAGAAAATATTTCACCACTTTAACAGAAATAGAAAATACTTTGTGGGATCAAATTCTTAAGCACATTCAAAGACATATATTTTGTACTTTGATGAAAGTTTTAACAATTAAAAAAATTAATCAATCAATCAATCAATCAAACAATCAATCCATCCATCCATCACATAATTTCAATTCCCGTCTATATCAGGATCTTAGAAAACTATTTTCCTTCCTTTCAAATGAAATTCTTAACAAAGCAGTTAATGCTTTAACTACATCAGAACTATTTAATGTTGTGTCTTTCCTTCTGAATATTTATTTCATTAATCTTTTTGGTGGAAGTGATTATTAGTGATACCTATCACTCCGGAATGTCTATGATGTGCTCTCAGTCTTCAGGGGGATTTGAGGAGGTGTATAAACTGGAGGGCTTCCCATTTTAAAGCATGCTCATTTATCATTCTGCTGTCTAGCACAGACAGAGATTTTGCACATTATCCAATTTAAACATCCATTTAGAAGGAATTTAATTTTTATTCCTTGCTAACGTCAGCACAGAGACCACGATTAACTCCAGTAAGATGGCTGGAACTAAGAAGGGGTATGCAACAGGAGAGAGACAAAAATGTAACTAGATACCATAGCAGAAATGATTGTAGCAAATTTTGAACAGAAATTTACTGCTTTTTGTTGCCATGACACTAAGTTTTATTGTAATGTGTTAAGGATGTCAATATTGCCTTTTACTGCAGTATTGGGAATTTAAAAAAATGAAAAGCTATGCACTATTTTGTCATTTTAATTTGCCAATAGGAATAAAATTTTGGCAAACAAATGTACTATAAAATGAAAAATAGTAATATTAAGACAAAATTCTGCATTGCAACACTGACCAATGTTGTTTTGACATAAAATTAGAAAAAATGCTGCCTTCAATGTCAAACTAACATTTTGCCACTCGCTGTAACTAAACTTCGATGTCAAAGTAATATGTTGTTCTCATAGAGGACAAGTGCAATACTGTCACAGTCATAGAGAAATTATTGAAGGAAAAGAGTTAGAATGACTATTAAATATGCTGTGTCTTTCAAACACATAACGCTCTCTTGAAAGAATCTGTTTTATTCTGAAATAACTTTATGGTAACTAATCTAGAGACATTAAGTAAACAAATGGCTTTTGAATCGGTTTAGGACTTGTTTCTCTCAGATTTTTTTGGGGGAATGGTGGGGTTTGGACTTTAGTGGTTAATTTCTTGCCATTTAACATGCTGAATAAATGATCACGAAAGTAATTTGATAAAAAACCAGACACTTTTAGGAGTCATTTAGGAACCTTGGCATCCTGACCTTGACAGATCTAGACAACAAAATTTTAAACTTACTTCAGTAAGTTGAATTCTCCATATACCCAAAATCCAGACTTCATAGAACTTGTAGATATCTTTTTAAGGCAAAGGTATTTTTAAGAGCTTTTTTCAATTAATCCTGTTTTTTATCAAACCTTACCTTTCAAAATAGCACTCTCCCCATCACTGCAGTTACTGGAAAAGTGCTCCAGACTTATTTTAGTTCTTCAGTTTAGTCTGTCTTCAGTTTCTGAAGTTCTCCCTAGAGAAACCTGAAACTTCCAGAAGGTTTTTGTTTCATTGCGGCAAGCCTGCAATAACTTACATCTATGATCAAACATACACACCGTGAGGCACTGTATTTATTAATCACATTGATTTTGTAGGCATTAATCCTAACACACAAAGCTCAGAACAAGTGCAAGCCACTGCAGGACTGTGGCCACGGTGATCTTCCACAGTGATTTTCTATTCATCATAGGTCAGTATTTTCCTTCTGACAAATGCACCACTCTTGCTAATGCTCCTGCAGCTGAATAAATTGACACTGCTAAGAGGCATATCTAAAATAAGCTTGTATTTGTTTATGAGAAATTTATACTAGTGTTGATTATTGAGGAAATGTAAACTGTTATATGCCATCCCATCTTCCACAAGTATTTCTGGTTAAAGATGAAGAACTACAAGAGAGAAATAGATATATCTACGCAACAAGGAATAGTGCCATAAATAGGAATTTAAAATATTAATGAAACAGCTCTGAATTCCTCTTGCTTTTTCCTGGAATAACTGTAGAAGAGACCTGCAGAGTGATCAACTCAGCTTTCGGTTTGAAAGATAGATAGAGTGTTTAAATATCAAGCAACAGACTGTGTTGTGAAGGTTTGTTTTACTTAGTGATTAATGGTGAGCAAGATGTTAGAATTTGGGTACTGAAAATAAAGCAAGTTAGGCCCTTTACGAGGATTTTATGTTCCTAATTTCGGGCAGTCAGATGCAAAAATACCTTAAATGGGTGCCTTATATACCTAGTCTGTTAGCATGTATGGACACAAATGGCTTTACATGAAAAGTGATCAAAAATTTGTTTCAAACATGAGAAATACTGCCAAGTATGTCTCTAAGACATTAAAACAATAAAACACAAAAAAATACATACAAGTATACACTGGTTGGTTTAAAAAGAAAAGTATGTTTTTTAAATAACACATTATGACAACAAAAATAGAAGAACTTGACAAATTTTGGTATTTTAAAGAACCTGTACTTTATAATGTTCAGGAGTTCTAACACACTGAAAGTTGGTTTTCTGGGGGGTTTTCTGGTTTGTTTTTTTTGCCTTTTTTTTAATATGCAGTCATAAGTGGGGGAAAAAAATTGACAAATACATATACAGAGCAAGACTAGAGCAGCTTCACCTTAAGGGGGTACTAAGGTTTCCACAGTTGTATGAATTATATATGTTAATGACATTTTTTAGACAAGGTTATACATTAAGTAATAGCGAACTCTATCTTTTTGGAGTTCAGTGGAATTTAATCACACAACCTTTGAATTTTGGGGGAGTAGAGCAATTAAATTCTATGAAGCTCTGAAAATTTAGGGTTAAAAGGCTCTGGAAAACATAAAAATAAGGAAATTCATAATGATGGGTGACCCCAAAAGACTTGGAATTTGGGTAAGCCATGGACAAGTGTCTAAAAGTTCAGATGTTTATCTGATCCTCTGGAGCCTACACAGTTGGGCTGCAAAGGCTTGCAGGAGGATGATTACTTGTAAGATTTCTAGCACTTCTATTTTTGTTCATAGCTGAATATAAATCCTAAATAGGTTTTGTTTCTTGGTATATTCTAATTTGCTTCTGGAAAAGTGATTTGAAGGGAAAGTGTTTTACAGCAGTAGTCATTTCTAATTTAATCAGTCATTACTTAGGTAAAACTGCAGAAAATAGACTTTAAAATATTATCTAAAGTCATTATTAAACTCAAGGAAAATGAGAAATAGTATAATATTAATATGTTGTGTTCTGTCTTGCCAAAGAGCAGACTGAAGGGTCTCATGCTGAACAGGGACTTTGGTTGAGCTCTTGAAGGACTAACTTGAGGTTAATCTTATTAAATATTTCATTTATTGACCTGAACACAGTAGGTAGAAGTTTTGTAGTGAAAATTCACGTGTCACAGAACTGACATTACTGGTATGATGAAGAATGAAAGGAGAAAAATTCTCTGGGATATAAAATGATAGATTGAGAGGGCAGATATATCCACAAATCAAATGTACTGTTTTACTAAAGGACAATGTGGGAGCAAGGTCTTATGTTTGTCAGACCCTTTTAACCCAAAATTTTCAGAGCTTCATAGAATTTAATTGCTCAACTCCCCCAAATTAGCATAGGGATAAATACAGGAAGGAAATGAGAAAAATGTTCTTAAGCATCAGAACAACAGGATCATGTAACAACTCTTCTGCAGGAACAGTGGAGGCAAGAAATACAACTGCATTCAAGATGGAAGCAGAATAAATATTTTAGGGAATTATCAACGGCAATTGTTTGTGATTGCAAACAGGAATCAATGATCCAGAAAATGGAGTTTCTCTCAATTAAAAAAAAATCCCTGTCAATTCATATAACATACACGTATGTTTTCATATTTGAAAACTGTTGCTAGAACTCAGATGTAGTGAAGCATTGAAAGAAGACAATTAGAGAAATAATTAAACACACTGACTCTGTCTCCCTGATGTTTTTCTTACCAAGGAAAGAAAATGTTACTGACATTAGCTGTAATATGTCATCGTACTGAAAATTCATTAACAATTAAATAATATAGAAATATGATCTGCGTCAGTTTACATGTCCTCTGCTTTTCTCATTTGACAATTCCTAAAATTTTTCAGATGTCTTGTGGGACATGATTTGCCTCCTCAGCATTTTGGCTGTAGGAGATGCAGAACACAACAGACATAATCTAGGAGAGCATTTAAATTCAATTTTCAAAATATGAATTAATCCCCAGAAACCACACCAAGTCTGGCAGAAAACCTGTACATTAGGGTTATATGTTAACTGAGCCTATATGTTTCTATGGCAGGGGGAAATTCAGGTTATGATCTTTTCTTGTTTGACTTTTTTTCCAGATGTATATGTTTTAAAGCACTTACTTCCCAACATAAGATCTGAAGACTGGCATGAAAGTCAGTTCAAAGCCTTGTCAAACAGTTTCAGTTTGGATAACTATCCATGTATGAATATTTGTGTCTGTTATTTGATGCTGAATTTTCTCTTTGCTATTTGAATAAGCTGTAAGTAAAGGCGAAATAATCAAACATGATGTTATTTATAGTATTGTTGCCTGATGGGAGGAAAACATAAGGAGAGAACAGTTTCAAAAAGTACTAAAATTCTGCCTGAATTAATTAGTACTATCACTTAAAGAGAAGATACACTAAAGAAAACAGATTTAAATTTTTCAATTTTTAGTGCTTTGAATCAGCAACATCTGCACAGAAAACATCAATATGTCACAAAAGGTGGAAGACCTTCTTTTTTTCTGCATGTCTTAGTTTTCCTTTGGGATAAAAATGCACTGTCAGCTTCACAACACTCCCTGTATTTGATATACTAGGACTCTTTCAAAGGCAAAAATGATACATATTGTCTGTGGATGTTATAACTTTATGATATCAAATATTACTTTAAATCTTAAGGCAGATCCAGCTAATTATACTTATCTTTATTTGTTTATGCTGTACTTTTTATAAATCCATCACCCCTTAGGTTCCTAGATAGGAAGCAGAATGTCTTTCTGGCAGGAGTAAAGCATACTTGTCTTGAAAATAACACTTCTTTAAAAGTAGCATGGTAGGAGCTTGATTTCTTTCTCTCATTTATTTTGGACTTTATGCATTGCCTCTGCAATGTATTAAGTGGTCTCAAATGTCAAGGTCTTTCAGATTTTGACCTTAAGTGCCTCCATTGCTAGAGATACCTTTGGCCAAGAGAATGGTAGTGTCTTTTAGAGAAGGTAAGCTAAAGCCTGAGGTAATAAAAGTTATCTAGTACAATATTTTTATTTATATTTGTCGGCTTGTGCTTCATGCAATTATCTTTAGTGAGCTGGACTAGCAAGCAAAATGCAAAAAAATATGGAAAAAGTGCTATTGAAGCGGAAATTTTACATTAAAAAAAGACAAATTGGAATATTTTCCTGATTATGTGCAGAATATAGGTTTTTTTACATAGTTCAAGCACCTGATCATTTATGTTAAAGTATTAATGAGTATTATGTGACAGATACATTGCTGACACATATAACATGACTGTAATTATTGTTAGTCTCTTTATCAGTTTTTAACTCTTGTGGAAGAAATACCATTATTTTCCATCTGAGTTACGAATGGATGCACGACCTTGTAGATTTGAATATTTGTTTAAAAGTAGAATTGCTTTAATTTTTCAGCAACAAGTAGCACAATTTTTAAAAAATGTATGTGGGTCTCCTATTACTCCTTTTTTTCCTGTATACAGCCTTATCTATGTGACTTACAGTTGGTAAAAAGATTGAATATTGTGAGGTTATCTGAAAAGTCTAATTCTTGCTAATACTGAGAATGTATTAGAAAACTCAAAAGAAAAAGCATCTTGCCTTCATCAGAGTTTGAAGGGTCACCTTAACGGTCAGATGAGCCTTACAAATATAAACTTTTTACCCCTGGGACACTTTTTTCATTTTGCTGGTGAATAACCTGTACCAGAGACTACGGAATGTAGTTTTTGGTAGGTGAAAGAACCCAACTGAATAGAGTTCATTTTTGAGGCTGTCAAGAAAATGCCTTCTCCATATGAGCTTTACCTTCTGGAAGATGAGAACACAGAATCTCTTGGCAATCTTTTGTTTCATTAGTGCCAGACAAACAATATTTACATTAAGTTGATGTCTATATGTTTTTGCACAGGAAGATTCCTTCTTTTGTGTCACAGCCCTCTCTCTCAGACAACAGCCAGGAAAGGTTTAAAGACATGATTAAATTCATGCGTTTTTGCATACACAGGATGAATTAAAGGCATAACTTGCTGGGTACCACATTGCATCTTAACGTAGAGTCTTTACCACTTCGTGGCCTTAAGTATTTTATACAGCTTTAGTGTATAAAAGTGGTTCTATCAAAATATTTCAATTTTACAAGAAAAACAGGCAACAAAACCAAAACTACACTTGGAAATACCGTGAAAAAGGTTTTTTTTGTCTGCTAATGATTATCTTACATATCAGCTAGTTGCATAAAATTAATCTCAAGATGATAAAATGTAACGTTTTATTCTGGCTTTTCCCTTACAAACTGAAACAGAATGGTTTAGAAGACCAATGTTTTCTGCTCCCACAGATATATATATTTTTTAATTTTTTCTGCATTCAACACTGAATTAGAACAAAATTCTTTCAATGGTTAGTGAAAAAATATGAATTTAGTCAGAATATATACTTTTCCATTAAATGTACAATTTTTATTATCTCCTTAATTCTGTTTGAAAAAGCATTGTACTCTGGACTTCAGACGTGTTTCTATCAAATACTATCAAAAGTGATGCAATTTAGCAAATATTTCAGTTTTGGCAAAACAGCATATTTTAGGAAAATTTTGTCATGTTGGCCCACCAACTTCGCTGGTGAAAAACATCTGTTTAAAAATGATTTCTGGAAATATCAAATCCTTTCAAAGGGCTCAGGAATTTTTTTTCAGTTTCATGTGCACTGCCCTTCCATTTGCAGCTAAAATGATGTAGAAATAACTAGGCTGTGTTACAAAGAAGGCCCTTGTTTTGGTATATCAGTCTTGGAGCAGGAAGTGCTAGAACTATTGTGAGATAGACAATTCTCAAGATTGCCAACTTAATTTTGCAGGCCCAAGGGGGATCTCATTGTTTAGATACCATTTAAGGTTTGCCCAAAGACTGCCTTGAGTCACTTAAGAGTTCAGAAAAAACTCCTCGTGCACGAGCAATTATTCTTGTACTCCTGCAATCTTATCTTCCACACAGAGACTTAGCTAAAGTGCTCAAAGATTTAAAATAAAAAGTTCTAATGATAAAAGTTTTATATAGCTGTACACAGTCTCTACCCTAGGGTTAAAGCACCCATTTACAAAAACTGTGAACCTCCAGGACAGAAAGGGGCAAAGACTTGCTGCTATATGATAGATAAACAAAATCAGTCATTACAAAAGCCTAGCTGTTAATTTGCTTTCAAAAGTGTCTGTACAATGCCTGATATATCCTCTTATTTACACAGATACTTCTTTTTTAATGTTACATACCTTAGGGCAATGTGGCTGACCCTTTAAGGCAAAAAATAGGCATCAGTGAAATACACTTTCTTTATCTTTTGGGAAATGTGGAGGGGTGATTAGGAAATACCTCTGGAATGGCTTATATTTTGATCAGGTGCATTTGCAGACACATCTCTTATCCCTCCCAAAAATTACAGAAGGATTTACAAGTCTTACTGTGAAAGTGGTGTCAAAGACATCTTTAAGTCAAGAAAGACATTCTTCAGAGCTTCAATCCATATGTTGAGAGCTTTCTTGGCAGGCAGCTCTCATCACAACAAGGTGTTCAAAGAGAGGGATTTGCTCTGAACTGGCAAGTTGTAATGATGCTGCACAGGCATCGTATGAATTGTATTTAAATGCCTTGGGATTTAAAGGAAACTGCATTGCCTTTCCATGTGACTGAAAAACTTAGGAAATATGCTGTTGTTGGAATACAACAATATAAATGTCCACAGAGGAGACTTTTGTGCACTGCAGTGAATATAATAAGTTTTTGAATGTATTCAGGCTTAGTGAAGAAGAGCTTATTTTAACCTACCTGCCTGCTTTGTTATTTTATCATTATGTCAAGGTATTCGTAGATAGAACATGTATATAACAGATATTTTGCTGCTCTTATTGCTACTGGTATGTCATGGAGAAGTGTGAGAACTAGAATTGGATTAGTCAGAGTTTATGTTCAACTCTGTGCTTTCTTATGGTATTGGGTATAGGAGGGGAAACCTCTCTGAGATTTATAGTAGGAATTGTCACAGTGATCCACATCATCAGAGAATGATCCAAAATGCAGGAATCCTGCTGTCATCTGATCCTGATGCTTTTGAGAAATGTAAAAAGATCCAGTTTTATTTGGGTAAAACTTCCTCCTTGTAGTTTCAGCGGTTGATTTAGGCCTAAACCCTCACAGTCCTCCATCCCACGGGAACTATTGAGATGAAAAAGTAAAGGATACTCCAAAGTCATGCCAGACAGCAGTCAGTATGAATAATCTGTATCCTCAAGGAGTCAGAATTATCCAGGTTTAATATTACCCTCGGGTTATTGCAACCCAGGACCAAATGAAGAGCACATGGCACTGCCTTTCCCAGCACAGTGGTTGAAGGCACTTGCATCGATGGCAAGGAAGCGGGGCTGGCCTGCCAGCAGGAAACAGATCCAAATTTTGATGAGGGATACAAAAAAAGTGTTATTAATTGGAGGTGAACAGCGGTAACAGATGCGTTGAATTATTGCCACTACTCCCCAGACCTTTCAAGACACATTTGCATAATTCAGGACCGCTGTATTTCACCACCCACAGCTATTGCATATGTTCAAAAGTTTTTGCTTCAGCTTTTTAAATTAGTCCCTGAGACATCAATTTTTTATGAACTGTAGACATGGTGAATTTTACTGACATACTTCATCCCACTGAATTTGGGGCTGTTTTTCACTAGTCTAATATTTAGCAGGAGTCATTTTGTCTTGGTGATAAGAGGTATAAAGAAATAAAAAATGATGTTGGGACAGTGTCAGCTGTAAACAGTTTAATTTGCAGACCTGCTTTGTCCCTTGGTTTCTTAAGTTAGACATATGCACTGAAGCTCTGCAGAGATGGGATAGGATCAACAGAAATTTTTAAAATCTTACACATTATATAATTTGGAAGATTTTTAGAATTCTTCTGAATTCTGAGGCAATTATTTTCTGCTAGTTTTAGAAATGTTTTTGATATTTTAATACCTGAATCTGTATAAAACAGCTTATTGATTAACTATCAACTAAATAAGTCGATTTTTGATAGAAATATTGGAAAGGTTTAATGTAATTATTTTTAATTGTCAGTACAAACCACTCTTTAGTAGAACTTCTCAGTTATACTTACATGTTACCATTGAATTTACTTAGGTTGTATTTAGACTAACATTTTATAGATGGAACAGACCAGAATTTGTTCTTTACAGATGAAAATTGTGGAGGTAGTCCAATTATTCAAAGGCACATTTTCATGTCATTTACATAATAATATTTCTTATCTTGGACCTCTCAAAACAGTCCTTTGCCTTCTCTTGGCATGTCATGACAAAGTGCTCATCAAAGCAAAAATGTTTTACAGTAAAATACCATGTCTGGTTCCAATGAGCCAAAAAACCAAACCCCTGTACAGAGGTGAGGCGGTGTCTCTTTACTTTAGCTTAATTGTTGATGGAAAAGTCTTGGGAAGGATGAGTTTGTCAGAAAATATTTAGGAAAATATTTCTTTTATCAAAAAAAGCTCTACTATTGAATCCAAAACACATCGAATAATGTATCAAACTAAAAGAGTTTCAACACAGGTAGATGTTTAAGTCCAGCTTTTTTTCTGGAAAGATAAAAGTTTAAAAATGCTAATTTATATGCTAAGGTACAGTTTGCAAATGTGTCTGACAGGCTTTGTTTTCATAAAAGTGCAAAGTAAAACCATATCTCACAGCCCTGAAATTTATCATGAAAGGCTTAATATTTTGTCCATTTGTGAAGGAAAACTTACTTTATGGGTATCTGCAAAGAGGATAGCCTCCAAATTCTTTATCTATTTCTTGAAAACACTGGAATTCCTTATCTTTTTAGTAGATATTTTATTAGCAATGTAGCAGCCATTGAAGACTTCTACCTCTCTGTGGAGAATAATGGTCAGATGGGTAAAAAGAGACATGAAGAGTAAGTGTTCAGAGCCCACAGCTTCTCTGCTGCTGAAAAGCACTGACACATTTTTTTTCTACTTTTCCCTTAAAAAGTGCACAGCCAATATATATAGATACAGTTCTACAACACATACTGTAATTATATGGTGCTAAGATATGCACTGTAATTACAGCGTTATGGTAAATCCCTCTCTTTTGAATAACATGCAAGGAAGGTTTTCCATAGCTTTTTGAATTTCTACTCTGATTAGCTAACTAGAATTAATTTTTCTCTTTGTAAACTGCAGTATGTAAATTTTTTAAGACTACATGTGTTGTGCACTGACGGGAGCATTCCAGTTAACAGTTTTTCACATCCTTGAGAAAATCTTAAAACTTATGCTGCTTTGCTATTCTGCTACTTTTCCAGTAAAATTCCTTGATGTGTTCCACTGTAGGTCATTTCTCTTTTCCATAGCTCCCTGCCTTGATTCAGCATTTTTTAAAAATAGTTTTAATCTTGGTTAAGGGGTTTTACATTTATTTTCTTTCCTAGTAGTCTGTTTACTTAAGTAAGGGGAGAAGTAGAATTCTGTTTTCAGCTTTAAAAATGAAAAGACACCTACAGGTCCAGTGGTGGTCTAAAGTCACACAAATTAGGTTACAAAGAACTTTCCCCAATTGAGGAATCTGTTTTCTGCATTCTTGGTTTTCACCACACCTGTAAGCTGACTTTTTGGTACTACTACCAGATACAGTATCTGTCTATCAATTACTGTTTGCTTTTGTTAATTAAGAGCAGATGGCAAGTTCTTAAAGGAAAAAAAAAAAAAAAGAAAAAAGTATGTGGCTGTTGATGAAGTGGAAAGAAAAAGATTCCATCTTGAACAAGTTACATCAAGTACACACAAATTTATGGACTAGAGCTTTTTGGAAAATACTCAGTTTTATTTACTAAGAGTTAATGAAATTGCTGTGCCAACAGAAAATTCAGCCATGTACAAAAAAGGAAAAAAAACTGTGTTACTTGTGGTTGAAAATGAAAAGACTTCATTTAGTCAACAGGAAAAAACTTCTGCTTTGGTTTAACCCTGAATTGTTCTCTTTAAGGTGAACCAGCCCAGGTTAACACTTAACAGGATCTGTCTGTGCCAGGTCAGGCTTCCTGGTCAAATAAGACCTACCACGTTCTCTGTTTGCTCTGCTGTCTGTAGAATGCCAGACTGAGAGTTGTGGTGCAGTTAGCTGATAATGTCTGATCTTTCAGACATTAGGGAATTTTCTGCAACAACTTTCAGATGACCTTGGACACAATCAGTATAAAATAGATTGCAGCTTTCTTCACTGTTGTTCAGAGCTCTGGATCAGGAGAGACAATTCCCTTAATTGCAGTGGCTTTGCTTCTACAGACAAGGGTTTAGGTTCCTGATTGCAGTGCATAATGATGTATTTTATTTTCATTTAAAAAGAACGTTCTTCAGCAGCCAGACTAGGAGTCAAATTAGAGTCATCCTAGCTCAAACAAGGACTCTGCATCAGCATCCAAAGCTATGCAAAATGACTTTTCTCAAACTAGACTCTTAACCATGCACACCAAACATTATCTTAACTTTCAGATCACATTTGACTCTTTTCTGCTTGGCTTTGAGCTTGAAATGCCTTTTGAAGCAACTGGAAATTCTGGTTTTCAGCTGGTATCAGAGTTAAGTAATCCGTATTTTAAAACCATATTTTAAAAAGTCTACTCTCAAGAGAGTTTCTTCAAGCTTTGAAATGAGAAGTATTTCAGGTTGTTTGTGTAAGGTTGGTAATTACCTAAAACCTTTAGCTGCTTCTCTTACTTGAATGTAAGCTCTAAAAACATGGTAATTGCTGTTATGCAAATTTTACTGCATGAGCAACATCAGCTGAGTTTTTAATAATTCTTTTCTAGAGGGGATTTTCAGATATTTTTGTACTGTTCTCATTTGTTATCCTTGTTTAAAAATAAAAGTTTATAACAATAATTGAATCTACAGGAAGCCAGAAAACTTTTCTAGGAAGGTCATTGTCATATTACACCTTTTTAAAGTGTAAGTATGTTAATATAAGCTGGAAAAGAAAAGACTGTGAAGATTAAGAAACACAGGATACAATTTCAGCAATGAGAGGGAATGTAGGAAGAACAGTCACTTTGCCTCATCTTGTTTCATATTATTCCTGAGTGAAATTTGAAAATGTGCTGATATCATTTGAATGGCCTTAAAGGGATGAGAAAATGTCTTAAATGAACATGTCATGCAGCAGGTGAGCATAACATTGGGGTCACATTTTACACATGAGTGGTGAGCCTGGGATATTGTAACTTCTTTTATCTTCTGCCTAATGCAGAAAATAAACATGAAGATATACTGAAAAAAAAAATACAGAAAACGCTCTCCTTTGAGTAGTATCTCCTACTGGAAGCATCAATCACCTAGAAAAGTTCAGATACTCCATTTACATAAATTGGTGTCCCTACAGGAGTTCTTGCAAGGCAAAAAATAAAACAAGGGGAAAAAAAATACATCAGTTTATCTTTCTCTAGGCAGTTACTTCAAGCACAGAGGAAATGCCAAGGACCCTACCTGCTGCCCAACTTGCTAATTCAAATTCAAAAGAGCCAAGTATCCATTTTGCTTCTCACGCACATTCACATAGGCATAGCACAAATGCACACATATGCACTTTATTTGTCTGTTATTTGTACTTTTTAGTGAAACGAGTCATCCAGATTGAAAAATTTCACTTCTTCTCACAGTGTGGGAAAACTGAAAAAACCCTTGCAAAACACTTTTGAAAGAAACGCTGACAGCGATGGATATAACCCAGAATAGTCAGCTGGGCTTTATTTTTCTTTGAAGGGCAAAAAGATGTGTACAAACTTCTGCACTCCCTCTTCTCATGCAGGCACTGAGTCCCAGGAGGGCTGGGCAGTATCTGAATTGTCCTGCTGACCCTTACCCTCAGTAATGCTGTGACTGTTGCACTTGATATTACTTTCCAAAAGGGAGTGGGAGTACAGCTGGATTTTGAAGCAAACACTTTTTCCTTCAAGGTCTTGATGTGCAGATCCCAGTGAACTTTCTGGGAAGAAGCACGCGGGCTCTGACAGCAAGAGCTCAAGATGAGGTTGGAGTTTTCCCCTGTGCAGTTTGGTCCTGCACCAAATGGTCACAGTTTGGAGCCTGTGTCTGAAGGCACCACACATACACAGGCAAATGACAAGAACACTGGGATCAGAAGCTTTTTGGCTTTCTCCCTTATGCTATTGCAATTTTCTTGGGTTCTTCCCAGTGGAAAACGAAAAGCACTTATGAAACCTCAGAGTTCTCTGGGAAGAGAAAAGTATTTCCTCCCTTATTGCAGGCTGAAGGTCTTCACATTACTTCCTAAAGCACATCTGAAGGAACTGTGTGCTTTGAGGCTTGGTTTTGAAGCCATGCACGTATTGCTGCAGGCAATTGGTGCCTCAGCTCTCTGTTCACTTATTTGGTCATTGTGGAGTGCATGACAGTGTAACAAAATGTTACACAGCAGTTTGAAAACCATTTAGGTTTAAACAATAAGTTGAAGGTATTTGAAGACAAACTTGTTTTGATTTATTTCCCATGTGATATGTATTTCCCGTGTGAATTTATAAGACAAATTCTCTTTTAGGTGTGCAAAACTCAAAGCATGTCTCTGAGTAAAAAAATGTTCTTTAAGCTATGGTCCATCTACCGGGGAAAAAACATCTACTTCTTTTCCAAGATGAATCTCATGCTTCAGTGCATGCCCTACAGGAGTATACACTCAACATTTCATATACAAGTCTTCCAAAACCACAACTGTGCAGGAATGAAAAAGGTATCTATTAAAAAAAAAAAAAGCTGATTGGATTTTGTTCATCTGAAAGGCAATTAATTAAAAAGTTCCTGTTTTCCAGTTTCTCAAAACCTATGTGTTAAGGTGCTTGTGAATAACACTTTTTCTCCTTAAAAAAGTCCTGTAAACTTAATTTACTCAGGATCATCAGGGAACAAAAATTTCTGCACATAATGTGATTTCACACCACATTAATCCATGTACAACATATTTTTTTCTTAAGAATTGTTCTCCTGTATATACTTGGTCACTTTCAAGAGATGACCAGGAAGATTCCAATCTTCTATAGAGGTACAAATGATAATGAATTGGATTATTAAATGTAGGCTGTCATATGGCATCCTTTCAGGCCTACTGAAAATAAAATGTAAGGTTTAAAAAAAATGGTATGGTCTCTTATCTTCAAGATAAAGGTCAAACACTTTAAGGCTGGGCTGTATAGACATGACCTGTGCTTGAAAACTCCAAGACTTATCGTTTATAAGGAGGAAAAGGAGCATGTATTTTTACCACTTTTCTGGAAACATGAAATCCTGGAGCTATGTGAAAGCCATCGACACTGGGAAAGTGTATACGAAAATCTGCTTCTTATTATAGATTTATGTTAAACTGGGCACTAATTCTATCATATCATTGGTGACATTCAGCTGTTTTCTCTTCTACTTGCAGGAAAAGATTGATGTGGGTGTTTTTCTGATTTATCTATAATTTCACTGTTCAAATATATTATTTTCAGCAAATCAAGCATATGAAAATGAATATATATTTCTTGAAGGTTAAGGTGTTGTTTTCTACTAGGTGTTATTTTCACACTGTTAGATGATCACTTTTTAACTCCTTTTATTACTGCACTCAATCCAAGCATCCTATTGTGAAGGAAGGCACTCTCTCTTCAATCATTTGGTGGAAAGGTGGATCTGTGTAACTCTGTCACTGAGGCTCGTGACTCAAAGCAGCTCATAAATCTGTAATATTGACTGAAGGTGAACTAAGGTGCAAACTCCTATTTTCTGGCTAAGTGGATGTTTTTATGAATAAATTGTTCAGAGCAGAGTTGGAGAATAGTGAGACCCACGGTGGATTACTGAGAGGTGGCTCAGAGACCGCAAACCCATTGGATGCTTGGGCTCTTGAATGGAAAAGCAAAGCCCTCAGCCTCCCAGGGTTCAGTGCTGGGTGGGCCTGGCTCAAATCCTCTTCAGGATTTCACTGCTCAGTGGGAGCTGCTGTGGGAGACAGTGGCTGTGATCCTTGTCAGCAGCACAGAGGTATCTGCCAAATTCGCAGCACTGTTCACCTCACTGGGCTGCAGGCAATCATATGCTTTTTATCGGGCTAACATACACACCCTGCTGGTGGTGACACCTAATGTCTTCAGCACTTTAGAAGTTTTGTGTAGTTTGCAACGCACATGGCTTTTTATGAGAGGAGCGCTTTGATTATTTTCCATTGGCCATGAACTGAGGCATACCCACACTTCTGTTTATAGTTATGCCTGTAGTTGTGCCCCTTGCTGGGAGCTGTTCACTCCCAGCAAGATTTATCTGTGCAGGAGTGCATTTTACTGACTGTAGGCTGTGCAGGATTTAATAGCAAAGGTGAGTCCACTTTATTCCATGGCTCACATTATTTCAGCACTTGTCAAACACTTCCAGATTTACTTGGAAGTGAACATGATTCCTCTTATAAGGTGTTTCACATATATATGGCATTTCAGAGTGATTTATCCATACTGGGGAGAACTGGAGGCTTGGAATTGGAGATTTTCAATATGTAGTATCTTTATTAGCATTAGGTATGAAAAGCAAGCTTCTGGCAGTAGCTGCACACATTTTATCAGAATTTTGGGAAGCCATCTTCATGGGGCTAATGCTGCTCAGGAGACGGTGGTGGTAAAATAACTGCCCTTCATTTGATGCGAACTTCAAGCAGCAGACAAGATTTTGTTTCAGGAAAAGATAGCTGAAATAACAGGAGCCACTTGGAGGATGCAAACCATATTCAAGGTGGATTAAAGTGCCAGTGAGTGGTGAAAAGGACCTCCAGAAGGTGCAACAGAAAAGCAGAGGATGCTCAGTCAGGACACAGAATTCCTTCAGAAGCTAGGTGTCCCCCTTCAAGCTCAGCAGGAAGGAGAATAAAATAAGGAGCAGATGAAGTGTGGCTTCAGGATACTTATTTCCCTCCCTTCTTCCCAAACTGAGCTCATTGACAAAAAATCAAAGAATGCAACATTAGTTTTTTGTAGGCTGCAAATAATTATTACTTTTTCCCTTTTAGGTTCTTTGATTAATTTTCTTTGTCATTGATGAGAAAAACAAAGCTAAATATGTTTAAATTCTTTCTCTACTAATCCATCAGTCATTTAAATTGTTTTTTGATCTCATCCTAATCCTGACTCTGGCTCCATTTCATGTGTATGCATGTGCACGCATCCCACATCTTGGTGGGAACCAAGAAAACTAGTCCTGACTGCCCCTTTACCTGGGGTTAGGGCAAGGGCCAGAGAGCATGGGCCTGAAAACAGGACTGCTATAGCCCAGCACAGGCTTTACAAGGCTTATCTACAGAAGAAAAACCTGAAGCATCACATTACTGCAGCTCTCAGCACTTAATTCCTCTGCATTATTTTCATTCATCTGTTCCAGACACCTTTGCCTGAAATTCAACTCTTTCTACTATATATATCCCAGTCACTTTATTTCTAACACTTGAAATATACGTTGTTCAGGATATTAAAGATAAATATTATTTTAGAAAATGTAAAGATTTCTAATATCTCGTTGCAAACCTCAGTCATTTTTGGCTATGCACGGTGTGGATGATTAATTACATTCGCCTACAATAACTCAGAAATCAACAAATCTTATGTAAGTAGTACCTGAAATGTATTTATTTTTTAAAAAATAATTTTTATCCAAGTTAATAACTTGAAAAAACAAATATTCAGTGCTTTTATATAAGATGCTGAAAGGTCACCTTGGAAGTTTTTGTAAGCATGAACTTTTTATGAAAAGATAGTGTCTGATGTTTATTGCTTAAGGCAGAAGTAATGTCACCAGTGATAATAACTGATATAAAATGATAAGGTAAATGGGGCGCCAATATAACAATAACAGTATTTTCTGGTCTAGAAATACTGATGTTCTTTCCTTAAGGATAGAGGTGCAGGGAGAGAGGAGGGAAGTACCTGTAGGTGGGAAATCATGCTGAGGATTCCAGAGCTGGACTGAAGCCCAAGCAGCCTTTAACAGGCAGAAAAATGTGTAAATGTGTTTTTTCAGGTAAATATTCATGTGGAGGCTTGACTTAAAGCATGAAGTCTTAGTCTTAGTGTTCTATCAAGTCATGTTTAAAGCCTTCAGTTTGGTATGTCTTTGACTCCTTTGCAGAACAACCTGCCTCCCTGTGAGCAGGCTTTGAGGTGCTCAACCTAAATCATCCATTCTTCATTTCATCCTCTGACTCCCTAATCAGTTCTTTTTTCACTGTCCATGCCCTTACCTGTCAGTTGCACATGGACTGTTACTGAGCCTCATCCCTATTTGCTCCCTCTCCAAGATAAATACATTTAGACTTGTAATTTTAACTTACATGTAGGTCATGTTTATTTTTCTTTTCAGCAGCCTTTAGTTGCCATAAAGTTCTGGATGATTTGCTTCATCCTGATGCCTTTGAATATTTCTAGTATTTTACTTTTCATATATCTGTAACTTGCAGTAGTTCTGTGCTTCTTACTAAGTGCTAAAATCCTCTGTTCCCAGCACCTTTAGCCAAAACAAGGCTCTCTGAATACAGATTCAAGGACATGTTCGTGCCTTAGGGCCTGAAAAATACGTAAATAACTGTGAGATGGGGGGAGCAGGCCTGGGGGGGTTAACATCATCACCTAAGGGTGCGATTGGAGAATTAAGAGCCAATATGCTAATGGGACAGAACTCGTAAAAGGTGAAGGGCTTGTGACCCTGGGTCCATTTTGGGTGTTGTCCCTGACGGGGCTTTGCTTGCCTGAATGTACCTTTGGGGCCTTTGCAGGCCTTGAATAAATTGTCTGCTTTTATACTCCTCATTTGTCTTGGCCTCTGTTTCAGGTAGCCTGTCTTTTAGACAAGAATCCCAGATGTCTGCAGAAGGCCCATCCCATCTTTAGTACCTCTTCACAGGTACCATACAAAAACTGCTTTTTCTTTTAGTCCTTCATTCATCTTCAGAAACTCTGCTAAGTGTTTTGTAGGATTATGTCTTTGTTGCTGTCAAAATATTTATATGCAGCAATAATCTTCCTAGATCTCTTACTTTTATAGGGCATGAAATTAATAATTTTTCCCCTGGGATTTATGGTTCTTCAATGAAGAAAATTCCTGCCTCCATTCCTGCACTTTCCAGATAGTACTGTTGTCTTTTCCAGTTCAGTCTTCTCTCAGAATTTCATCCATGCTCCCTATACTACAACTTCCAGATGGAGACATCCCGTAAGGCCAATTGCCAATCATCTTACTTGCTGTCTCTTCCAATGTGATATTACTTCTGTATTATGATCCTTTATTTGATCCTTTATCCAGTTCTAAATCTGCATTTATACCTTTAATAATTCATATTGGCTTGGATAAATATGCCAAGCTAGATTTTTTGGACATAGAATATCAAATGTTTTATTAAAGTTTAAGTCTAAGGCAGTACATTCATATAATTCTTTGCAGTTTTAATATCTGAAAATCAGTTTATGGGGCAAAGTGTCCTTTTTGTTCATAGCTGATTATTTTTTACTTATCCTCCTTTATATTTTTTTCACTCAGAAGTCTACATTATTTTATTACATTTCAATTTATTAGTTGAGAAGAACTACTATTCTTTCCTGTTGTAAATCAGCACACTTACTTTCTCAGTATTTTTGGAACCTTCTTACTTTGCAGTATCACTTGAAAATGGAGTTGATAGTTCAGTCTGTTTTTTTCCTTTTAAAATAGCATAGAAAATAAATCAGCAATAAGTGCATTAAAAAAAATTATATGAGAGTTATATATTCATACTCAGCAATACTTTATTAAAAGGGGATGCATTGCAGATGTGAGGGAGAAGGGAAGGATAGAGTGCCAATGCCTGGTGATGCAGTGGAGACAACATCTATGAGCTTGTATTTATCCCATTTTCTCCATCCAGACCATGCTGAGGTGCACATTATCTTCAGAACACTGTAGCCAACATCATTGAACTCTGAATTATGACACAGTGACAGACTGAGGCATCTATATATCTTGTGTTCTTAGAACAGACATTGCGGTCTATGTTTCGGGGTCTTTCCAACCTGACTAATTCAGTGTTTTCAGCACATCCAAAATATGCTGCTTTCATTGCAGTTATTTGCAAAGATTTAGAAAGATTTAGAAAAGCCTGAACAAAAGAAATTGAGGAAAGAGAAGAGCGTGTGGGAAGTATTGTGTTGCTCAGAAGTGTATTTGTTCATTTAATTTAGTAGTATCTGAAACAATTTCTGGTTTCTACTTGAAAAAAAACCTTTAAATAGTTCTTCAACAGATTGAGATGAACTTGGCAGAACTGTCCATTTTGAAAACGCAAGACTTCATTACCTCATTAATTACACTTGTGAAAGTGTTTAATACCCAATACAAAAAAAAACCCAAAAAACCAAACCCTGAAAGACAGGAAGAAAAGGAGAATGGAACATATTGGAAAAACTTCTCTAAGTTTTTTTAAAATCAAGCCTGGGCTAGGAACTGGCTGTGACATATACCCAGTTGCTGCCACTTAGAGCTGCCACAGTAAAGTGTATTATGCTGACTGAAGGGACAGTGATTTGAATCTCTGAAAGAAAACACCACCAATGCAGCCGCCTAAAATCAGTTCAGCATTTCAGAGACAATCTGTGTGAGGAGCACATGCTTTCATGAGAGAAGATAATGATGGGAAACAATGGCCATTTAAGGGCCTGCAGCTTTCTGTGTACCTTTAAATACGTGGAGCCCTGCCTACCATATCTTTGTTGGAATTAGTTAAAAGTTGCAATGATGACTGCTTCACATCTCCAGTCTTCTTCTAGACTGGAATCAAACCTGGCTAATAAAATTAAAACAATAGAATTTTACAAGGGATAAAGAAAGTGTGACCTGAATAACATCATAGTGATACAAATAGTAAATATATACTGCTTACAAAGCTGTCTGGAGGATAAGCACGGTTTTCCATCAGATTTCAAGTTTTGAAAGTTTGCTTCTATTTTGGTAAAAAAATCCCAAACCTTCAGAAATTTTTTTCAAAATAAAATTATGAAGAAATATTAGTTTTTGGGTCAAAACCAGAAATAGTTTTATATGAGAGGTTTCTTTTGACTTCACTATGTATGTGTTTCTATCTCTTGTGATCTGGGATAGATATTTTACTGTCTGAGTTGGACTAAGAATTTAAAGCTCTTTCTTTGACATTCCAACATCTGAACAAATGCAATGTGAGGATTAATCTTAATATTTCTCCTGTTTGCTGCCTGGAACAGTCAGAAAGCCTTGGATGTTCAAAAGTGTTGTTGAAACATATATTTCTGGAAGGCATTTGCTTCAACAAAATTTCACTTCAAAAAATGTATTCAGCTTTAATCATTGTCTCTTTTTCCTCTTCTATTACTATGGCTATCTGCCATTTTCTAGGAGATGTAAGGACTTAGATACTTAAATGTCATTACAGTGCTGTGGGAGCTAATTATCTAACTCTTTCAGTTTTAAAAATGTCAGATGTTCTTTCTTTATCAATGGAGTTTTTAGAGTGGCCTCTGACTGACTGTTTCCTGCTATTTGCCTACATGTTTATCTTGTGTATATCCATGTCATAATCATATTATTATTGAATTAATATGCACATAAAGAATTAATTGATAGATACTAATCTCTGCAGGCAAAGCTGTGCCCAGAGAAAGAAAGGCTTGATTTCAAACTGTGCCAGCTCCTGATGATTACTGTTCTTTGTTCTTATGTATACTTATTGCAATAACCACCACCTATGTGCAACAGATCAGAACAGATCTGAACAGAGCAGAACAGAACAGCAAAGCATAAACTAGACTAGAACAGAGTAGAATAGTTCAGTTGGAAGGGAACTACAATGATCATCTAGTCCAACTGCCTGACTAATGCAGGGTTGACCAAAAGATACAGGATATTAGTAAGAGTGTTTCTCAAATGCCTCTTAAACACTGACAGGCTTGGGGCATTGACCACCCCACTAGGAAGCCTGTTCTAGTGTTTCACCACCCACTTGGTAAAGAAGTGCTTCCTAATGTCCAGTCTGAACTTCCTCTGATGTGGTTTTGGACCATTCCCATGCATCCTGTCACTGAATCCCAGGGAGAAGAGATCAGCACCTCCTTCTCCACCTGCCAAAGTGGGGTATGTTGCAAAGGAAGATTGTCTTTATCACAGATATTACAGAAGGCTGTATTTTCTGAAACAAGAGGGATATTGACACCACAGGAGGAAAAGCAAAGTAAAATATAAAAGAATAATCCTAAGAGCAGTGCATAAATTTGGTGCTTTTTACCTTGACCCAGACACCTTCTGAATCAAGGAAAGACATGAGGAAAGAAAAGCCACTTCTGAGATGGGGGAGTGCGCTCAAAGTCTCTAAAAGGACTGGGCTTAATTAGGCCTGGCCATGGGAGAATAAAGAATAACATTTCAAAACCAGTGACAAAGACTTTAACTTGGCCCATTAAATAGGAGGAGCACAGGATGAGACTCTTACCCCAAGGGTGTCAAGTCTAGACTGACTTTGGTCTTTGGTCTGTCTAGCAGCTTTCTTTAGAATAAGGAAGAACTGTATTCATCACTTCTTGTCCAGAGAGAGGTTTCTCTTGGTCCAGGATATTGAATGGAATGAAATTTGGAGGAAAACCTGTGCTTTGAGTGAGTTACTTGAAAACACAAATGGCTCAGGCCTTTGTAAGGCTGCTTGGCTCACATGCCTTTCCTCACATGCAGTTAGAGTCACATAATACGGCATGACATAGCCCTTCAAACGGTACCTGTCCTTCTGAAAGCTCTCCAATATGCTGTCCATGATGCACAGTGTGACCTCTGAACTCAAAACTTTGCATAGAAATAGCTCAGAGAGAACTACAAGAAACATAATGAATGCTCATGTATGAGAGGTTGTGATCAGTGTTTTTTGAAGTCAAAGTGGGAGTTATTTTTCAGATGGGAGTAGTGGTATGATTTTGTCCCCACAGAGTGGCAAAAAAATCCTTTTCTTCCCTTTATTGATATTAGTGGTATCACAAGAGTTGTCAACATTAAGGTTAAAATTTTGTTTCCATTATAAATCTTGTTTGTAGAGGTTTTCACATCTGGCTTATTTCAAATTACATCCAGCTTCAAGAAATTTGGTGTCTAAACTGTCAGCATGAGTGCGACTTTTTTTAAAGCAAAAATATTTAAAACCATTACAATATTAGAGCTATGGAGTGGGAAAGTATAGCATGTGTTCCCATGGGATCAATGAGAGTTTTGCCTTTGACTTCAATGGAAACAGGAAGTGGGCTATAATGCATAACCAGTCTCAGAATTCCCCAGCCCCATCCCATGCTCCAAACTTTAGCTAATATTTAAAAGAAGATTCTGAGGTTCGTAGGTGGTGTGTCTTTTCCCTTTGACAACCTTTTGATAAGGTTTTTGTGGTGTTTTAACCTGAACTCACATCTGGTTACAGAATCAGTCCACCTCTACTGAAATAACACCTTATCTTCAGAACAATGGCAAACAAGCCACACAGAAATCTCCAGTGCCCTCCGTGTGAGAGACTGGTATTTTGTTTCAGGTCCCCTGAAATGTGAAGTCACAGAGTGAGAGTAACTAGAGATGAAAAGTTGAGTATCAGGTTGCATGTTACTCTCCCCTGCCAATCTAAAATTGTTCCCTGCAGTTTGCAATCTAGTTTTAAATGACCTGAGTATTAAGGGGCATCTCCATCTTTCCTCAGGAGTATTTACCAGTTTAACAGACCTTGCTTTAGGAAACATATCCAGATAGCTACTAGATACTCCCTGAACTCAGTCTAAGGGTAACCTCTGTGACCACACAAAATAATTATGTTGTCTTTGACTCCCCGCTCTTTCAACTCTTGCAGACAACGAAGTCTATTACTTCCTACCTCCTTTTGTCACTATTTTACCTAACTATTCACATAGGGATCTCTTCACATTGCCTTATACTATTGTCTTTATTTAATTTTGAACATGGAGGTATTTTATTTTTGGCAACCATAGATAATACAGGTATTTTAAAACGTGTGTTGTAGATTGCGGTACATCACAAATATCCACAGCCACTTTCTGAAATTGATAATATTTCACAGCCCACAAGTGGTTGTCTTCTGTTTTCTATTTGTCCTTGCACAAACACTGGCTGTAAAATTTACTATCCAAAAATATGCCTGGCAGCTGAAATAACATTCAGCTTTCCCTGTATTTGGGAATGCTACATTATATCATTTCAGGCTACATCATGCAGTATCTGATACCTTACCTGAAATAATGCAGCTCAAACAACAAAAGAAATCAGGACTCTGTGCTGACTTTCATCTTTAGAATAAGGTAGTTCAACAGATTATAAGATAAAATAATTTACGAAAAACACGTGGTTTTGAGTAAGCTTGTTCACAACAGCCTACTGTAGCTCTTAATAACAAATCATATGCCCATGATGTATGTCCCAACTCATCCATTCCCAGATTGTGAAACATTCCACTGTGTTTCTCAGAGTCACTGAAGACTGGTAGCAAACATAATGTGGTAAAGTGAGCAATCCAAATTTATGCAATCCAAGGGGAACTTGTTGGACATTTCTTGTATTATAGAATAGACTATTTCACTTGGAAGTGACTTACAGTGCTCATCTAGTCCAAGTCCCTGAACAATTTACTGCTGACCAATGTTAAAGACGTCAGTAAGGGCATTGTCCAAATAGCTCTTAAATACTGAGAGGCTTGGGGCATCAACCACCTCTCTGTGAAGCCTGCTCCAGTGTTTGAGCACCCTCTTGGTAAAGAAATGCTTCCTAATGTCTAGTCTGAACCTACCCTGGTGCAGTTTTGAGCCATTTCCATGCTTCTGGTTGCAGGATATGAGGGAGCTCAGCAAGAGATCAGAGTGAGCTGGGCAAAGCCACGGCCCCACCATGACCAATGAAAAGTCTCCCTTTATATCAAGGAAACCAAGATTTCAATATTTCAGTACAAAATCTCTATTTAGCCGTTATTGTGAAAGATAAAAATAGATCCAAAGTGTCTAAGCTTATTCACACTAAAGAGAATGGCAGAACACAAACTGATTATAAAAGAACAGTTCCCAGCAATTCCCTCAAGAGCAGTACAGAAAATATACAATAATTTAGACTTGTTTACAGTTAATCCCATTCCTATTGGACTGATTGGCAGGTCAGATATTACCCTGTAAACATCTTTATTTCCACAGCTCTGGTCCAAACTTCTTTGTTCTTCCAGTCCTCAGCATTCCAGGCCTGTCACCAGTAAAGAGAGTAAAGTAATACTAAATTAAAATGGGAACTATGCATTTATCAGCTTTGCTGCTGTTGTGAAGAGGTCTGATCCGGCACCTCTGGAAGCCTCCTCTTTTTATGTTGTGAAAGCTGAAGTGGCCCATATTACACACAGCCAAATTCTCAGTCTTTTAGTTACTTTTAAACTAAGTTTTAAAAGAACTGTCAAGCACCACATGCAGTATGTCAGTTAACACTGTGGAGTAAAATTGACAAAGAGCACTTTATGTACCTTCAGAGCAAGTATATCTTTACCAACACTTTTGAGCTATTTTAGGTTTGTAAGCTGCAAGTATCTCCTGCTCTCAGATTTGATAACAGTAGGACCAAGACTAGCGATGAGTAGCACCTGGCAATTAATAATCTGGCTAGTCTGCAGTCTTTAATAAGCAGAATGATAAAAGTTTAAATTGTCCTGACTCTGGCAATACCTTCTTCAAATACTAAGAACTATTTGTTTCACAGTTGCAGGCATGCTTGCCCCTCTCCTTATTTCTATGTAAAGATTTCTTAGAAGCATGTGAAAAATCAGAGAAAGGTTAATCCTGAGATAAAATACATAAAAGTAACAGAATTCTTTGTGTCAGTTGCCAAAAATGAAAATCCTCCCATAATTTTGTGGAAGTAAATGACTTTCAGAATACTCTAATTGTTCCCTTCAACATCACTTTCTTCTCATCATGTCCCAGAACAGCAAAGCCTCTGCGTATGCTGTGGTCAGCTTTTAAGAACCAGTCACTGAAATGAAAGTGAAATGAGAAAAGGAACATTCTAAGAATTTTCTAGCTTGTCTTGCAGTGTTTCCATTTAATAACATCTGCTACTCATAAATCATGAAAGAAACCCCTAACAGCCTTTAATACCAATACAAGTTAGAAAGCACGACTCTTTCACCTCTTGCAGGTAGGCCAATCCTCTCATCTTAAAGTAACAAAAGCAGAATATTAATCTCTCCCTGCCCATTTGGTAACGCAGTCTGCCCTCTGTGTTCCTGTCACCAGAGACTGTCAGGTGGCCCACCCTGACTGTGGTGACTCTGACCTGCAAGTCAGCACCACATCCGCGCTCAGCCTGCTGCACTTCACACACCAAACCCAATTTGTGCTCACCTCGCTCTGCTGGCAGCCTGCAGGCAAGCAGCTGGGACCATTGCTGGGGGCTGGGCTGGGGCTTCTCAGCTGCCCTCCTCAGTACGTACAAAAAATGTGCCTTTTTTTGACGGCAGCACATGGGAAAGTTCTGCCCATCACCTTTTGTCTGTGTCTGAGCACCTTGCCTGTCTTACACAGATCTGTTAAGAAGAACATGATTTTGTTTCACTCACAAGCATAGTGATTCCAGCAGATTTTTATACATATTTAAGTAGATATAGATATATATATGTGTGTGTGGGTGTTTATATCTCTATATATCTCTATATATCTATATATATCTATACATATGGGTATATCTATGCAAATATATATGTGTATATATATATGTGGGTGGGTAAATATATATACATATGAAAAATATGAGAGCTGTGAATTTTAGAGCTCATTAGAACCTTACAGAGACCCAAATAATTTATTAAATAATAGATTCAGATGTAGACAGTCAAGACTGTATCACCTCAAAAACACTCTAAGACTTTGGGCATCGTCAGAAAAAAAGTGCGTGAAGGGTTATAAAATACAGAAAAAAAAGTCGTGTGACTTCATGAAAATCAGGTTATGATCCAAAAAGATGAATAAATACAGACAAAGTATTAATAATGACTTGACTTTCCATTGCAGCCTCTTGGAAATTTTTTCTGTATTTTTTTTTTTTATCAAATGCACTAAGCTTCTCATCCATTCCACTCAGTTTTTATACACAAATTCAGGAGGAGCATTATTAGTTTTGTGACAAACATAGGAGTAGTTGAAAAATCAGTTCCAGTGTCACGAGCAGGCAGGTTACACAGCAGCAGCTCAGGGAGGGCTGGTTTCCAGCTGCCCCTTCATGATTTGCACCCCTGGACTGTCATGCAGGCTTACCCCACCTTAGGTGCAAAACAGAGAGCAGCATGGGCTGGGGGGGCAGCAAGAGGGCTGGGGGCTGCGGGGGCAGAGTCTGGCAGCCTGGGACTGTCCCACCCCCAGGCAGAAGCAGGGTAGCCTGGGGACACAGGCTTACTCAGCCCTGACAGTCAGGCACCTCTCTGGGGACAGGAGCAGTTGAAAGCTGGGACAGAACATCAGCCCACATTTACAGATCAGTATGGAAGCCTTGTATTTGTCTGTCTTGAATTTCATGAATTTTCTGTTGGCCTAGTCCTCAAATTCGCAATACAGTCTGAATTGAAGCTATATTGATGGCCATATCATCTAGCTTTTTGCTAATTTTAGCTTTTGCACATTGCTGGGGCTGCACTTTGACTCCTCATCCCAAAGATGAAGATACTGAACATCAGCACAGGCATTGGCTCATGGGATACAACACTCCTGGCCAGCCACAAGGTTGATGCCAAGATTGCTCCTTCAGAGCTCAATAGTTTCAGCTGGTTTTCACACCTCCAGCAGTGCATCCAGCCAGCCTTTAACTAGTCAACTTCCAGATGGGATGCTGTGAGAGGTGGTGACAAAAGCCATATTAAAGTTACGATACATTCATGTGCCTACTTTGATGCTTTGCATACATTGCATACATTGATGCTTTCTGTCTGCTTTCATATATGGTCACTTCATCACATAACGTCATCAAGCTTATCAACGGCCAAGCTTAGCAAACATGATTTATCCCTGATGGATTGACACTGACTGGTCCTAACCACTTTGTCAACATTCAATGTTGACATTCAATTACTAAGGGCCTATTCTATAATCTCTCCAGGAACAGAGGCAAAGCTGACAGACACAATGATCCCAAGTTCACTCTCTGGTCTGTCTTAAGACAGAAGCAACACTAGCCTTTTCCCAGTTATTAATAATTTTACCATGCATCATGAATTTCATCAATAATTCAGAACAGACTAAAAATCACATCAGCCAACTGATTCAGAATTTGGATGAATCCTACTCATTTTGGGCTGACTGTATCTAAACCATATGACATTACTATTAAAATCTATGGGTCTCAGGGATTGGTATCAGTCAGGCCAGAGCACTGAAGGTTTTTATTTTGAATAGACTTACCTGTCTTCATCATTTGGAGACAAATTTAGGCTTCATCCAGTTTTATTTAATGGTCACTGAGGCCACTTGGCTTTTTTTTATTCTTGTACTAAAATTCCATTCTGACAGTAGTTTTGTTTCGGTATTTTCAATAAGATTGTACTTGTTGTTTACTATTTATCTATAAATTTTCCTTCCTCTGAAATTTCATATGTTGAAGTAAAGAAGTCTCTAGAACAGCTGAGATTTTTTTGTACTGAAAAAGATGCCCTTCTTAAAACCCCAGTAGCCTTGGAAGTAACAAAAATCTACAAGATTGGTTTTCAGAAGGGCATGAAGTTCTCATTTCTAGGATCCACAAATGCTAATTTATTCTAAGACACTAAAATTCATAAGCATGATGATCAACTTCATATTATTATTAGAAATCTGATTGGCCAAAGTCTGCTCCAAAACCTGTGACTTCCCATTAGAGGAATATTTGTTTTATCAATTACATACAAAGGGTTTAATTAAAGAAAAGCTGGTAGATTTTATTGAAATTCTGGGTTTGGTAAAGTTCTAATCTTTCAAAAGTGTTTCTGAATATTATTCTCCTGGTTTTTGTAAAGAGAGAACTGCTCCTTCTTTGTTTTAATAGTTACATGAGACACAAAAGAATGTTTAGAAAGAGTTTATTCATCAAGAAAAATCAAAAAGATAAAAGGTTATTCTTGTTTCTCATGCCACAAATAAATTTAAACTGGCTCTTGCAGAGCCCTTTAGTCAAATACTTGTGAAATGTTCTGTTGACGGAAAAAAATAACTGATTTTATATGTCTTATGCAACTTTTTTTCTTTGAGACTCTGATATAAGAGTCTACCTACACTGTTATAACACAATTTTCCTAATTAATCTGCAGCTGTTAGCAAATCGTATGCTGAGATTCTCAATTCTGCATGAATACATATATTATGGACTGTTGTGTAATATGTGATGTGTTGCCAAGGGACACTGTAATACTGAAAATATCGGATGCAGAGATGGGTCCTGCAAAGGCTTTGGAGACAGAGTGGATGGACTCAGTATCACTGGCCATGGGACCCCATGCTGCTGGGAGCTAATCAGCATGAGCTGGAACCTTGGAACTCCCTGTCCTAGCAGCCACAGCTATAACAAATAGAACTCTAAAAGATTTAAAGTTCCTCTTCAAAGAGGTATTCTTTCTGTGCTAGCTGCACGAGAAACTTCTCAATTAGTAAAACAAAGGTGGCCAATGTCTGCACTTAGGCAGAGGCCTGGGGTTGCTTGCGCTGTTTAGTTGCTGGCCATTAGCAACTGCCTGGACTGGCCCTGGGCCTGGTTACACACTCAAAAAACCCTTGACTTGACCTCTAAGACTGGTCAGACAGACTTCTGGGGGAAATTTGGATGCAACCACCCTGTTTTCAGGGGTAAGAGAGTTTTACTGTAAGTATATAAACTGCCATGATAGACGGCCTTGGGGTCTTATGCTTTACTAGCATATGATCTTTCATAACCATTTTATTCAAAAATGGTTTATTAGAGAAGTCTCCACCAGGAAGATTTTCTTAGAGCTGTTGTTGATATCCATATTGAAGGTCACTGGCACAATACAACACCTTCATAACATGCCAGTCACTGACACTGAGAACAGAGCTGGGCGCTCCACTTATATCACAAACAAGAGAAATATGACCAGCAAAGTCTTTTTTGCATTCCTCCTGGAGGCAAGGTGTCCGCAGCCCAACTTAACCAGCCATGCTCCTGTGTTGTCCAAACTGGTAGAGTTCATCAATGAGTAGCAAAAGTTTGGTATTTGTAATGTTCAAGAACAACAGATTGACTGAACCATTTTTAATTACTGCCAACTTGATGGAAGTCTGTAAATAGTCTGGTATGTCCTATCACATATCACAGCCATTGCAGGATCAAATTGCCGTCCGTATGAGGGCGGTTAACTTCTAGATGTTAAAGGAGCAACTCAAACTTTCAGGATTATATTGGGATTTTTTCCAAATTAAAAGTGACCTTTTTTTGTGTGTGCAGATGGGAGAAAATCATCAGTTGGAGTGAATGTGAGAAGCTGCCTTTAATTTGGTGAGCTTGTGCCAAATTGCACTAGCAAAGATAATGGCTGGAGGACAGACAGAATAATTTCAAAGCAATTTCCACAGTTATAATTTGTTTGTTTTAAAAAGGAAAGCATTACTACGTATTTGGTAGGGATCATTTATCGTTTAGGACATTATTACATTTTAACAGTAATGTTTTTCACTGTGTCAAGCAGAGATAATTAGAACTATCTTAAATATCCAGCTTGAAATGTCTTCTTGTTTTCCTTCTATGGGAAAAAGGAACCTTTTAGAATAGAAATAGATAAACAGCTCCACTTCTTTATAGGGACATAGAATGAAATAACCCTGCAAGTAAACTAGTTAGATAATCTTTTACAGCTTAATGAGAATATGGAATGAACTATTATTCTTACAAGCCGCATAATGTAAAACATATGACCTCCCTAATTAAAAACATAGAGCAACTGAGCTATGACTAAAAAAATTAAAGACAGAAAACTCAGTAAAAGTTTTTGTGGAACTTTAGATGAAAACACTGTTTTAACTCACATGAAAATAGTGCTACATATCCTAAAATGCAATATATAATATAAGCAATGTTATAAAATGATTATAAATGCTTTGATTTATTATTGATAAATACCATATTATAAAATATAAAAGTGTGATATTTACTTGATTTTATAAATAGAGTTTGCAGTTTCTTAAGCACTATTGTTTTATCCCATCTCCATCTTTATTTTTTTGTATGTCAAATTATATCTTGTGCTTTCAATACCAAGAATGCCATCAATGTGATCTGTAAGCCTGTAGATAATCTCTTTATTTGAAAAATAGCACTACAGATAATCTCTTATCTGCTGGCGGCAGAATTGAATTTTCACTTCACTAGACCTCAAAACTGCCTGAGAATCCAAGAATGGCCATACTGGTTCTCATTAAAACTCCATGTCGGCCAGCATTCTGCCCATAAGTGGACATCAGGCAAAAAGAAGATACATACAAACCTCTTGTATAACATTTGTCTCTAAAATTTTTTCTCCCTCTTCCTACTTCCACTTCAGGCAATTTTTTGGTTTGTCTATTTTGTTTATCTCTACATGGAAAATTTTGCTTCACTGTGGAGCAGTCAGTGCTCCACAGATGTAAACATATTTTTAAAAAAAACACATCTGTTTGATCTTCTGATTATGAAGCATTTGCATGAGTTTGTCAAGACAATATCTGCCTGTCACGCCTTTTAAATTCCTGTCATGTTGCATCAGATGCAGCAAACCTGTCAATATCCCTGACTAGTGCAGTCCATAAAAAAGTGACAAGTGAAATTCAGATTGTTCTTTGAGCATGGAAGTGAATGATATAACTTGCAGCACAGATAAAAGCAATATTATTTCCAAATTTTATTTACTTATATGCTACTGCATATGTCATTGCACAGTAGCATAATCACAGCTTCAGATATATTATATCTTCCCTTGGTATTTGTGCATTACAGTTGTGGTGAAAAAGGCCTTTCACAGCCATGATAAGAAACATCATCTCTGAGGGAGAAAAAAATTACAGAATTCATTACTGTACTTTTTGTGATTGCTCTTTTCAGGGCATTTTACAGAATAAAACTGTATAAAAATTGGCTCAGTCTCAGGGAGGGGGAGAGAAATATGCTGATATTAGAGTAATTGACACACTTCAGAACTAGAAGAAAGTTAGATGAATTAATTTTTACCTTCAACTCTCTTTTAACCTGTCCCTCTTGTTCCTTTATACTTCATTTCCATGAGCTGAAGCATTGCTACACTCCAAGGCAGCATGCAGGGGTGAAGGTGGGTTACAGATTGCGTGAGTTTATAGAATGAACAGCATACCTTGGGGGATTTAAGTATAAGATTCATAACATCTGCTTAGGGCACTCAGCCTGCAAAGAACAGCAAATCCTATGGCTAGGCAACAAGAAATACTAAACAGCTCCTAAACTCTGTTGAAACCTAGAGCTTCCCTTGTGATCCAGAACCCAGAATCCTGGGCATAAGCCCCTGATAGAACAAGAGAGGAGATTTTAGGGGAAACTCGGGAAGGGTGGTGACCTGAAGCCAGGGTGGAGCTAGTCCTCATTCTCCTGGGCTGTGCAGATCCAAGTTGGCTGCCTGGGAATTGGCTTGTGAGGCTCCACAGTGGCAGAGTCACAATTGCAGAATGACACCCAGATGGAGGAATGGCCACTTATTTAACCCCTGCAGGCTGGGCTTTCCTGTGGGCTGAAACAAATGCCCTACAGGTATCAACACCAATTCCTAAATGATATTAAAAGTGACAAGGAGTAAAAAAACCAATAGAATCCATAGACAGAAATGGCCAGTTATTTCAAATTGATTGGACAGCAATTCAAAAGACAGATGCTTTTTTATTTGTTGCTAAAGCTGGCTTAAACATTAACAAACTATTTTGATCAGACACTGTGGTGTCATTTTCACAAGAGCTTTGTAAGATGATAAATTAAAATTCAGTTCTACAATGAGGCCATTTGCTGAATCCTGGGATATGTCAGGCTTAAAAAGCCAATTTCAAAAACTGTTTCTCATCCAACTGCATCTGAAGTAGTGTCATGAAGCAGATCTCATCTGGGTGATGACTACAAGGAAACATGAGAGTGTTTCATGAGAGTGAACATTATAGATTTCCTCATTTTCATCTGCACTAGCTCATTAACCTAAAGTGGAGCTGGATATAATTAGGTAGGACTAAGAGAAAATTTGGCCGAAAAAGGAGGGGATCTTTGATGAGAAAACCCTGACAGCAGAATTTTTCTCTGAATGCTGGGAAAACTGTATCTTGTGGGACTTTTTTAACCTTGATTAACAAATATTCTGGCCCAACCCCTCTGAATTTTCCTAGACAATACCTATATCTCCATGTTTTTGCTGTCAAAACTCTTCAGGATGCTAAAAGGAAGAGGAAGCAGGCATTTACCTTCTTTCATTCCAGTTCAGACAAGTACTATTAAACAGTAAAACTGTGCCTAACACGGAGCTGCAAAACAGCACACTTTTTTGAAGAGAGAAATAATGAAAAATAAGAGAGACATTCGTACCATTGACCAGATCTTTGCTCCTTTTTCTTTTTCCTCTCATCCCACCTTCTATGCAGAGTGGTCCCCTGTTTTCCACTGAAATGTTGCCCTATCACATACTGAAACTAGAAATGGCTCTAAAAGGTGGAGTAAGTCTGATATGATCTGCTTTTCTCAGGCACATATAGTAAAGACATTTAAACAAATATTTTAATTTTAGTTGATATTAAAAATTTCATCTGGACTCTTGGCACATTTCTATGCAAAAATTTTACTCAGTTCCCTCTTTGACTTCTGTAGAAATATTCCAGATTTACACTCAGCAGATGTGAGATGAGAATCTGGCCGAGTATGTCAACACATCAGGGAAAAGAAACATCTGGACTCAAAGCTGATCTATAAGATATTTTACACAATGCCCAAGAAAGCAAGGAAACACTAGTAGCAGACACCCCCAGCCTGCCAAGATTCTGCAAAAAATGATGGAGTATTTGTTTCTTGGTGAAAAAGATTATGCAATGGCTGTAGTGCAAAGTACATTTTTTATTATCTAAATATGCATTTTCACATTTAAGGAAAAAAAGCATGTGAAAACTGGCGTGCTTTATCTTGCAGGGGAACAGATTGCTGTTTTGGCAGACTGTAAACTTAGCATTACAAATCACATTAAAGGCAAATTCATTATCACTTGATTTATGTCTATAAAAACAAGGGCACTCATGCTTTGCTGTAGGTATTATTTACAACTTTAAAACTAGAAGCAACCATGGATATGGCTGCATACCTTCATTTTCTATGTTGAAATTTAGAAATTGCAACCTTTTTTCCTCCTTTAAGACAAAACAGGAGACCTCCTGCAGCTCTCTTTTTGACAAAAGACAGAACAAATAACAATTTGTCGGGATTAAGCATTTAGTCATTTATAAAATCAGAGTTGATTGAAAATTTTCACTCAATAATTGCTAAAAGAACATTGAGTTCTTGAAGATATTCCTTACATGTCAAGAGAGCTGAATTAGCTGCAATTCAACGATATCAGACTAAAAAAGGAGACATCTTTGCAGACAAAATGCTGGCAGCAGAATCTTTCCTGAGTCCTGGTGAAATACTTCATACCTTGTATGAAATTGCTAATCTTGACTAGCAGTTGTGTCAAATACCTGCATCATATCCTCTTTAGACTTTATATAATCAAATCAGGGAAGATCAAATATATTCCATCAAATCTGGGTTTTGCATAAAATTGAATTTTATAAGAAACATTTACATACTCAAGTGCTTGTTTTCCATGGAAAACCTGACCTTTTGCCAAAGCCCCCAAACAAAAACCTTTGTTGACAACCCCCAATTCTTTTTTCTCAGCTAATAGCTTTCTGAGTTTCAAGTTTTGACATAAAGCTGACATTTTCCAGAGATGTATTTTTGTTTTGTTTTATGAGACTAAGACTATATTACAATATTTCAATTTCATGTTTTTATCATGTCTCATCCTATCTACCTCTTTTCTAAACAACTCCAAACTTTTTAGTCTCCTTTCACAGAAGTTTTTCATGGCTCTAGTCTTTGGGATTGTGCACTTCTGCAATACCTCGATCGTGAGGGTATGAGCAGTACAACACACCTCATTGGGAAGGTAAACCAGCCAACTTCTGAAAGTTAGAATAATTTTCTTTAGCCTTCTCCAACACTGCCATTTAAGATTTTATAATCTCAGTTGTCTGTATAACTTCCACAGACAGGTAGCTTCTGACAGAGGTAGCTCCTGAATACCTATGTTCATCTCCTGAATTAACATTAATTCAGTAACATGTACTGCAAGTACTTTCTCCAGTTTGCGTTGTTGCACCTGTCAGCACTGAATTGTTGTACAAGTCAACATGGTCATTCACAAAGCATGATTAAGACCCAAGGAGATGCAAGATTTGTGCTTGGGCTCAGTTTAATTAACTCCACCCCAACATTTTAACGTGGCTATATGTATTCAGAGTAAAACTACTTTAGTTTAGATGTCTTATCTAAGGTTGGATTTCTTGCCTGTCTTTCCACACCCTTCTGATATTCATGGCACAGAAACTATGCCAAAGTCTGCTTTTTCCTTTTTGACTTAAGAAAGAGAGGGCTCCTTTTGTTCAATTGTTATTAAAGATGTTTGACCACAGCTATGACTATGTGTCAACTGTGTGTCAACTGAAACAAAAGTGTTAAAGCAGAAGGAGATAACAAAAAGCTTGGATTCCAGATTGATCTGGATTAGTCAATTTTGAGTTAGCAACATTAAGATTAATAGATTAATTCTAGAATAATACATGTATACTTTCATATTTAAAGATACAAAATATGACTTGACTATCACAGACATTGCCAGCATATATTTCAGTTCAATGGAAATTCCAGGCTTTTGGGCTAAATTCACAGGACACTGCAACCTAGTGATCAGGATACATCTGTACTGCACATTGCAGTTTGGCCACCGCAAGCAATCCGACTGCTGAGGAGTTGGGCAAATTAGCCTGTGTGGAACACCCCACTAATGCAGCTATCATGTGTCTGATAATCTGTAACATGCCGCAGTATGAGGTGCAAATTTTATGTTCCCTGGCACTGCAGTGTACAGGTTTTAGGCTCCCGCCATCTCTTGGGGTATCACAAGGCATGAATTAGATATAGACTGTCAATGGAGCATATGGAACGAGAGGAGTGCCAGCACTCTGCACAGATAATAAATAACCTAGGCCAGCCAACAGGAAACATTACACATAATCCCCTGCTAGGATTTAGACATTTTAGCTTTGCAACAGTGAGAGATTTCACTTTATATATGATTCATAGACATTCCTGCTATTGAGATCCTCTGCTTAAGGAATGAGTGGAGGATCAAGGTCAAAGGAGGAGTGCAGTTGTAGCTGACTGTTTCCACATAGCCTGTATTATAACATTCACTTACTGTCAGGAGACTGGGCTACAGGTTCATATTCTCCCTAAATTGATTTTAACCCATATCACCTGTTTTACGGGATAGAGTCTTTATCCTATAGCTAGAAAGTACATGGCACAGGGAAGGACTGTTCATTCCTTGCCAGGATTTATAAACATCAGCTATGACACTGGGCCTATCTTGTTCAATACCTGACAGAAGTTTAAAGCAGATATCCAGATATGAATTATAATTTTTTTTTACCAAAAACCTCCCACTTTTCAACTTTTTACTACTCAGAGCATTTGTGAGCAGGGAAGATATCTATTGAAACTACTTCTCTTTCAGGGAGTAATTAAGCCCTCAGCAGGATGGGTCAGAAAAAAATGCACATATCTTTAGGACTTTCTTAACTCACATTTCCTCTTTCTCAGCAAAGTTAGATTGCAGATTGTATGAAAGACCAAGCTTCTTGAGAGACTGCTAGTGTGGAAGGAGTAAGTCCTTGTTCCCTGTGAGCAAATTAATTTGTTTGCTTATCTGTTGAGTAATGGTTTGTTTGATTGCAGTTTGTCAGATTTGTGGTTTGGCTGCAATTTTTAGTTTGCAGAGTCTGTTTCAGGCTGTCTGTTATGAGTAGGAAAAACATCTTGCAGCTTGAGGGGCGAAAAAGCCTTTCTGCTTTTAATCACTGCCAATAGTGTTAACATTTTGTTAGCTGCCAAAGCTCTGTGACAGGGTAAGGTTGACTAAGGTAGATGTTCCAGAAGCCAGAACTAGCAGCAATGAAGGGTGACTTGCCCTGGAAGCGCATTGGCCTATCTGTCTTAAAGATGAGAGGAAAAGCAGAGGAGGTAAGACTGATAAAGCAGCAGAGAAAAAAAAAAAAAGTGAATAGAGCTTATATTCTTGAAAATCAAAGGTCTGTAACTTATTTCCCTTCTTTAAAAAATAGTTATGGTATGTGTGGGGTCACAAAATAGAATTTCACTGCAAGAAGCTATTGCATATTTTCTGAAAGCATGTGGTTTGCATGTAGCACAGTATGTTTTGGAATACAGATGTGATTCAGTTGAAGGCACAACAATGCACATATCACTTAGTGAGCCTACATGGCAGTGATTCTATACCAGTAAGAGATCAGGGTTAGATGTGTGAGAATTACAACACACAGTGCATCCACTTGCCCATTTCATGAGCTGTGGGATGTGAATCTCAGCACAAAGTAGTAAGCTCTTTGTCAGTTCTTTGGGGTAACTCAGGTTTTCTTTGCAAACAGCCACCATTTTGGGGGATGATCTCATTGGAGGGTCTCGCAGAATCAGGGTGTACTTACACTTCTCCCTGCTTGACTAAGGTAACATGTCAGTCACCTTCCTGGCCAGCTGGTAAAGCAGTTGAAATTTTGGATGCTGGACACGTGTCAGTCTTGGTCTTGCAGATTTAGATTCTCTCAGCGCACTTTCCATTGGATATATGATGATTATCCATTCTGTGTACACACAAATTCATTCTGAGATTCTGAGTGGACTTTTGAGATGAACTAGCCAGGCCCTCTGGTTTGGCTCTGAGGACAAATCCCTTCAGAAACCCATCCCAATAGGCAGTATGTAAGATACAATATCAGGTTTTCTTCTTTACACACCCCTTCAGCCCTATTGTTGCAAGATTTTTTCTTCACATATCTATATACTCTCGTGTAGCAGCTCAGTTTATGACATAGAAAAAGCCCCACAGCTGTCTCTCAATAATGAGACACATTACTACAAGTTCATTTTNTCTTTCCCTTATTTTCCTTTTTTTTTTTGGGGGGGGGGTTTTTTTTTTTGGGTTTGTTTTTTTGTTTTTTTGTTTCTTGGTTTTGAGGGTTTTTTTGGGGGGGTTTGGTTTTTGTTTTGTTTTGTTTTGTTTTGTTTTGTTTTTCCTATGGTCTATTTTGTCCTGCAGATTCAACTAGTACAGTTCTTACTACCATCTTTTTAATCCCAGATGAATGGGCTTTTCCCATCACAGCCCTGAGAAGGCTCTGGGATGCTAACTATAGAAATAACAATACAGCTTAGACTTTTTCAAGGGAAACAGCAGAAAAATTTTAAAACAAAGGATTTTTGAAAACAGATGCTAGAAACATGTAACAGAAACCATGCAAAATTTAGAGTATATTTAGCTCCCAGGATCACAGAACCAGACTTGATCCCAGTAGGCATTGTTTGCAACATATTTTTTTTTCCTATTGGGTTTTGGTCTCTGGAAGCTAATGGAAGTTAAGTGGACTGTGTGCTTAGAAAGTGTATTGGGCATGGACTGGGGAAACTGCTCATGGAGTAGGTGGCTCAGTATTTAGAGTGTGTGAGGAGTTTCAATAAGAACCATGTACCAGTCAAGGCCTTCCCGCACCTTGTGCTAGGTCTTTCATAGCCTACCTCTGCTGTCTTCTGCCTTTTGTCCTGCTCAGAGCTAGAATGCAAGTGTAGTGGTGTACAGCTGCAGCTGTTACTTGGCTCTGGCCCAGGACTATAGCAGAACAGTTCACCTCCCCTGAGCCAAACCATGTTTGCTTGAGTACTCTCTTCATGGCTCCCTACTTTTAATTTCATAGATTACCCATCCACTTGGCCAAAGATCAGGCTCATGTGCTCAGGCAGCTGACTTTGACTACAGATGCCCAAACTGTTCAAACAGAAAATAGAAATGGTCATTGTAGATACCCTAGCTAAACGAGCAACCTTTGCCCTAGGCTGTCATGGATCCCAGCTGACATATTCTCTGTCTGCATCAGCTAACCCAATGATAGGTCCTGTCAGTGCGATCCTGTGTCTGGCTGGTGTCCCAGAGAGAACAGAGGAGGGAAGAGCTAGAAACTGCTGCACGCTCTCTCCACATTCTTCCATGACTGGGTCCAGTACATGGAGGGCAAAGGCTTTGGCAGACCCATGATGAATCATGGGGACCCTCAGGTGCAGACGTTGCCTCTGGCAGACAATGCTCCCTGCTTCACGATGGTAATCACCCATGTGACTGCAGGGGTATTCAAATATTTTTTCAACAGCGTGAAACCATCCTATACAGCACAAAATGCTCCAAAATACTGAAAATATTGTGAAGGAAAAAATGTGCTCCATGGAGAAGCCTATTAACCCAGGAAACATCTGGGTATACTCAATGCCTAGCTCAGGCTGAAGTATAGCTCTGTAACTGCTGACACATTAGCTGCAATGAGAACTGCAAATGATGATGATGATGGGCAGAAGGGATATCAGTCCAGTCTCCTTCCCCTTCTCCAGGTACTCTTGATGAGCAGGAAAAATCATCATTCTTGCTCTTCATATATGTGTGTACCTACATTTTAGATATAATATGTTTTCCTTTGCAACTCTAGTAAAACAAGCCAGTGAGGGCTTTTTGAGGAAAGAAACAGGTATGTGGCTGTGTTTCACATTTGCCCAGGGTGAAACAAATACAGAAAGTAGACAAAGCCTCCAAATGCAATAAACACTAGATCCTGGAGTAGTAAAGCTTTTTCTGAGAGTGGAAGGATTTCGGTACCATAAGGACAGTACCCAGTCACTGACAGAAGAGCAGGGACAGAATTGCCAGCGACACTAGACTATTCTATTGGCAAAATGCCTAGGAGCTGGCTGTATGCTCAGAAAATGATAGGAAAAAAGAAAGAGGTTCAAAGGCCCTCAAAAATGATCTAGAGTTTGTCCTCAGATGCTCCCTTGTTTCCTCAAAGAGGGCAGCACACAGGAGGCTTGAAATCTCTGACCTCTGCATCTGACTACATTTCGGTTGCCAAGCTTTTCATACTTGCAGAATGTCTTCCCATCATCCATGTGGCCATTATTATCCTCAGTCCGTGTTAGGTCTTGTTCAAAGCCTTTGGCTTAATCAAACACAGGTCATCATTTTAGTCCTGTACTAATAAACAAAAACAAAGCCAGGGCCTCTCTCATGGCCCACAACACAGGAGGTTTGGATGGCTAAAATTTTCCCTCTTCTACAGGAAAAAAAAGATGGCCTCAGCTATGGTCCTGGGCCAGTCCCTGACCAATGGTATTTTCCAAAGCAGTGGAAGTTCAGCTGGCTCAGGCCAAATCCTTGTAAAGAAGAGTGCGAACCGATGAACAGCAGGGCAGGGCTCAGTGGAACGCTATGGTCCTGCAGGAGGCAAAGTAAGAAATGCAAAGTGAAAAAACCATAGCACAGCACACAGGCCCTCTGCATGTGCTGGCAAGAGCCGACTTGAGAGGAGTCTCCCTCTACAGCCCCAGCAGCTGTTTTAGATTTACCCACCTTCATTCTGGATTCGGATCAACACGGTGGTGGGGTTTGTGTTCGTGTACATGAGGTGCACATGGCCTTGATCTGGCTTGAATGCTGTCCCTGTCTCTGTGATGATAACCCTGGTGCTGTCGCTAACATTCACTCATGTGGCAGTGGTGAAGTTGGAGGCAGTGTGCCAACACAAATCCGCAATGCCAGGCAGATCCGCAGCTAGGGCCATGCCTGTAGATGGAAACAACAGACAAAGGGAAATAAAGGGCCCTGTGTCTCCATAAAAAAGAGCAAGGCTGCTTCCAAGGACAATGATGGCGGCAAGTAGGCAGAAACAAAGCAAGAAGAGGCTGCAAGGAGGCTTGCAGCCCATCTGTAGGAGGTTCACTAGCTGTGGGAGATCTGGCATGGTCAGATGGTTCTGACTTAGCATAAGGTTCACTGGCAAAAAGTCATCTCATCAACATTTTTGAAGTACTACAAACTTGCTTTGCTGGCTCAAGTGTAAGTTTATCAGCACTGTGCATCATGCAGTGGGAGTGTTCTTATTCCAGCGGAGTCTGGATTTAATCTACAGCCAAACCATAGACACAGCCAGTGAGAGCTGTAACTGAACAAGAAAATGGATACATGTACTAATGGTAAAAATTGAGCAAAAAAGTCATTACAACATGGGGGAACAAACTGGCAAATATAAGTGCTGAGTGGAGAAATGAAAAGTATCCAAAATACCAAGTGATTATAGAGGCATGATACTATACACAGCATATACAGTTCCTAGGGATATCAGGTGCAGAGCATGCTGTGACAAATGTTTTGCAAATGGCCCAGTAGAAGTTGAAATATACAGCCTTCACAGTAGGAAAGACAAGTGAAAAACACAGTGAACGAGCCTGTGATATGCTCCCTGTGATCCTTAATGTTCTTGTAGCACACCAACAATTTCCTGCAAGCCAGAGAAATTTCAGCATTTCTAATTTTACTGGAATTCTCTCCTGCCTTCTTTCACTGTTGCTTCTACCACTGGGCCATGCAGCTAAACATAGGACCCTCTCTGGCGCCATCTGAATCTTCTCAAAGATATTCTGGAGACAAAAGGGCATGAAAAATTACCTCATTCCCCAGTTTATAGGTACTGTTTTTCCTGTAAGTAAGAAATATTTTATTGTTGCTCAGATGTCTTAGACCACGCTGAAATCAAAACAGGTAAAGCCAAGCAGATATTGCCAGTATTAAAAACATCCCAGACAGACAACGCAGTTGCTATGTTTATAATTTATGTTTTAAAAAAAAAAAAAAAAAGAAAAAGAGAGAAGAAATTAAGTATTTCATCTACTCTTACTATATTTATGTCAGAAAGGTCTCTGCCTTATGCAAGTGACTCCTGCTTCTGAAAAGGTGCCAGTTCCAGCCCCTGGATACTTGTTGCACATCACTTGGAGAGGCAATTTCAGGAGATCCTCTACAGAAACATCCATCACCTCCTAAGTTCAGGCCCACCATGCATGATTTATCTTTAGATAAATCGCTGACAATACCATGGTTTTTGATGCGTGCAGAATGTTAGCACTAGCAGAAAAACTCCCTTTAAATTCCTAGAGGAACTTAGACAAGTATGTCACCCTAATATTTGTTCTGTTCTTTTCTTAATTGTGAAATCATTTGATTGTGGCTGTCTGTTAAATAGAGCATTGTTTCATATTCTTGGGCTGTTAGAATACTGGTGATCTGGAAAATAAAGTGGTCTACAATTTCATCCTGGTAGGACTTCTCCTTGACAGGTTTCAATGTGAAATGGGCCTTACACTGGATCTTCTATATCAATTTCTGTGTTTTAGAAAGAATACATACCATAAACATCTAACTAATGTAAACACATGCTGGAAGTTATTGGCTTGAATGGGACATTGGTACTTAGGTAAGATGGAAGAAAACAAAGAAGTAGTTACAAAGCAAATCATATTACATTTTTTCAGTAAAGAAAGAACAACTCAAAATCTATAATCTCTACAATTCTTTTGTACTTACTGACCTTTCTTCATATCTTAGACAATTCCCCTACAAGCAGCCCAGATGTCATTAAAAAATTCAGGTCATCTGAGAAAAATAAACTTAGTAAATTTCTTTGGAAAACGTTCTGGACTCAGAAGATTTGTCTCAAGTTATAGTCTCAGACTTGGTCATGTTACAGATGACACAGTTGCATGGAGAAGGTTTTCATCGTCCAAGTATTGAAAGTGCTGACAGCACAAAGTCAATGAGCATAGAGAAGCATATTGTACAGGAAGAGTAATGTGCGCTCAAGGACAAGAGTCCTGGAATTATAAAGAGCTATAACACAATGTTCAAAACTCAATTGCAATTTAGCAGAGGTTGCAGACAAAGTTTCAATGAGGTGATTAATTTTAATTTTATCCTGAAAAAAATCAGTTAAAACTCTTCTTAAAAACTAAAGATTCTTCTTAAAAGCTAAGATATGGTTGTACAGAATACTATGCAGTACTAAATTCAGCTGTCTAGTTGTTAAATGATAACTAATTTAAGTTTTTAGATTGTTTAAATATTTTAGGGTTTTTTCTTTTTCTTTTTTTCCCCTAGTATATAATGTTATCCGAAATAGTACCATTTTGAATATTCTAATGAAGATAGATTTTAGTTTTATATCTGTCAGGATTCAAAGAGATAAGTAATGCAAAGTTTGGAGAGAGATGTAATACCTACTGCCAACAAGTATTTTTAATGGTTTAATTTCATGATATTCCATGTGAACATATCCATATTAAGCCACATTGTTGCATGACTTATGCAAAATGTTTTAAATAATTATTTGAAGACAAAAGTATTTCAGATTAGGAAAGGGATTCAAGAGTTAGAGAAATTAGAGAAATTTGATTCAGATTTCATTGTATGAAAATAAAATAGTAAAGGGGTGAAACTAGGCACTGGAAAAACAATATTTACTTTTTCCTGTCATGAAAACAGCTATGAAAATCACCTGCTGTTGCAGTACTCAATGAGCTAATAGATTAAACTTTTCACAATTATTTTCAATTGTGATGTCAATTCTCAAGAGTACACTGATGTTTTCCTGATGAAATTGCCTCACAAACAATACCAAATTTAATTGAATTATTAGTATGTTTATTGACACAAGCATCAAATGACTTTGCCTACATGAATTATTGGCTGGTCCAAACATTCCCAACATGTCTGTTTCCCTGAGTGAAAATCAAACACAATTTATCTTGCGTCTAACCTCTAGAGTGTCAGATAAAAGTGACAGGAGCCAAGATGGTTACAATAACATGCAGATGGCAACTGTATGATGGCAGTGGTTTAGCTGTTCTCAAATCCTTGCTGTGAAGGCCATGGACATGGAGGCCAGCAGCTGACCCAGATCCTCCAGCAGGACTGCAGCCGGCAGTGCAAGCTTGCTGTGCTGCACTGACTGGTGGATAACCAGTGTTAAAACCTGGGAGACTAACTGTGCCTGCTCCTTGCTGCCAAATTATTTAAAATCTCAAGTGGATATACTGGGAGGATGGTAGGGATGGGCTGATCACCACTCATGACTGTTGGAGAGACTGAGATGTCCTCTATGTGCCTGTCCAGTCAACATCACAACTGCTTCCAGCCTGATAAACACATACAAACAACCTTATCATAACCAAATAATGTTGTGGTTTAAACTACCTGTAGATGTACAGTGAAGATAAAACTGTGTGGAATAGGCTTGAGCTGTGTGATGCCTCCAGAAAAAGCCAATGATATCTTTATTAACACTGAGGTGTGAGAAAGACTGGAAAAAAACCCCAGCAATGTCCTGGGCTGAATGAAAGCCACCATCCTTTCCTATAACTTACCAAATGCCCTCACCTCTGAATGCCCTATCCTTGTTGCTCAAGTTACATGGGGAAGGTCTTGGGAAATGCTCCTTAAGACAAAGACTCAGAAATAGACTTTGTATTACAATCTCTGTACCAAGCTGTTATGGAACTTTGTAGATGAGCTGCAAATGCACCTATGATACTATTTAAAACCAGTATCATTTACCAATTTGTGAGAAACACCTATCTTCTAATGACTCTGTGATTATTATTTGATCCCCAACTTGCTTGTGGCATTTATTAATGCAAAAACAACACCCATGAGTACACTCTTGAGACAAAAGGAAAAGTATAGCCACAGAATAATGAAGGGCACTATTGTTGTTATTATCATTAGTATTATTACTATTATTATTATTATCATCCTGACTACCCAATACAATGATTTTAGGCATACACTGACCTCATTTGGGTTATATCACTGAACTGAAGTAATACAGGAAAGGAGAAGCCCTTTGTCTTCTGAATTAAGGTAGTATATAACTGCTAATACTATGGCAGATACATGCACACACAGTTGTATATTTATGCACTCATAATTCCAATTTGTACACAAACTTATGGTTTATTGTATTTAATTTCCCTCTGTAGTTGAGCTTACCTGAAATCATAAATATGTCATCAAGCACAATACAAACTCCATGTATCCCTTCAGCAGAGAAGGGATATAATTTTATAAATATATTTTATTTTATATCTATAATTTATATTATTTGAATTATATACATGCTATTTAAACATTCTAATTTTTTACTGAAATATTGCTTGCTAGTGTATTTTCCTGATTTTTGCAAAAAATGGAAAAATTTGTTCATTCTAAAGACTTCATAAAAGCTACTTTTCCACAAAGAAATTAGTTCTTTGTTCCTTTGACTTTCCTAAAAGAAACAAAGGCATGAGGCCATAGATAACACCCAAATTTCTAAACAGTTTCAATTTCTAAGCTTTAAATTACCATAATGCCATTTGATCCTTCTATATTTCAAACACTTATAATTATAGAGATTTATATTTACATCTGGCACTATGACAGAAGTGTAACTAGCCTCTTTTGGATCCTATTGCCCAGACCCCATCACATCTGACTCTGCAATGGTAATGTAGAGGACTGGAGAATGCTATTAGTGACCCCTACTCCAGAGACAGACAGCTATAAATGGTACTTAGTATCAGAGCTTAGAAAATACTTGTGTTATGTACCTAACAGATTTCCCAGGACTGTGTGGAAAGCAAAGCCATACATCTGTGGAAGAAAGAGGTTTTCCATGAGGAAAGGTCCACTCCGTGTATATAGTTCCTATACTGCGTGTCAGAACAGAGTTTGAACAGGGCTGAAATATTTTTGCATTATCACCATGCAAAATATATAAAGTAATAATTTTAATTTTAAATATCCCCACATGGTTGTCTGATTCTACTAGAGTTCTAAACTTATAAAACTGCACTTTAATATTATATGTAATAACTGCAGTCAAGAATATTAGGAATCAGACCTTCTCAAAGCTTGAGGTGCAGCTGTGTGTTTCCTGAATGGTGTTTGGGCATAGGAAAAGAGGCTGCCATCAGCCTTGTCAGGTTCTGGGAGCACACCTTGCAGCAATTGCAAGTGTTCTCTCATTCTTCTCCCTCTGCTATGGGCAAATAGAATAGGGAAAAATCATTACAGTGACTTTGAGTTCTTATCTAGAGTTGCCTGTAGGGAACAGCTGCGCAGCACTCACAAGTGTACAGAGTCATCCTCACAGAAGTCATAGTTTACAGGAGACAGAGAGTTATCCATGTGCACCTCTAAGCAGTTGGCTTGTCCTCAATTCAGGTGGAACAACTGGAACAATTTTTTTTTTCTTTTTTCTTTTTTTTTTTATTTTTAAGTTGACATTGGTTCAGATCTTCAGAAAAGCAACCCTGGAAAGTTGGTGCTTTTTGTGATAGAACACAGGAATGCTGGTGGAAAAAAGAACCAACCAGGATTTCTGGAATAATCTGAAGTCAGACTGCAGTGATTTTTCTGTTTTCTTGAAGTTCTTTTGAAAGATGGCAGGAAGATCCAAGGGACTGACTGTATCTGTGAAGAACTGAAGAAAAGCCTAGGAGGGCTGAAGAAGGAAATAGAAAAGACTGGTTGATATGAGACAAGGTGTTATATTTCATACTTGAAATCTCTGTGATAATGGTCAGTTAAAATCCTGGCACTGAAGCAAGTATTTTTTAGCTTCCATGCTTTTAAGTACTTATTGAACAATAACTGATGCTCAATAAATTATCTAAGTAAAATGAGGTTTTCAACTTCTGCTAAAGATTCATCCAAATGATGGGTCCAAAGTGCAATGATTGGAGAAAACACTGCTTTATTCTGTGGACAAAAGCAATATTGCAGGCAAAAGGGCTTTCTTAACAAATGCTTTGTTCTGATGCACTTGATTGTTTTCAGCTGCTGTAGGCAGAGGATGGTAGCTGTAAAATTGCATTACAAAATTTCTGAAGATGTTGCACTCCACATTAATTGTATTATAAACCCCAGAAATTTTAAAGGGTAAGATGAATGGGCTGTCAGTCTGAAAGCCCAGGGAAAGCTAAATTTAAAAGTTGGACATAGTTGTGCAAGACAGTATTATGCCAAAAATTGTAATATTAGCACTGAAAGGAGAGCCACAGGCAGCAGAGGGTAAGGTGGTAAACTTCAGCCTTACGACAGGGAACTTATCCCCGCTAAGGGAGTTTGTGAACTAAATTCATGCGGAAAAAACCAACTGGAAAGGATTCAATTTGAAATTGGACCAGAGGAAAAAGTATCCATTATAGGATTAGAGAGAGGTCATGCTATGGCGTCGCTGTGCTGGTTCTCTCACTCCTCTGCTCTGGGTCCATCGTATGATAACCTCAGAGGATGGGGAAAGCAGCAGGACAGGGATGGGCAGCTGTCTATCTCATATAGGGTAGTTGTTCTTCACTTGTGAGTGAGGCTAAATGAAGAGGTAGAAAGGATGTGTGTATGTGTGTGGGGGGGAAGGGCGGAGAATAGCAATTTCCCTAATGTCTGCTGCTCTGCACACATGCGAACTGATCCAGGATGGTTTATCTCAGTGAGAGTGACCTCCTGAGAGTGGTTGGGAATGAGAACATAAAAGCATGCATATACAGAGGGGTAATGTGCACTTTGATAATTAGCACAGAGTAGGATTTTTGTGCATTTGTGTTACTTGTTTAGGACAAGTAAATATGTAAACAGCAGATACTGTTTATGATTATCTTCGCTGGTTTACCAAGGGCAGGCTTATTTAAAGGGCAGGCTTCTCATCGTGGTAAATCCATACTTGATTTTAGATTGCTTGTGACACCCAGCATGTGAGAAGTCTTGTCTTTACTTGTGCTGATACAGTACTTCTGGTCCTTAAGATACCCTTCCCATCTGGAACTGCTGCACAGACAAATTTCTCTATTCAGTACAGCCCCCCAAATCCTTCTTTCTGCAATCCTGGAGCAGCACCTGATTTGAGAAGGACAGACACTGAAATACTGCATTCTAATGCAGAAGTTAAAAAATAAATGTGTGTTTCTCTTACTTTAAAATTGTCATCTCTTTGTTCCAAGATAAAAAGCCTTTAAGGACTTAGTGGTGTGGAGAGAGAAATGTGTCCTGCTCAAGTTCCTGCTAAGGCTTATGTCTCCCATTAGCTGCACAGTAATAGCAAAGTTTGCTTCTGAAAGTATATATATTACCTATTCGAAATATTTTTCCTTGCTTTATTAGAGAGTTTATTGTTTTCTTCTAACAAGTAACACTGAAGAAACATGAAGAATAAACCTTCTGATTATTTACTTGCTTGAGGCCCTGGCAGAAAAGGCACAGGGTCCTTTTTTTGCTGTATAATCATAGAACGGCCAGAAGATCACAATAATGTGTCACAAGTAAATGTTTTCAGTGAGACATTAGGCAGAGATCTGGTGTATTTCTAAACTATATGTCAGGCCTTGAAAGTTTTCAATCGATTTGTCTCCAGGTTTAGTAAAGTGAAAATCTCCCTGGTAAAGGGTTATCACAAATATACCAAGGCTCTGTAACTCAGAGGAGCAATACTCATCCTGAGCACTTACATGTAGACCTCAAAGAGCTTTTAATCACTGGATGCTTAACCAATTTGCAGCAGATATCGTCACTAACAATTAGAGTCTCCCTTTAACTCCAAAGTATTTGTGTGCAGACTGTAACTCTCAATTCAGTCACTCAAAGCTTTTACAGAAGTATCTCTTTAAGGAAGACTTTCAATTACTCCTTAAAAATAATACACACACCAATTTATGAATTTATTTTAATATATATAACTAATCTAGTAAGCATTTAGCACTTATTGCGTTATTTTTAAATGTTCTGCACATACACTGTAATATAAAATTATTGGAAAATCTATTTATTATGCTCTGTGCTGTTCACTATAATAATGTAATTGTGTAGAAAAATTTCAATTTTTAATGTAATTATTTGAGATAATGCTATAGGTCTTCGATATTATATGTTAAGATGTCATTGTAACTGCTCCTGTTAGCAATGGAAAGCCAGATATGTCTTCATTGACTATGTATACAATATTATCTATAACAATTTAAATAAAATACTAAAATAAATTGCTCTTTATGTGAAGAAGACGTTTCTGTCCTCAGTGTATTAAATACTAGTTCTGGAATTCCAACACAAGGAATGTCCTTCATTTACCAAGAGCCTCAATAAAGACAGAAAACAAGAGAAAGCTCGACTGTTGTCTTCTAATGGAACTGCAAAAAGGAAAAACAGTGTTTGCTGATTGTTCCAAAATGAAGCAATTGCATTCTCCAAAGTAGGTGCTGGCTCATTCAGGATGTACAATTACAGGCATTACATGGAAAACTGAGGGGTCAGGGTGCCGCAAGGGTTATGTAACTTCATTTGAGATTTGATTTTCACTGAAGGCTGCTTTGGAAATGCATGGGAAAGCTGTCCCCTGCGTCCTGAGAAGGATGTTCAATAAGGAGTTGCAGAAATCACAGGCAGCAGGCTATGCATTCTCAGAGATGGAAAGCCAAAACATTTCTATCTATAACTTCATTATACATAGGTATGTAACTATATATATAAAATACTATTGCATAGCATATCCTATTTTATTTAGATACATATGGTTGCATATGCATGTGTATATTTTTTAATATATTTATATTTGCATAAATTATAGACACAGACATATATATAACCAAATTGTGTGTTACTTCTCAGACCCAACGTGTTTGAAAATATGTAGTTAGAGGACACAGTTTTAATGTTTGGTTTTGAATGTTTTAAAAAATACATATGGTACGTGCCCCCCTTCTTTCAAATAAAAAAATTTCTGTGATGATCCAGATGATCACTTCTACCTTCCTAACAGAGAAACCAAGAAACAAACTACTGCCACATGCAAATAATCAAAGCTTTTTCTTAAATAATTAAATAATTCATGATACAAAATATCCCTGATATTAACATCAGGATGAAAATGAAAGAGAAATTATCACTGATTTTTTTTTTTTTTTGTTCAAGTGGTTTCTCAGGGCTATTCTATAAATTAATAGAGGTATTTCGTAAAAGTCCATTTGTCTGTGGTCTTCTGCCAGTGTTGCATGCAAACACTCTAAGTGTTAGAAAAACATGAAAATTGGAAGTTTACAAATTAAAAACCCAATGTTACAGAGGAGTTAGGTACTCAAAATTCTGTTTTCCTATAAATATTTTTCAGATGGCACTATTAAAGAATCAACTTTTTAAGTATGCTGGTATGTTAAACATGTTGTATACTAGTATTTTAAACAATATTTAATGTAGTCTGGCCATCATAAAAATACAATTAGTAAGACTTAATGTGTAATGAAAGTTGTATATATATATATATATTTGTGATTTTCAAGGCTTACAGTTAATGAGAAGATACATTTCTAAAACCACTCCATAATTTCTTTGGGTGTGACAGCTGTGTCCTATACACACAACGACCATGAGGGAATACATTCTTGCATTATCATATGTAACAGATCTATCTGACATAACATAAACATGATAATATTGATGATTCAAGAAATCTTATAAAAATTAGGTGGAACTGAATAAAAATTTCTTGTCTCCTTTGCACTTTTTCTTTCTGTACTTCATACTTGTGGTTTGGGTTTCTAATAATAGCTATCATTATTTCCTGAACTTCTAAAAACTAGATTTGTTCATGTTTATCACAAATGGGGGACTGTGCTATTTTAGGCTGCAAGAAGTAAACATACATTTAAGTTATAATTATCTTCTATTTCTTCTTTTTAGACTCTCTATATGCTGACTGTATCACTAAAGTTGAGTTAATGCGCTGGTGTGGCTTCATCTTGTGTCCTGTGTGCAGTTGTGGGCACCACAATATAAGAAAGATATTAAACTATTAGAGAGCATCCAGAGGAAGGAAACAGAGACAGTGCAGGGCCTTGAGGAAAAGCCATATGAGGAGTGACTCGAGGGCACATAGTCTGTTCAGCCTGGAGGAGACTGAGGGGACATGTCATTGCAGCTGTAACTTCCTTGTGAGAGGAAGAGGAGGGCAGGTACTGATCTCTTCACTCTTGTGACCAGTGACAGGATCTGAGAAAATGGCAGGAACCTCAGCATATTCCATGATTCTGTCATAAATTCACAGAACTAAGCGCCAGAAGAGCTGTAGCCTACACTGTAGAAGTAGTACTTCATGCTTCTTTATGAGTCCTTTATATAAGCAAATTTTTGTTTACCTTCTCTTCTAAATTACTATGAAAGATTTGAAATCACTTATCATGCAAGTGGACCTTGCATGGGTTATAGGTAGGGTTTCCCTACACTATAGCCAAGAATACTGGCACAGACTGATTCATAATCATACCCTTTAGTCACACACTTCCTCTCTCAATCCTATTTATGAAGTTTTTGGTGGTGCAAATTTACATTGGCGGCAGCAGCATTGCTTGTTTGAGCATTTCAGTTACTATTAAAGCTACCAGGTCATAAATATCTAAATATAATTTACCCTGCTTCTGCTTTTGCTCTTGGTGACTATTTTTGTTTCATTTTGCACCTGATAGAAAATATAAACAATTGCAGTTAAAGGATTTTAGGACCTTTATGCAAGTTACAAAAATAAAGAAGCTGCAGCAGAATTCTGTACAAATGTGCATGAATGCTGCCTCTGTAAAACTGTAAGGACATTTAGAGTTCTCTGCTGTTGCTCAACTACTTTCAGCCAGTCTGAAGCAATCTGTCCTTTTGGGCCAGTTCTTGTTCCCAACCATCCTGCACCTCATGAGCCTTCGCTTGTGACCTGTGTAGGCGTGTGGTGCTGCAGAACTGAAGCCTGAGACCCTTCTTTGTTTAGGAGGGAGAGGACTGCATGTGTTTGTCACACACCACACGCAGCAACATGGGCTCTGCGTTTTGAGCCCGCTGAAATGCTAATGTCACTACATGGAGTTTAAGATTACATATAGGTCAGTGTTATGTGTAAAGGGGAGAATGACATTTCTCCAAGGACAGATAATATTATTTGTAACAGATTTCTTGCACTTTTCAGTGATGGTATCAATTGTTTACAGCTGACTGAAACAAGCAGAATTAGTCTGATAAGGGATTGAGGCTTGGGTCCAAGCCCGGATCCTTTTACCAAGGCTGCAGTAGAGGGTGTTTTGAGATTGTACAGTCAGGGAGTTACTGAAAAAGTTGCATAAATATTTTTAGGCAAAAACCTAGTTCCATGGAAAAATTTTCATTAACTTTAATGACTTCAAGATTTCCCCCCTACTGTGAAGCCGATTTATCATTTGTACAGGGCATTTTTAACACAAAAGCCTCTGCTAATGCCAGAAATATGACATTGCCTGGATTGAGTGAAAGGCTTAGTTTTATTTTCATTTATGAAGCACGTGTCTGTTAAGACAACCTCTAATGATGAAATAACATTCTGGTATAATGATTAATTTTAACTTTTATAAAAATTTCTGCTTTGAACATTGTGGAGGGAACAATAGTTGAAATACTTTTGACAATGATGTATGTAGTAGAGTGAAAATAATTGAAGTGGGAAACCTTAGTTTTACAGAATTTCACAGAATCATGTAAATGTGTTGGGAAGAAGGGACCTTAAAAATCTTCTAGTTCCATCCCCTCTTCCATGGGCAAGGACACCTTCCACTAGACCAGGTTGCTCAAAGGCCCATCCAGCCTGGTCTTGAACAATCACAGGGTTGGGGCACCCACAGCTTCTCTGGGCATCTTGTTCCAGTGTAATCAGCTCAAGCTGTAGCTGGCAATTACATGTAGAAAATTTCAGTGCACTGCAAGCCAACATATAGGTTTCAGTGGCAACCTGAATATGAACCTCTATTAATTTTTTAACTTTGTTTAGAGAATGAGAGAAAATTAGGTAAAATATGCAGAAGAAAGGATTAATTTCCTATGCACTCTGCACATCATTAAAAGGACGTATTTTTAGTAGTGATCTGCTAGCGATACTTGCATCTATTCAGAAATTGGCCTCGTAGACCCTAGGACACACTTACTGCATTTCCTAAAGGAAGAGGTAAGCGCGGCACGGGACCTCTGCCCTCCCGCCCCGGGCCCAGGCTGGCCTGTGCCCCGTGCCCTCACTCCTTTGCCGCCGCAAAGCCTTTACAGCCAGCGGATGTGGTCAGCCGGACTACAGAAACTCTGCATTCCATGCAGCGTCTCACAACACGCTCACTAAACCCTCTGTTTCCGAACGCAGCGGTGTTTGCGCAGCACGGTCGCGGATCTTGCGGCACACACGGGAGCAGGCGCGGCCTTTCCCCTCAGCACTGCGGGCGCGGCCGGCAGGGGGAGCCCGCGCTCCGCTCCGCCCGGGCCGCTCCGGGGCCCCGCGGGGCCGGGGGCGGGCGGAAAGGCATCTCCCGGAGCTCCTCGGCAAATAACCGGCGGCACAGCAAAGGAACTGCTCCTCAGCCTTAGGAACTGCTCACACGGTGGGAAAGAATCGCTTGGGCACTGTCCCTCTAACTCTAAATAAACCAACAACCCCCCCCCACACCTTCTTATATCAGAATATACCAGGAACTGCGACCATCAGTTTCAGGTCTCATGGGGAGTGGCTGAGGGAGCTGGCGGTGTTTAGTCTGGAGAAAAGCAGATTCGAGGGGGACCTGGTCGCTCTCTACACCTACCTGAAGGAGGTTGTAGCCAGGCCCACCTCTTCTCCCAGGTAACAAGAAATAGGACGAGACGAAATTGGGTTCATGTTGCACCAGTGGAGGCTTAGATTGGATATTAGGAAAACTTTTCTCACTGTAAGTACTGACAAGCATTGGAACAGGCTGCCCAGGGAACTGGTTGAGTCACCATCCCTGGATGTATACAAAAAAAAAATGTGGACATGGCACTCAGGGGCATAGTTTAGTGGTGGACTTGGCAGTGCTGGAATGACAGCTGGACTTTTATGTTCCTAGAGATTTTTTTCCAACCTAAATGATTCTATGATTGAAATATATAGCAAAAATGTACTAGGGACGGTGCTGTAGAGATCAAACTAACTTCTGACTATCTGGACATTGCTCCAGTGATCGGGACTTCCTTTGATTCGAAACATATTCCAAAAACCTGTATAGATAAGTGCATGGGAACTTAAACTAATGCTTTTTTAAGTAGACTGTCCTACACGCATGGATATTCTAGAGGGGATTTAATTCTGGGTTATTGTTTTCAAGAGTAAAATTATACATATGCCTCCATTGCATCACTTAAATCTTAGATGAACATGAAAGATATTGTGTGAGTATCTTGTTCAATTTTGTATCTGTTTAAATGAAGCTTTCCTACCTTTATCTTTTTTTACAAGCTACTTAATGACCATTTTTTACTAATAGTAGAATCTGTGTAGGAGCTCCCACCATGGGTGATGCTTGTCATTTTCTTTGGTTAGTACCACAGCAAAATCATTCTTATTAAATCAGAGTGGAGCCTAAATGTAGAGCAGTAGCATAAAGCTGAAGAGATATACAATGGACTGCAGCATTCTGTTATTGGACTTCTCTTTTTGTATGGATTCTAATAATGATTTTCTCATCATAATCAATTTCACTCAAAACTTCTATGTTTATTGTTTAGAAAAGGCTCTTGTACTACAAAGCATATGCTTTTTTTTCTAGGCCAAACTACCCACAGGCATCACATTCTCACTGCAGTTTTCTTTTAACCTTTTGAAAAAGAAGGGTGGTAGTGATTTAACATTAATGAGAACTCCTTTTTTATGAGATTCATCTGCATATAGAGGTGCTGATATACACAGGCAACATATTTTCAAAAACCCTCTTCTCTTAAAAAACCCCCACCCGTGGAAGTCTCCCACCAATGGGATATTAGACATGAGTCTTGCCCCAGGTTCCCAGTAGCTTCCTGACCTCCAATTTCATCTAACACTTCTAATTTTTGCTCATCTGAGGAAGTATATATGAATATGAAAATACACTAGTTGATTATAATAGAACCTTTTGCAAAACTATAGCCTAGTTATATTTCCTTTCACTTATTTGTTTCTTTCTCCTTTCTTGAGGGAGGTTCCATATCATCAGAGTGTTGTTTAGACTGGGGAATCATAATACTTTTCTCCTGCCTTTGTAACATACAAGTAGCATTTGCACAGGGCTTTTGACAAATAAGCAGGTTTTAAAGCATAACAAACAAACAGAAAATCCCCAAACCAACAAACAAAAAAGCCACAACCCAACCAAAATAAAACAAAAAACTGAAGAAAAAGGCCATGCATTCACTTATGTTGCTTAAATACTTTGCAAAGAAATGTGCCTTCCATCTGGCATTAGAAACTTGTAATGGTACTTTCCATCTGAACTCTTTGACTCAACAAAACACAAGCAAAGAACTTCTTTTCCTGCAGCGTTTTTCTTCTGAGCTCTCTTACACTTGAAGATGTTTATCAGCCATGATCTTTAGTAGGTCAGTTAGATATCTTGGGCAGTGTTCATACAACACAGTAGTCAAATGGACCAAGATCTTGAACTTGCCATGAAATTTTGTCAGTGTGCAAGAGGAAGATCCAATTGTTTGCTGAAGCCTGTGTTGCCAAGGCATTCCAAAACATTTAGTACAGAGAGCTTCAAACTTGCTGCTCAAGCACTGTGCATCACTATGATTTGACTAAAAGTGACTCAGAGCAGATCACTTGCTGTCTGGATGCCATATGGTTGTCTTTCTGTAAATTATGTGGATTACAGTCTGACCTGAATCTTTTACATGGTGTCAATATATTAAGAAGACTGCACTGTACATCTGAAACCTTCCCATCAGTACTGAGCTGTCTACTGAGTTCAAATATTCTTTGTTTTGTCTAATCTCTGATGCAACAGTGAAGCCACTTCTCATCTTTGCATGCTAGTTTTAGCTAAATGTTTTAATAATGTACCAATTGAAAAAACATAATAAAAAGTATTAGAGGAAGAGTTTATTCTTTTTTTTTTGTTGTTAAGAGTATATAAGGCAATATTCCTGTGCTTCTTCAGGTTTTAGACTTCTCCTTTCTTCTGAGGTTCTGCACTTTTAGGAATGATATACTTCATAGGACCTAATTCTGGTGAATGATATGGCAGAGAGATACACTGAGAAAGGCTGAGGAAAAGAAGTTTAAACTTTGAAAGTGTTGCAGAAAACAGAGAGACTGGGATAATCTAAAGTAACAATTTCATGAAAATAGTTACTATGCTGATGTCTTGTTTCCTTCACATTAATTGAGAGATTTCCTTGCTTTGGAGTATTTAATATGACTTCTGCTCTGTGTTATATTGGCTTATACTTCCATTCAAGGCTTCAGGAGCTTTCTTATCCTTTTGGAAAAGGAGAATCTTGCCTGTCACAGGTAGTATGAAAACAGCATGGTACAAACCAACTTTCATGGTATAAATTGTTGGTAGTGCCTACTACAGAAATTTTGGAAGAGTGATACAAGTTTTCTTTCTCTCATGAACAGCGCAGGGTGGAAAAAGTGGCACTTGCTAATGTTCATACCTCAGACATTGAGAGGCCCCAGAAAAACATAAATAGTATGTGTAATTTATTTCAAAAAAGCAAGAAAAACAGTATGATGGCAACACACTAATGACATGACAACTTCCCCAGCATTCTTCAGTTGCTATAGACCTTTCTGTCTGCTTCTACTGTAGTAGACAAAGCCTGACAGCCTCCTACAACAGAGAGTGTCTTCAGACGCACAGCCTTGCTTTACACGTCCTACTTAATGTGTATTTTAGGAATGGTGAGTTTATACTTGCTCATAGGCTATAGCAGCATTCAGACTGATGATTCCATATTTATCAAAACATTTATTTAAAAATACTAAATGAGCAATAGAGAACTTGCAGAAGCAGATTAATTAAGGGTGGAGTAAGCAGAGCTACATCAGATGTCACTGCACTCTGCACTTCATCCCTTATAAGTGGTCCCAGCCACTTATATAGTGTCATGTGGGATAGGGAATGAAGGGAACCTGAGTTCATGGCACTTCAGACTTGGGTGTGTGTGCAGCTAGGACACATTAGAAATCTGTGTACAGGATATGTCTTTATACACTTCAGAATCTAAAGAGCAAGACTATATCTGCAAAAAATTTCTACAGAGCTTGGCTTACTTGGGTCTGGTTTACATCTTCAAAGCTGTACTTAGAATTTTGGTGGTTAAATTTGTCCTCATTTAGCCACTTGTTTTAAAATAATGATTTTCTCTATTAAAAAAAAATTATTGGCCAGATGGTACTTTTTATAAAGTACAATAGCAGTGTTTTATGAATTACTGACATGAATACATGACATTATGTAAACACCTTATTTTGTTACCTTTTATACAAGGGATGTAAAGTACTTTACTAAAAGTTATACTTGGTAATAATACCTATCTACGCTCCTATTTACTGTGTTTCTTCTCTGTCTCCTGTTCTCCAGTTCCAGCAGTTACAGCTCAAGTTATGGCTCAGTGCCACAAACCTGGCTCTTGCTCTGGTCATGCACAGCTGATAAATGTTCAGTGGGCATCTGCTGAGCAGTCTCCAAACAGGAGAGAGATGCTGGTCCTTTTAGAAGGAAGACTGTGAACTTCCCAAGTCATATCTCACCCAGTCTTTATCATTACACCAAGATAATTCTTACCTAATCCAAAAGATGGGGTTTAATTATTTCACAGGAAACATGCAGAAAAAGTTGCAGTTAGAAAATTCCACATTCTGAGTTAGAAGGTTACATCAATAATTCTAAAAATAGAATAGTGGTTTTGACTTTTTTTTTTTCCTAAGAATTATACTACGTCTCAGTCATCTCCCCTCAACCAGGGGAGAAAGCCCTTAACTACCAAGAGTGATCCCTTCCCAGGTCATGAGCCCAACACTCCCTAAGAGCCAAGGTTAATATTTATCTATGCCTTGTGGCAGTAATTTCAAAGGTGTTGATCTTGGGGATTAATTACTGTTTTAAACAGGCAGTTAACATTTTAAACAACATTTTTATTGGCATACAGTAGTTAAATGTCTGGTAGTGTGCTGATGGGTTTATGATGATCAAAGTGAATTAAGAGTTCATCCTTGAGTTACATGCTATTAGAGGCACTGGGTCATTTGAGTAGCCTGGGTTAATGTATGTGAGATGTACATTGAGCGCTGTATACAGAAAACGTTAATTTTTAAAATTGTACTTCATTTTCTGTTCTATTCATATAATATGAGCTGAAATGAAGCTCTCAAGCTACTGGTGCTCCAGTGACCTGGTGCCCGAGCAAACATGCTCCTGAGGACACAGTCCAGGCTCTGGTGCTCATTTTTCAGAGCTGGTTTTTCAAGGAATACAGCAGCAGAAGAAGTATTGCTGAGGTGTCACAGGTCCTACACTGTACTGTGTTCACAGAAGTGGCTGAAGAACTGACTGCAAATCTCTTTGCACTTATAAAGATGTTGTTTGGGTTCTATACAGTTGGTACAGCATTTATATAACCACTGGCATTAGAGGAAACAAAAAATATTTGTAATTCCATTTATTATCTCAATTTTTGCAACTTAGTGTTTGGGCATTTTGAGATCTTCAGTGTGGATAGAAGCATGGGACCAATATTCTGGCTGCCTGCTATAGATGCCAATCTCAAACAGTGTGGCTATGCCTGCTTTCTGCAGGGAACCACAATCTTACAGCATCTGCTGGAGTGAGTTTTACACAAAAATTTGGCCATGTGTGCCAGAGAAGGTTGTACCAAAGGGCTAGAGGGAATCTCTGGTGGGAAAGTAGCACTCCTTCCCTGTGACTGCAGAGTGACAGAAAGATGTCCACTCCATGGGGCTGGTTAGAGATGTGTAGTACAATGCCTGAGCCTCGGGACTAGGAATACCCTAGTCCTCAGGGCATGGGTTCCTATCTCTGTTTTTAAACTCTCTTCAAAAATACTGTCTCTGACTCCTATTAATGGCTTGATGCTAACAGGCCAATTAATCAGAGCCAATTTTTGATAAATATTTTTCCCACATGAAATTTTGACAGCTTGCTGTCTAAGTATAGGATAAGTGCATCCTATCCTTCATCCAAGACGTGCGACACGTGGGCGCAGTGAGGCTATTTAGTGTGGTGCAGCTGGCGTGCCTTGCTGGTGCGATTCATGGAAAGCTGCTCCCAAACCATAGTTAACCTCTTGCCTCACTGCTATTTATTTGAGTTGTCTGGCTTCTTGTTTCCTAATTAAAAATTGCATGTACAGTTGGGAAGAAGCCGATTGGTCTCTTAAAATAATTTTGACCAGTTGATTGAGGTTTCTAGTTAGTTAATGATGAATTTTGGTATTATGGGGATGCTGCCAGAATGTCGCACAGAAAGCCAAGTCTCTGCCTCGTATAGACATATGGAATGTGAAACCAGAAGCTGTTTGCAAAAATAAATAATAGGTGTGGGGACAAAAGTACACTATAAAATATAAGGGATATTTTATTTATAAATCACTTTCTTAAATAAGAAATACTTGCAATTCTTAATTCCAGACTGTCTCTCTGTGCCTCTCCCTTTCAATGGCTGCACTGCTGTTTACTTACCTCTTATACCTCAGATCCCTCTTCTATATCTGTCACCCAGTACCTAGCTCTTAGCTGCTGAGATGAGTCAATAAATAGAGTGAGTGTAAGGAAGCTGCCATGGTATTGGGGACTGCCAGGAGACAGTCTCCAAGGATAGACATAAGTCCAACATGCCAGTCTTGCTATCAAAGTATTCCATCAGTATTTGACTAAATTCCTGAAAATGCATGTAGTAAAATCTATACATTGTCTGTTGGTCCTGTAGGAGAAAGAACTTGACATTCTGACTCTCTTTCAGAGAAAACAGTAAGACCTTAAGGAATTTTTTTGCAAAATCTGAGCTTCTCAGACCTCCGATAAGTCCACATAGTCATGGTGAGCTTGTATTTCCTGTAGTTTCAACTGAAATGCAGCTTTATTTTGTCTTTCACCAGGTTCTAGAAGAACGTTGCCAGTGGTTTTGGGTTTGTTCTATTTGCTGCATTTAGTTAAAGGTGTTTCCTCTCAGCTGGGAATTCTGTAGCTTCCAAGCTAGGTTGCCATGCTATAAATCTTGCTATTGTCAATGTCTAAAACATCTATATTGTCCATGTTCTACTCTCTGCTTCCTTTTTTACTATTTATCCTCTCCAGAACAATACCACCAAGGTGATCCTGAATGCTGGAAGACTGGGCTGCTTGCAATGGGTAATATCATTACTATTGGCTTCTCCTGCTCTTGTTAGGACAAAAAGTTAAGCTAAGTTGGATGAACGCTGAGAGAACACATGGAGCTGAATATTTTCATCCATGAAAAATACAATATGGGTGAGAATCCAAAAAGCTGCAAAATTGAGATTGCTCACTCTTGGGACTCAATTTCTCATTTAAAATGAAATACATTTTGAAGACATCATTGCATTTGTCACATTCTCCTTTTAAACAGACATCTAAAACAAACTGTTTTAAAGCTGAAATTGAACAAGAATAGCAATCCAAACTCTTATTCCTATGTTTTCCTGGTTTACAGCTGCATCAAAAGATAGATATTTTACCCACCTAATTATTTATTAGCTTGTTGAAGGATGGGTTTCATCCTTCTTTTGACTGAGAGCAGAAGATGTATTATGATTGTTCTAGGAAAGTGGTAATACCAGGTTGTTCACAGAAACTTATAAAATGAAGATTTGGTGCATTCTCTATAGCTTTTTTTGTCTTTGCCCCTTTGTGTATAGATTACATCTTTTCCAGGCCATTTTTTCTAGTCCTTTTGATTTGCAGGCTTTTTTTCCAAAACATATGGAGAAGTTAATCAGAGCTCCACAGAATCCCAACAGAAAAAGTTGATGTCTGTAACTTCTACCACAGCATCATGTCTAATAAAATTAATTTCCTGTAGATTATTTTATCTAAGTTTATTCTAGGTAAAATTTTTAGGAAAATCAGTCTAAATTAGAAAAGAGTATCTACCATTCATTAAGTAGGGCTATATTCTTTCTATGCGTACTTTAGCTAGATAGTTAAGTTCTTGTAGAACAATACTGAGAACTGACCTAGATTTATGTCCTTTTGTATGTGAAGGAGAATGTTTCTGATTTTATTGTTAAATATGTCAGAGAGCAGCAAAGAATGACTTTCGCAGTAGGTGGCTCAGGGTGTCATTTGAGTTGATGGGGAGCCTGGCTGATGTGTCTCAACAAGCAAAAGAAATCAGAATATGAGCTCATGCTTTGCTATGAATATACAAACCCAAAAGGACCAGAATCTGATTCCTGCCTCTCTCCATATGAGGCAGTAGAAGGATTTACATCTGGGGCTCACTTCCAAATGCTCTGACCGTCCATGTCAGTGGCATGATTTCCCTCTTTGCTGCAGTTGCTGAGTCGAAAGGTCTAAGCTACAGAGAGTCCTATGAAGAAAAGACTTTCAGATAGGACAGAATGACTGAGCTCACAGGAGTATCCTGCTCAGAAAGGATGGGTAGATCTCGTATTTCTTCTATGGATAATGCAAGGGATTTTGCCACCAATATTTTTTCCTGTGTATCTAACAATTTTGTATCTAGTGCTCTTCAAAAACATGTTTTTTTAAGCACCTGAATCAGAATTTTGGTTTCCATTAGGGAAGAAGGCTGTAATCTTAAGAATTTAAGAGTTAAGGTTCCAAAGGAAAGATGCTAATTTACTAGTCCATAGAGTCTGAAGAAACTTCAATGGGTTTTTTTGCTAAATGTTCAACTTTTACCAGTACTTGGAATAATCTTTTTCATTTACACTTGACTAGGGAACTGCAATTATTCCTTTCATAGGCAAATCACACTATTGTGGTTCCTACTTTGTGACCTCAAGAACAGATGCACATGGAGCACTGCACTTGAGGCTACATGCTAAATTAAGTCAAGAATTGAAAGTAACGCACTAATGGATTGTTGTTTGTCCCCTGCATTTTCCCTGGAGAGCATTAAGATGCAGATATAATCCATAGAATAAGTAAACCATTCAACCAAGCAACACTGCTGATAAATAATTTCCACAAAACTGCACTTTCAATTAATTTGCAACAGAAGGCACCTTCACATGATAGGGGTGAAATGCTTGTAGGCATACAAAATGTCTTTCTTTTAAAACCGGGCAGTTGTTTGGTTTTGCCTAGGATTTACAGCGGAAGATCACTGTTGGTCTTCTCATCAGGCATTTTAGATTAGGGCATGCATTTTTATCCTTTTCAAACAGAAGCATCACACCCACTGTATTCCATTACTGTGTATCACTCCTGTTTGATAGGGTTGGGGGTTGGTCTTTGAAAATAACTCAAGTATTCTGAAATTTTGAAAATAAGGGACAAAACTTACCCTAAAGAGATGACAAGAGGATGCTTGTAGCATTCCCTTCTTCCCCAGGGAATGAGAGCAAATACAACAGAATTAATCTACATGCTTTGTTTCTACATGCATAAGCTCAAAGACTGCTTATGAATATAAGAACAACTTGATTTTCCCACATCATGAAAATAAGGTTTTAGGAAACATCTATCTCTCTCAGCTGCTGACACATTGGAAAGAATCCAATAAATCTCTGTGTGAGACAAAATTCAGGCAGGTTGTACAGCATAAACTGTAGCTCAGATGTTTCTGTAAACCACCATCTTCTTCTAAAAGCTGCTTTTCGACACTCTGTTAATGCTCCCAGCTGTTTACTTATTCTCAGGTGGGAAATCAAGTGCTGGGAGAGCTGGGCTGGGCTGCGGCGTGACTGAGCACCCATCACCGTGTTCCTTTGAAGGAAGAATCTGGCAAGCAGCATTATGTAGGATCATACATCAAGGATACACATATGAATATACAAACTTCAGTCCTGAAGAGAAATTTATCTGAGATAATCACTTGCTTGTTCCCTGGAGAGTAAGAAAAGAAAGCCTACAGGTAGTAGGAGAAAGTGTTGTTGCATGGTAACTAAGTGTCCCCCTTCATCTGCTCTCAGTGCCATCTGGATTTTGTGAGGTCAGGCAATATTTTCCACCCTATTCTGGTCTCTGCACTATGATTAAATGGGGCCATCTCCACTGAAGTAACTGGAGAAGCATTAGCACGTAACCAGTCAGTTATGGGACTTAAGATCCCATTTTATTCACTAGAATTTATATGTGTAGAATGAGGTTCTTTGGAATGTGCTACACTAAGAATAAATATTTTGTGCTCTATGATTGGTTTACTGAGAGAGAAAATTGTTCTTCTTATACCTGTGCTCAGGAGCCACTCTGCACTGATTTCCCTTATACACTGAGGAAGCTGAGTTGGAGTAATTCCAGGTACTGTGTGTGACATGATGCAACCTTATTGCAACCCATCTGCAGCAATAACACATATTGCAGCAGAAATGTAGAGAAAGAGAAATAGATTTTAGTTTCCTAGAATTTATAATTGAACTCTGAGCATGCATACGTATCAGTAAAAGCCACTAAATTCTATTAATTCTAGATATGTAGGACCCAATATCATGTGGATATCATGTGAATGTAACCTTTATCTGGATGTTAAACTCTCATTTATTTTGCCTTGTAGGATTGATTATATAGTGAGCTACAGGATTTTGCACAGCTATTAAATAAACAATGGGTATGAGACTTTGCGTGGTCTGGAAAGGAAGCCTCTGGATCCATCCCTTCCCTGTTACACAGAAGGAAAAGTTCAAGGAATACGAAACTCATCATTGTGTTGAAGGAAGTGGTCTTAGGAAAATAAAGAGCCTTTTAAACACATCCCTACTCAGTTTCTGGTTGAGAAACTGTGCAATCCTGGGCAAATCATTTAGATTTTATCTGTAGGATATAATGTAAAACCTTGCAGAAATACCCACAGTGAATTTGACTGAACTGTGGGAACTATTTTTTTCCTCATCACACTGAAATTTTCAGTTCTTGCAAAGCTGGGACATGTCACATAGATCACATGGTACTGGAATAATAAACTGTACGTTTATCACATCAGGTATAAGACATCAAACCATTGAAACTCTTGGGCAAGATGTTTTGTTTGGCTGGTTGGTTGGTTTGTTTTTAAAGAAAAAGAAAACGCCTTAATAGGAATAGGGAACTTTAGAAAATAAAAACTCTTCTTATTTCTGAATTTGTTTTCCTTCCCATTTAAAATGGAATTCATTATAAAATTGCAATGTGGAATTAAGTGGAATAATCCCTAGATCTGGAAAAAACCTGTTTTTTCAGTATTGGTTGTTATGTTCCCTGTATGCAGGGAACCATGTGTGTGTCAGGGAGGAGTGTAAACTGAACCTGGCTTGGTTGGTTCAACGTGTTTATCAAAATGACTTTGCTGTGTGTTTGGGGAAACAGCAAGCTGACCATGCTGGTCCCTGTGTTACAGGACTGGGAGTGTCTGTGATTCTAGTTAGGGACTCTGGTGAATAGCTCTGACTCCGGGGTCAGCCAGAGCAGCCCCAAAGCTTGTTGAGCTTCTCTGTAGCCAGCAGAGCTGCTGCCATTTCAAGGAGCCCTTGAAAATATTTAAGTGTATCCCATCACAATCCATGAGTCCCTCTCTGTGCCTCCCTGTGGGCTAGAAAGGCTGCAAACTAGGAGTGACAGAATGGTTCCTGGGCTTCCACCAGACTCCTGCCATTCCTTCCTTGCCTCTGTGTGAGACTGCATGTGTTTGGACACACAACTCAGAGGCACTACTCCTACAACACAGATGGGGACAGTGCATGGGGTGGGGGCAGTCAATTCTCTTTCGTAAGGAAGCCTTTTGTGCAGTGTGCTGGTGGGAGCTGCTGTGGCTGCTGCGCAGCTCTGCCACATGTCCCTGCTGCGACACCTGGCAGTGGCACATTGCCCGTGATCCATCCATTTTGGCCTGGGGTAGGGGGTTTGAGGCAGGTGCTGGGGTAGGGAACTAAGCTGGAGACAAACAAGCAAATGTCAAGGATGCCTGGTAACTCTGCATGGTTCTTGAAGGTTTGGTGGCTATTACCCCTCAGGAAGAAGGAGAGAGAGAGAAGGGGAAGGAGGAGTCACCTCAAGCCAGCAGGAAGGGGCCATGTGACAACAACAAAGGGAGCCAGCTCTTCTGTGAAGTCCTCATCTAAAAAACATCAATTGAAATTTGCAATCTCACTTTTCCACATTTGCATGTGAATAAATCTGTTGCTTAAGTGCTCTGCAGAAAATGAATGAGGCATTTGTGTAAATGTATGTTCTTATTTGAAAATATGAACTAAAAATCTAGGAAGCCTTTGTACACCCACCTTTGCTATCCCCCTTTCAGCTGCTCTGAGGCCCTTTCATAAAATACTCTTTTTTACTTACAAGAAAAGCATGTATTGTTACCATGTTTGTGCTCTGGTATTTTTGCTTTGCCTCAGAGGGAATAGTTGCTTTTTTGCTAACCCTTCATCTCGGTGTCTGATCCTACAGTTTTCTTCCCTTTTCATCACTGATCTTAGATGAGCAAATGTCTTGGAAATACATTTCACAATAATTGCAAAGACAGTGTAATAAACCACAGCAGAATTAGCTCTGGTGTTGGTGGTGGTGAGTTATGGGAAGTCCTGTATGCAAGGAAGAAAGCAAACTATGAAGTTGGTTTTCGGAAGCAGCAAAACAAGTGCTAAGTTGGTCTGAACATTTCAGAGGTGGAAGGATATTCTGATTTTGCTCAAAGCAACAGTAGCATTAATGCTTTGGTTTTTGCTTTGTATTCTTTCCTTTTTTCTTTCTCTCCATGTATTGGATATTTAAAAAACGTAACGCAAGATAAGAATTTCTCATTTTTAAATTTTATTGTTGGGGATATTACTTATTGGTTCAAATGCAGTGGTTTCTTTCCAGACACAAGATGTTTTGCAGTTTGAGTAGGAATAGCTTCCATGGGAACATGTCAGATGCCTGGCTAAATACTCCAGGCAGTTCTTTAAGAATGACATCGGAGTTGTGATACAGGTCACAATTGCACGAGCACTGAAGGTGCTTGCACTCAGTATTTTTGCAAGTAGGTCTCCTTGATGTTTTTTTAGTGATGCACTATTGCTATTTAGAGGACTACTTACTTTCATGGGAAATATTGTGCAAAGTGCTCTGTATCAGTGTTGGCTGATGTTTATTTAAAAACAACAAATACTAGTGCAGGAACTCAGATCCAAATTCCTCTGAATTTCATGAATCTTCCAATCTTGTTTATAATCTGTGAATTTTTTATTTATCCCTAGCAAATACCAAAGGCATTATTTAAGTATAGGAGAATATTTTAAGCAGTGAGCACAATCTTATTCTGAGGAAGTTTCCCTAGAGGAAGCTTCCACATACAACGAGGGGTGCCTGTATAGCCCATACAGACTAGCAAATTGGTGTTATGCATGTGATAACTATGCAGTAGTACAGAAGATAATCTGTAATAGTTCAGCCACTGTCTCTCACTGGTTTTTAGTTACCTTAGTTTAGACATCAAACACAGAAAATTATTGTCCTTCTGAACTGTCTTTCCTGATTACTTTTTGGCAACTCTAATTTCAATATATGATGTAAAATAGCTCTCTGAAAACTGTTAAAGAAACACAATTGTTTTAGAAAATTACCTAAACCTAGTGAGGGTTAAACTTAACTTTTTTTTTGCTGTAAATGTCATTCACCCGACCTAGAATTCTTTAATAGATACAGGGCAGAGCAGAACTGAAAGTATTTTTAATTTCAGTGCTTTGTATATTTACAGAGGGATTACAACAAACTTCTACACTTTATCTACATTTTAATAGGTCAGTATGAACATATGAAGTGTATTAAGGTGGACTGACTTACTTATTAAACTTACGTGAATTCGTCAGAAGCCCCCAGCAGTTGCATGCAGCAGGGGCTGGGCTGACATGCACGATTGAGGTCATGCATCCAGCCAGTTTGTAAGATGATCCCTCTGTACTGAGCCATCAACCATCCTTAGCATAGGGGCGCACTCATACACGCATTCCTGTCAAGTCATCTTGTGAAAGGCTGCTTGCTTCCAGCTTGGCTTGAAAGTGCAACCTTAATAAAACTCACTGAAGCCTGAGAGAAAATAGCAGTTCTGCAGCAGATAGTGTAGGGGAAAGAGACTGGGATATGCATATGCAGCTGACTAAAGCAAGCTACATGCTGGACTGTAACAGAGAGGAAACAATAAATCTTAACTACTATGCAATAAATATTCCCAATTTTAACTAAGGAAGCTATCCTCACAGTGAAATTAAAAAAAAAAAAAAACAGTTTATCCAAGCTTGATTGTTAAAGTGCGCTGCTCCGGTTCTTTTTCCAAAGACTTTGAGGAAAATTAAGAGCCAATTTAAAGAAAGAAGAAGAAAAAGTTTTTCTTAAAGCAGGAAAGGAAAGTAATAATAACATGTCAGTTTTCTTTTCCTTTGCTTTCCTGGCAGCGATTCTTGCTCTTGTAGGCTGTACTAACCAGCGTCGGGGTCCAGAAGGCAGTGGGAGAAGATTTAACCGTGTTCAGCACGGGCAGTGCACCTATACTTTCATTCTGCCAGAACAGGACGGGAACTGTCGTGAAAGCACGACAGACCAGTACAACACAAATGCTCTTCAGAGAGATGCTCCTCACGTGGAACAGGATTTCTCTTCCCAGAAACTGCAACATCTGGAACATGTGATGGAAAATTACACTCAGTGGCTGCAAAAAGTAAGTGTTTCTCTTTTTTTTTTAGTTTCTCACGAAATGATTTTTTGGGGAATGTTTATTCTGTTCAAAGTTTTCATTACTTTCTACGAGAATAGAAGTAATACATACTGATACAGTTGTTGGCTGTGTAGAAGAGAAATCCCAGAGTGCACCCTTCCTAGTGGCATTGCTCTTGGGAGCAGAATTTTCTTCAGTTTACTGAAAGATGCAACTTCTTAAGCCTTTTTTTCAAGAACCTATGAATGTGTGTGAGTCGGAGAAAATCCTCCAGGGACTCCACTGACAAAACTTACTAAGTATTCTTATAAGCTCTATTTACAGTTCACAGATTCAGCTCAGATGTCATGAGGGATACCTGCTACTCTGACAGCAAAAGGGGGCATTTAAAAGTCAGCATTTAAATCTCTGAGTTAAGGACATCATTGCTCCTCCAAAAACAGATCCTGTAATTCTTTTCTACCCAGCTAATTGCTGGAAAGAAACAGGAAAATATATAGGCAATCACAGTTCCAAAACTTCACAGTAAACTTTTTTAACCCTGTTGAATACACTGGTCTTGAAACAGCCTGCTTCAATTTGTGTTTGTATATGTGCATTCTTTCCTAGAGAGGGGAAAATGGGTTTCAAGGTGTTGCAGTAGCTGAATAGAAGTAATTATTTTTATGAAGTCTGGATCTGAAAAGACTTAAATATGTGAATAATTTCACTCATATTAGCAGTCCCATTCACCTTAACATGATTACTCACTCGTGTAAAATTACATACCTTGCATGGATCTTGTCTATGCCTTGATTAAGAAAATGTTTTGGGATAGCTGACCAGTTAAAATAAACAAACAGTCTGTGTATAGCTATTTGTGAAATTCACATTCACATGCTGGCATTTTGACCTGGCAAAACTTAGAAAATTGCACAATTGAGTGATGCAACTATAGTCATGTAATATGGTACAAGAAAACTGCTGTATGTACCCATTTGAGAGATACATGGTTTAACTCCAACACAAGTTCATACTAAGAATGAACATCAGTAAAACTTTATTGAAGACTCTACTAGGTGGGCAGAAACTTCATATTAGCATAGTTGCTGCTAACCTATCTAATTTACACGTTTTGTTTCATCCAGACAATATATAAGACAGAAATATGTTAAAAAGCATATACAGCCCCCCCACCCTCCTAACTCTACTAGAATTTTTAGATAAGATTTCCTGATTGTTTGGTAAATTATTTGTTCTCTTGCATGTCTGCCTATAGCAAGAGAGAGAAGATTCTGTGCAGAAAACATAAACAAGCATTTCAGTTTTAGACTACTTCCCTCAGTTTTTAATGTCTTAATCTGCCTTGGGGAATATAAGGCTGGAAATTAGGGGATTTTTTATGTAGAGGAAAAGAAATTATTTTGCTGTGCCTTGGGAGGCTGAGGCAAACACTAAAAAGAGGAAAGTTGTTTTCTGTGTTTATGCACACATGATTTTACTTGAGGAAATTGCCTCCTGAATCATGCTTCTAAGACTTATTCTCTGTTTGTCCACTAGAGACTGAACTAAGATCACTGTTTCACTGAACATGAGGAAATATGAGTCTCTGGAGTGTGAATGTCTGAGGGTTAGTCCTCTCACACTTTGGAGGGAAGTGATTAAGCAGGTAGGAAGCCCAGTGAAAGGGGTTTATATTTGAGGACTGTTTTCTTCTGCAATGATTGTAAAACTGGCTAAGGGCAGAACTATCCCCCTCCTCCTTTCCCTCCCAGCCCCCACCCCCCTACTCCCAGGGGTTTGCATAAAACTGGGATTATGCATGTATCCCCATGTGTCAGTTTTCCTTGGAATGAAAGGACCTGTTTCTCTGTGTGAAGGACCATGTCTCACTCTGAACAAATGAGGCTGATGCAGCTCCTTTATAGCATCTCTGAATACCGAATTTGCTTTGTTGCTGTTGCTACTACAAAGCATCTCAGCCATAACTCATTTCCTTTCAAAACATGCATAATGCTCAAGTGTAATGAATGTATTATGTAGATATCTAAAATCTCGGTTTTATATTCAGCATTTATTTTTTCCCCTAAACTTTCTACACTAAACAGCATTTTACCATGCACCTGCTGTGAACAAACTAAAGAATAATTAACAGTTGTAAGTCTTTTACTGGAAGAGAATACTTGTAATCAGAAATAATGTTTAAGAATTTTAGAAATAGTCTGACTTACATAAAAGAGCTGTGTTTATTACTTCAGGTAATACATATAACTTTCAATAAAAAATCACATCGCCAATATTTGGCAAGGTGAATTATTTTCTCAGCACAAATGCTCCCCTGTGATATTTTAAAAAGACTTTCTATGAAATTTTGTAAGAGTCATGACTTTCTTAAATCTCTAGTAATTTAATTTAAAATTGTTATTCCTCAATATCTAAACTATCAGATTTCCAGAAGCAAAGTACAGTTTTCTGTACAAAAAAATTATTCTTTAACTCAAAATTGGTTCTTTGATGATCTACAGGCTTGATTGTAGATAAAAATGCCCTTGCTTGGGGAGCCAATTACAGGCAATTAAGGCCCAGCCTTGTCCATTATAATTTGCATATCTATAATCAGTGTAAGTGGGGTTGGTTGACAAACCAGGGACATGGCAAAATGCTCTGCACAGAAACTACGTGGAAGAAGATGACTTGGTAAACATTTTTAGAGATTTTCCTAGAAATGTTTATTTTAATACTGGATAACTTTCCCCATTGTTTAAGCTTGGGTTTCATTTCTGCAATATGTTTATGCTGATAGTTCAAAACAAACAGTTCATCACATTTTCTTTCTTGCAGTAACTGACTGGCTCACGTGACACTGTTTGGTATTTAGTTGCAGTGTCTAAGTATTGCCAAAGAGGAGTTACATGAAATGTTATCATCATGTCTTGCTTAGGAAATTGCTGTTGGCTTGCTGAACTTACAGTATTGATGGACTCAGTATACATTCAGAATCGCTGTAAAGATGAGAGTTCCATATACTTTTCCTGCAGTATAAATGGTAATAATGTTTGATATGACGGTAATAAGTGAGTTTTACATGATCCACTGTTTCTTTTTTTCTTGCTCATTATCTAAGTAGAAAACCTTACAAGTTTAAAAATATTGCTTAATGATAGTATACTCTTACAAGCTAACGTATACAAGTGTTACAAGTAGGTAGATACATTTAAACCAAAAAACCTGAAGCTTCAACTCCCTTCCTTTTCCTTCAAAACGCCTGTGCTGTTAGCAGCTACAACTGAAGAAGTATGAAATTGTGGTCTGGATTCAGTCATTAAAGAAAGAAGTTATGAGCGATTTTTCTGGGATATCTGTAACCATTTGATAGTCTAAAGTTTATTCTTATGATGGTTTTGATAAATTATTTTCTGTGGCATTTTTGTGGTCTTTGTTGACTTCCTCATTTTATGACAGTAACAACATCAGGGCTCATTTAGGTTTTAAACAGGTAAGGAATCTAGGTTTTGAGAGGGCGAGTCATTACATAGAAGAAAACGGCTTTTGGAAAGATTGGTGTCTGTCACTGTGCTGTGGCTCTACTTGAAGTCTGGCCCTTTGTGCTGTCTTTGCCAGCATGGCTTAACTCCTGTTTTCTGCAATAAAATATAATATGCTTATATGTGTGGAGTGGCTGAATTTTGACTCGGATTTTATATGCTTTGCTGAAGATGGGAAAATCCCTTACATGTCACTCTTGCTGTGAAGCTGAGTGAAAATATGACAGAGCCTGCCCTGAACAGGACAGATCTAAAGAGCTATAATAATGTCCTATCCGGCTAATTTATATTAATATAAAGATGGAGATCATTGTGTGTGTGAAAATTTTTTCATATTAAGAAACCAATTTTCCCTAGTTGAACTGTCACAAGAAATAGTAAAAGTTCCATTTTATTTGTAATTCTGTCTCATCCTAGTGATGTTCGAAATGGAGGTCCCACAAACATCTTGTGAAACAAAGGGTGGAATACAAAAGTAGTTGGATGTCTTAGTGTACTACTTAATGAGCAAGTATGTATGTATAAAAACTAAATTTAGGGAGTAAAAATAACTTCATAGAAATAAACTGGCTCTTTCATGAATATTCATATTTGAGTCTAAATCCAAAATTGCTTATATACCCTCTAAAATCTATTGGCCAAAAATATGCTTGCTTTTCAAAGCTTTATTAGTCAAATTGCTCAAGTCTTTGGCATATTCTGATGTACCCACAAGAAAGAGGCAAGGCTTCAAATGTGGAAATGCCTGAAAGCTTTACATTATTGGGGAATAATTTATTTGGCAATTATTTTTTTCAAGAAGCAGAAGAATCAGGGAATTAGACTGAAGGACAGTTTCACATGTTGTCACATTTGGTAGCAAATTACTTATAAAATATTTCCCATGCTTGGAGGGAAGGCCTTATCCTAATGTTCAGTAGGACCTGAATGTGTTTATTTGCAGCGTTGACAGCCATAATTAGGAACTTTCTGGTTGCAATAAAATATTACATTTATTAGTCATCAGAATTGTCCAACCGAGATGCCCAGTGGGAGATCTCATTTGGAGCAGAGAGCTTTTCTAAATGAAACTGAAAATGGCATGTCATTTTGAGGGTGCTGAGAGCTCATAGTTCCCATTCCATTATGTGGTCTGAAAGCAACCTGCTTCACAGTCCTGTGTGTCCTGGGAAAAAAAAAAGACAGCTAATGTTGGAAAAGTAGTAAGGTTGGATATGTTATGCCTACATCATCCCAACAAAACTTACAATTATGGAATCACAGGATCATTAAGGTTGAAAAAGACCTCCAAGATCATCGAATCCAACCTCTGACCAAACATCACCATGTCAAATAAATCATTGCACTAAGTGCTACATCCAGTTATTTCTTGAACACCTTCACAGACAGTGACTCCACCAACTCCCTGGGCAGCCTGCTCCCACGCTTAACCACCCTCTCAGTGAAGAAGTCTTTCCTGATGTCCAGCCTGAACATCCACTGGCGCAACCTGAGGCCATTTCCTCTTGTCCTGCCTCTTGTTGCTCAGAAGAGGCCAATCCCCACCTCACTACAGCCCCCTTTCAGGCACTTGTAGAGGGTGATGAGGTCCCCCTTCAGCCTCCTTTTCTCCAGGCTAGATAACCCCAGCTACTTCAGCTATTCCTCATACAACTTATACTTTAGACCCTTCACCAGCTTTGTTTCCCTTCTCTGGGCCTGCTCCAGCCCCTCACTGTCTTTCTTGTAGTGAGGGGCCTGAAAGTGGACACAGCACTCAGGGTGGCAGAGCACTCAGTGGCCTCACCAATGCCCAGTACAAGGGGTCAATCACTCCCTAATCCTGCTGGCCTCATGATTCCTGATTACAGGCCAGGATGCCATTGGCCTTCTTGGCTACCTGGGCACATGCTGGCTCATGTTCAGCTGCTGTCCACTGGTACCCCCAGCTCGTTTTCCATTGGGCAGCATTCCAGCTGCTCTGCCCCAGCCTGTAGTGCTGCAGGGGGTTGTTGTGACCAAGGGCAAGACTCAGCACTTGGCCTTGTCAAACCTCTCACCTTTGGCCCATTGATCCAGCCTGTCCAATCCTTCTGAAGAGCCTTCCTACCCTCCAGCAGATCAACACTCCCACTCAGCTTAGTGCAGTCTGTGAACTTACTGAGGATGCACTCGATCCCCTCATCCAGTTCACTGATAAAGTTATTAAATAGGACTGGCCCCAATATTTAGCCTTCAGGAGCGCTATTTAGCCATGAGAGACTGGCCAGCAGCTGGGAGTAGCACCATTCACTGTCACACCCTGGGCCCAGCCTTACAGAGCCAGTTTTTAACACAGCAAGCAGTGCACCTGTCCAAGTCATTGGCTGCCAGCTTCCCCAGGAGAATGCAAGTTACCCAAGATAATTTTTTCTTTGATGTGGGCAATCTCTTAGTGCTGTGTCATGAGACAGTAGTAAGCCCAGAGGAAGACTCAGCTGGCTGAACTGTCCTGTGGAAGTCTCTGTTTCTCTTCACTGACCCCAGGAAAATTGTGAGCAGCTCGCTTCTGGATTTAAATGCCTCAGTTAAGCGTGATGGATTTAAGCTTTACTTCTGTCAGTGTCTGTCATATGGACTTCACTTGTGACTGCTGGGAAATCGTAAACTTTAAGTATTTCTGTTTCCCTTTTCTAATACAGATACAGCACTACTACTCAGTTTCATAAGGCTGTTGGGAAGCTTAATATGTCATTTTTTGTGTTGCTTTTGGAGTCTTTCTGGTGGAAGGTATTTTGTGCTCTTAACAGTTTATGCATTATAAAAGTGTTTTCAATATTTACAGAAAACTATGAGATTGAAATCTTTTGGAAGGAAACTGATTTTGATATAAGTAACTAAAGTACTTAATAAAAAATAAGCAGATAAATAATGAATATACATTTATAAAGCCAAGAATATCTTGCAAGTTGCAGTTGGGTAAACGGGTTATTTGTATCCTGCTCACAGTGAGAATAGTCCTGATTCTTGCAGGGTTCTTAAAACCCATCAAGCAGCTGCTGCTCCCACCTATATTCGTCTAAAATACAAAGGACTGAGTTTTGTATGGATTCTCATGGAGACCAGTGAGGAACACCTTGTTCTTCAGAGCTACCATTACAAAAAATGTTGAATAAACTTGTTGTTATCAAAACTGGACTTGTTTGTGTGACCTATCACAAGCAAAATCTGAAAGGTGAAGGTTCTTAACAGTCTACTTGTATTCATCTCAGTTTACAGTTCAGCTTAGTTCAGTCTTATCCTCTGTACTTGCAACGATTGCAGACAAGGAAGAGCTAGTAAATGAGGACCTTCTAGAACCAGTATCATGGTTTAACTGTGCTGTGAACTCATCTTTAACACCAGCAGCTCAAGTGTCTTGAATAAACAGTCCTGGTGTAAAAGTCTTCCCAGTAGCATAAAAATTTCCTCTCTTGTTAAGGGGTTGAAGTTTGATCAGGAAAGGGAAATTGAAATAGTTTCATATTTCATAGGAAAAAAAAAAAGTGTCTTATGAAACAAGCTGTACTTTAACACAAGGTTGTTTTTGTGTAACCACATGTGTATATTTTAGATGGTGTTATGAAACACCAGGGTGGTGAATGTTCACTTGGAAGGGTAGGTTAGAAATGCCATAAATTGTTGCACATTTGCACTGAATTCTCATTAATATTTCTGCACAAAGATCAAGATTTGCTTTTCATTGCCTTAGTTAGGAATCGGGTTAATCTAAAACAGTATAAGTCACTACTCAACTGGGATAAGAATTCTAAAAAACTGATGCAAATCAAACTAGTACAACCTTCTTTTCTAAACAAGACTTTGCAGTGGGTTACACTCAACATTGAACAAGTGTATGGTGCAGATGGACAAGGCAAGACAGGTACAGAGTCAGCTGGAAAGATGATCAAGTTACACTGTATAAATGCTTTGCTTTTAGATTTAAACCAAACCCACCAGCCAACCAAAAAATTGTTTAAGATAGTGCTGTAATTACTCCGAGGGAATCATATAGAAAATCAGTGTTCCAGACCGTGGAGCTACATGATTGAAAGAAATTTCTTATACTTCCTTGACTAGCTTTAAGGAACAGAAATAAAAAATAAATTTTAAAAAAATACTAAGAAAAGGGTAATAGTAAGAGAACTATGCTAGTTTCATGGTGGAGTAGGTGTGTATTTAGCAAAGGTACTTTAAAGATCTGTTATATGTTAGTATGTGGTCAATCATGTGATCTGTGTTACTCTTCCCTTCTTAAAGGAGAGAGAAATAGGCTGAAAATCTATGTAAAATGTTGCAGTTGAAAAATCTGTGTAGAAGATCTATGAGTAAAAAGTGGTTGATGAAAATCTCTCTAAGTCTGCAGAATTCCTCTCCCTTGGACGCCTTGCTCTGGTGCATGAGTGTGTGCACACATACATACATTTTGATCTTTGAAGTGTTTGGTGTTAAGGTATATGGCAATCCATTTCTAAGTGTTGTGTCTTAAATCTGTTCTCATGTTTTATACCAATTTACCTGCTGTCAATCTGTTGTTCTTCTCTAGTTGAGCTGTTGGCTTAAAAAAACAAGAGTTGGTAACAAGATGAAACATTGTGTATTGTACATGCATTAATTCTGTGTGAAGGATTCCTCAACTGGATTGCTGAAAAAATATTTTACAAAAGCTCATTTGATTTGTCCTTTCCAGAATGTACATGAAGCAAGAATTTTCATGTCTTCTGGAAAAAATATTGGACTTTTGTTCTCCCCATCCCAGGCACATTTCTGTCCTTACATGTGCATATGTTGCAAGACAAACCTGATTGTGCTTTTTGCATGCATGACATCTGCTTCTTCAATAGGACTATAAGTGTACACCTGTAACTTTTCATCACTTTTTCTGGGAATTTTTATTTGTAAATTCCTGCCATTTGTCATGTTGTCTCTAGTTGTCTTGTTGCAAATAGAGATACTGGGCTTTCCTTCTGACATAGGGTTATATGGAAACAACCAAAATTCCATTGTTCCACTTAGCAGAATTTTCTTCTGATTCTGTTCTGCCTGAGAATCTGGGTCCTGGTATCCTTTCTGCTCTTTTTGTACCAAGGAGGCAAACAGGCTTGAGAGATTGCAGTAGAGATAGGATAAACTCTGAGCATCCCTGCCGGGATGGAATTAGGCAAGACTAGAGAACTGTGGGAAAAATTTGGGAGTATGAGCAGACAACCTTAGAACGTAATTTGTCCGGTTTTGACAGCATGACTCCTTTCACACTAGAACATAGATTATCAGATTGGTACGAATCAATTTTGACTCTAAAAACTATTTCTGCTGCAGGCTGATGTGCTATTTATAGACTCATCCTGCATTCTTTCACATCTAAATTTCCCTTAAAGGCTTCCTGTATGCAAGAGATTTTTCTTGAAAGATACTACTTAAGTTACAAAAATTAAGTCTTAGGGATAACACTATCAGCAGGTCAGATTTTAGTTTCCCAATCTGTGATCCACCAACCTAAAACTTTAGAGGGAACTTGCAAGGTTTCAAAGAGAAAAGCACTAAGTTTGAGGCACTTGAGTGCTCCTGCCCACGATTTTAAAAGTTGCAACCAACTTTGAGTCATTACCAAAGGCTCTTCATTCTTCAAAGTGGAATTCTTAGGGCCTTATTATAGGTGAGAAAAATCTGATCCTTTATGTGTAAATTTAATATTTTGAGATGTATTTTAATTTTTTACCTTTAATGCACTCCAAAGCCATGGAACATATTTTAAATACCCACAAAAATCAAAGGAAAAGTCCTAGTACAATCCCTGGAGATGCTTTTATATTCATCTTCAGGATTGTGGTGGATTTGCCTGCCCTCTGGATCATATTATTTATGAATGTTTTAAAGTTGTCAGCCTATGTTTATAAAAGTGTACTTTTCTTTTGAATCTCTTCCCTGCAAATATGGTCTTGCACAGTGGAGATTTAGGAAAAAACAAATTAGTTGTTGTTAAATTATATATTTTTTTGTTTTCTTTTCCTAGGCACTGTATTGAATGAATGTTTGAATTTGGATTAAACCACCCATAGTTCTATTTAATAGGGCTGATTTTCACTTTCATACATTCAGCTTTGAGTAGCTTTAGTGATATTTGTCTTCTGGGAGTTTTAGTTCTCCTGTAGAAGTCTTTTGAAGGAAAGAGAACTGTATTAAATAAATCTCTTTTTAAAAATTCTACCATCAGTTCTGTGTGTGGGTAAGAGTGAGGGTGAATAACAGGGTAATTTACATGTCTTTCTCTTCTTGCTTCTGAGTCATGCATTTGTATCTCAAAAAGGCAAGGATCTTCAAATAATTATATCAGTATCACTATCAGAGCACTACTTCCCCTAAAAAATGTTTTTTTTTAAATTGAAAAACCTAGAAATTACTTGATATTTCTGAAATCTCAGAGAAATGCTTCACATACAGCCTATTTCTCTGAAGTCTACTCTAACACCAAAGAACTCAAAGATGACTGCTGCAGCCTTTGAATATTGGGCATTCATATGGAGATAAAAGTACCTGAAATGAGGATTTAGGATCACTGCCTTTATAATTTAAGTATTAAGGATATTTATTTGTGTCATAGTTAAATATTTACCCTCCACAGTCTTAATTCATCAGGAAATTCCCGTAGCCTTCTAGGCCACATCAGCAAGACAACACAGTAGCGGGAAACCCCCAAACCATGATACCTTTGGTGCTGTGCCTGGAATTTTGAGGATCTGCTTAGAGGGAAAATTGCTCAAAGAGATGATCTAATCTCTTCCTGAATGAACTATTCCCCTTTGTTCCTTGGCTAAAACTTCATACTTCACTCTGTGTGTGACTTACCATAGTAGAGATAAATGGTCAAGGGCCACCTATCTTTCCTGCGTCACTTCTATCCTGTCAATGGGAAAGGCCATCAATGCTCTGCTAGAAAGTTTTTCTGTGTTGCTATTTTTGTGTGGAGGAGATATGGACTGCAAAATTCTTTATCACTTTAGCCTGTTAACTACAGAGGCGATGATTAAGGTTGTTTCTCTTCACATTTTTCTTGAATGATCCAGTTTGATCTCTTGGCTTTTCTAAGAATTCTGGCTGATGCAATAAATATCCTTTTGTATATTTCTCTGACATTGTTGACCTCCATGGCATCCCGCAGCTCAACCATTAGAGCCTCTGCCTTCCTGACTGCTGTTAAAAGAACTATTTGTACCTGTTACAATACCAAAGTTTTATGCAGGGAAGCCTAAACAAGACAACTGTATTTGTGGAGGCACACAAGGTAAAAGGGATTTTCCACGTACCACAAGGTTATTGTTAAAGGTGAAGGATGATTACAGCAGAAATAATTCAATAATCTTTGGCAAAAAATAAATTTTATGATTTGATCTACTTGATGACCCAGTTTCTAACTGAGGACTGTTGGGGAGGATAAAAGTTGATACAATTCACAAATTTGTGACTGGCAAGGTACCAACCTGTCACTAAAGTATACACAATCAGATACCTTGTCCTAATGTGACAGAAAGGCTGAAAAATTAATCTGGTATACAGAACTGTGTTCAGTAAAATGCCCTGAAACAGTGTAGATGTAAACTACTTACTGGGGTATGGCCCTACAAATGTTATAATACTGCTTTTTTTAGCTAGAAGAAAAACTCATCGTAGTTAAAATAAGACAGTGCTCTTTTTGAAGGAACAGAAAAACTATTTTTCTAACTTTACGAATATAGGAGTGAGTAAGAGAAGATGCTCAGCAGCATGTTTTAATGAGGAAACCAGGAATTCTCAAAATTTTGCTGGTTATCAAGGTGTCTAAAATGTAGACGACCTGCAGCTGAAATGCTGAATGGAACCAAAAGGCCATGAGGGGCAACTAATGCATCAGTTTATCACCAGGAATGTCCTTGCAGCTATCAATGAGAACCTCAAATAGTGTTTGTGTTTGCTGCTTATAACCTTGAAGTGAAAAAACAATTTACCAACATCAAGCAAGCACCTTGGAGAGTTTGTGATGACGTCAGGAATACTGGAAAGGCATTTGCCCAAATTTTCCAACTTTAAATTTTGCAAGATCTAACAACTTGAGTATGCCAAGAGTCCTTTTTTGAGTTGATGGTACTCAAATTTTCCATGTAGCAAGATTTAGCCCTGTTAAATAAATTGTTTTAATTTCATCATAGGAGTGTTAGCACAAGAACATAGCTACTTTTCATAGACTTCAACAGGACGTAGAAGTCCTGTTACACTAAACATGCACATGTATATTTTATTCTTTGGATAAGTGGGTGAGAAGTCCAGAGATTTTCTATAGTGAACAATGACAGAAAAGTTCAAAGCATCAAAAACAAAAGAGAATTATAATTTCTTGCACAGTTTACCTAGAGGAACATATGACATTGATTTTTTTTTTGCCAACGCATGATAATCATTATGGGACATGCTGTACTAGCCACAACGCAGGGGCAGGAATAAATGCAGTATTTAACTGTTTATTCAACATATTTATATATTGACTTTCCAAATGAAATGGATTTACCCACATTAAAAATAGTTATAAAATTAAACACAGATTGAAATAAAACAATTTGTCCAGAATTCAGTTTTTAAAGCTAGGATTACTGATTGTATTTCTTTGGTGCTAAACCAATAAGCCAAAAAAAGCATTTGTTATGTTCTATCTTAATACCTCCCGCAAAAAAACCTGCCTTACAAACCATAGAAATGGGGGGGGAAATGAAAAAGACAAGTTTCCTTGACCCAGGATTTAGTACTCCTACGCATCTTGGAAACATCTAGTAAGTTGGCCACTGACCCCGTGGGGTATTTCCTAGAAGCAGAATTGAGCAAGACTGAAAACGTTTTTGTTGCACTGTTATGGGCATGAAGATAAGACATGAATTCTTGATCCATGAAATATGTACCAAGTGTGACATCCTCTTTCATGTGAATTTTTAAAGACTACTGCAACATTTTTATTCATTATTTTGCTACCAAAGTCATGCGCAGCTCCTGAAATCATGGTCTAAACTCTGGCAGTTCATCTTTAGAATTAGTCTTGTTTGGTTTTGGTTTTGGTTTTATTTTTTCTCTGGGCTATAACTCACCATGATGGAACACTGAAAATGTGTTTTAGGGTAAATTTCCCATTTTCATTATTTTTAAATTTCGGGATGACACCTTGGTGTTAGTTGTATCAGTGTGGTTTTGAATGCTGTCGTGCTTTCACTTCCATAGTTAAATCCTTCAGAAAGGCTACAAGAAAGCTGAAGAAAGACTTTTTTAAGAATACTACTCATAATGCAATACATTGTGAGACATCCTGAGTCAGAGTTGCTCAGTGTTTTTTCTATTAGAATGGATATTAATTTGGGTTTGCTTCTCTTAGACTTAGCCTGGCATTGCTATTGTAGGTGTTGTTATCATGAGACCTTACAAAAAAAGTCAGCTAGAAAAACCAGTAATTTCCTATGGGAACATAAACCCAAAGGAGGCTTTCAACACAGTCCACAAACTCAAATCATTATCATTAAAGAGTCTTGAGAGGATTGCAAACTGAAAAAAAGGTCTCTTGACTCTCACTTGGAATGTGATGTTAATGAAGTATGGATCTTGGCCTGATGCTGCTCACAGTGAATCAGCAGGAAAAAACTAAGCTCAATTTCCCTTCAGAAAAGGGATTTTCCCAACCTCAGGCCCACCCAGCTTAAGCTGACTCCTTTCTCCCTTCTCGTCCTGTCACTTTTGGAAGTGGCAGAATTTCCAGGTCTACCTTCTGGTACCAGCTCTCTGGGTTCACTTACATCAAAATGTTTCTGCCCTAACACAAAGGGACTTCTCTCCAGTAAAAGACAGACAGACCTCATCTCTGTCCAGGTAAACCTATTTGGCAGAACAGGAAATTCCCAGATGGTGAGGAGGAATTTTAAAGGGTTGGTGTGGTATGTTGCAAAACGCTAGCCTGGCACCCGCAGAGACTGAAGTCTGTTATTTATAGAAAAGCAGAGGCAAAAAAAAAGATGATGTGCTTCCTCACAATATGTTCTACAACCATTGCATTGTGTCGACGTGAATTTGTGGGGTACCACATCAAGATATGAAATGCTAGCATGGTCTCTATCCCCAGCCAGTTATTTCCTCCGCATGCCTAGAAAGATACCAATTAAATCTGTGTCCAGGGGCAGTTTTATAATAATAATAAAAGACCACCTTTAGAAAGCCCTGGAACAACACCATAAGTCAGAAATCATGTAATCAGTGGCATCATTGGAACAATCCCAATATCAGTCTGCTGTAGCTCAAAGAAGAAGATTCAAGTCCAGCCTGTGAGAAGCAGACAAGCTCAGATTTTTTTTTTGTTCATTTGAGGATAGGATTCGGTGTACAGCTTTTATTATGCATACAGCCTACTCCGAGCACTCCCCAAGCCTGACAGGGGGATCATGAGGTACATCTCAGGAGAACAATTTTATAAAGATATTTTCAGTACTTCCTTTTTATTTCATATCAAAAAGACCATAAAAGCAACTTGGCATACTTTTTTCGCTACTCTTCTTCTGAGTCCTTTAAAACAGCAAAGAACTGAGATGCTTGTTGAAACAGAAGCACTCAGACTAATCAGGAAGATTATCTTAATTTAAACCTAGTATTGGATTTTATCTGTCATATATTTTTCAGTGGGTGTTTGAGTAATTTTTTGTGTTTCTTTTGCTGAAGCCAATCAGGAAATGGTTTAGGGTGGGTTTTTTTCTGAAATACTTTAGAAAGGAAAAATCCTTTTTGTTTGCATTTTCTGCAGATAATTTGTACATTTCCATGAACTCTTTTTGTGACAGAAATGCTATGTAGGACGTGTAATCCTGTTACAGACTCTCCAATCTGAGGGCTTGAGACCTCAGGTAAAAACAGCCACATGGCATAGAGGAACTGCAAACCAAAATGCTGTGGTTCTCAGTCAAGAGGTTAGAATTCTTGGTTAAATAATATAATCTTTCTCTTTTTTAATCTATTTATTTGTAAATTAATCTTCCTTTTCTTTTAAAAATTTGAATTTTTTCAAGAACTGAAAGAAATGTCATTGGAAAATATTTTTCTACTGATAAAATCAACAGATACATTTTTTTTTGCTTTTGCATGAACTAAATTAGCCAGCTAAAAGTTATTTTTCTTAATTAAACAAAAAACCAGGGCATTGGAAGAAGAGTTACAAATAGTTCTCTTTGAACTCAGATGCCTCTAGTTCAGTGGGGACAGTTTGCATGATCTTTTCTACATCAACAACATTCCACATGCATATTCTTTCTATCTCAAAGAAAAAAAAGGAACTGCAGAAGAAACTGTTTCCAGATAAACAGGAGGACACCAAAACAGTGCATCCCTTTTCTTGCTTTCCTTTTACTGTACATGTACACAAATATTACATTTAGGCTTCTCCTTCATACGCCAAGATAATACCAGACCTGATTCTACTCTCACTCAAGTTAGCCCTAAGGCAGTTACTTTGCAGAAGTCTGCTGATTTGATCAATTGAACACATGATAATATTCCAGTGATTTGTGTAGTGATATACTAGAAATGTGTATCTGGATGTCAGAATCATAGAATGGTTGAGGTTGGAAAGCACCTTAAAGACCATCTAGTTCCAGCTCCACAGGCACAGTCAGGAACATCTTCCACTGGACCAGTTTGTGCAAAGCCCCATCCAACCTTGCCTTCAACACTTCCAGGGATGAGACAGCCACAACTTCTCTGGGCAGAGATGCTCTGAAAACTAGGATGCTTTTTTTCCTGAGCTTGCTGGAGCCCGCGTGTCTTGTTGCATAGGGTTATATGTCATCCCTCTGAAATCTTATGACAGTGATATCTTTTCATTCCATATGCCAGTCACCAAGTCCACATACATTTTATTTCTGTGTTTCTACACTGCAACACACTGAGAAAAGAAATGCTACTTTGAAGGTCACCAGATAAAATTTACAGAAAATTATAAAGGCTGTTGAGTATCCCTCCCCATAAATGATCTCTCTGCTTGAATTTTTAAGCTGCTCATATTTTTCGGCTTGTACTGTCTTTGATAATAACTGAGGAAATCAATGTCCATGATTCTTTTGTATAGTGCTTTTTAAAGAATTGTTTATTAAAGTTATCGTTTCCAAGGAAAATTTGACTGTTATTGCCATTATTTGGGATGCCTTTTATGCATGGAACAAAGTTTACAAAATTACTGACAAACTTGAGAAGAAAATATTGTAATGATTATATTTCAAATTGCTGACAATACTTAACTTACATTTTCTGGTATATATAAAACATCCAGCTATAGAAATCCCAGCTGTAGTGATGTCAAAGGCAAAATTCAAACAATTTCAGTGAAGTCAAGACTGCATATCTAACTCTGCTGATTAAATTTCTGTCCCTATGAAAGAAGCAGTGTTCATACTGTAAGTTCCATGCATATATCTCTTATTGCTCCCTTCTGTATTGAGAGAGGTTCCATGTTTGCTCTACAGTTTTGCATTCCTTTTTTAAAGAATGACAGCAATTGATCATCATACCTCTATAAACTTCTGTGTTCAGGATCCCAATTCATTTTACAAACATCAGTGAATAAAGCTTCATAACACTCAGAAGTCTTAGAGATGGCATTAGTTTTCTTCTTCTTATCCAGTGGAAAACCCAAGGTACACAACCTACAAGCTGATGTACATTTAGGCACTTCAGACACCTAAATATATCCAACAATAAACCAAGACCTGAGGTAGCTTCAGTTACTTCAGTCACTTCAGTTTTTATATGATAGCTATCAAAATACTCCACACTAATACAGATAGGTAAATATCTAACTTCTGTCAGGTTAGTCCTCTCACTGCTGTCCAAAAAATTTGGGTTTTGTGGACTAATTTCATAGCTGGTGTAAATCTACACTGCTCAGCCGAGATTAGTGGAATGATGTTGATTTAAATCAGGCAGGCTTCTGGATGCTTATGCTTGCATTAAAATCTCATTCTCAATGCATCTTGATGTCTTCTTGATGAATTTGACTACTTTATTGGAATGAAAACTAAACTGGTCAAAGCTCCTGCACACTTCCATGCTATTTCCTTTTCTCACTCAATTTCTAAAATGGCTGTTTTTCATATTTCTGAAGAGACCAACCCTGGTCACACAACCTGATGTGCAAAGGAGCAGTGCTGTGGTGCAGCAACAAATCCTCAACAACACCCACACATGGGAATACCAAACCATGTGACATCTATTTCTTTGTCAAATGACATATGTGGAAAGACAAGCCAGTGGGTAAGACCAGCATGGCTGAACAGAGGGGTTTGATTGGAACTAAGGAAGGAGAGATTCTGACCTACTGAAGAAGGGACAGGTCACTCAGGATGGCTGCAATTATGTCATGAGGTCCTGCAGGGAGAAAATTAGAAGGACCAGAGCACAACTAGAACTTAATCTGGTTACTACTGTAAAAGACAACAACCAATATTACTATAATATTACTTTGGTAGTTAGACCAGTTGTTTTTGGGAAGTGCTTGAGTCACCATCATTGGAGGTAATTTAAAAATGTAGTTGTGGTGCTTAGGGACATGGTTTAGTCCTGGACTTGACAGTGCTGGGTTAATGGTTGGACTTGATGCTCTTAAAGTTTTTTTTCCAGCCTAAATGATTCTATGATTCTACTACTGTGAATAGAGAGATGAGTTTGTGGCAAAATGTTTGCAAAATATGAGCATTTTCAAAGGGATTAGTCTCTACACAGAGTTTTGGATCAAATTTCTCAACACTCCGCTATTGTTTTATAATACATATTTCTTATCACAGGCAAAGTATCATACATTGCAAAACAAATAACCATGGCAATAGGGATATTTAATTTAGTTTTTTAATGAGTGACTCTGATGTTGCCACTTCTTTTCCTAAGCCCCTGAATTTTCCTAATTCACACTGTGTGAATTTTGAAACACCAAGCAAAGCAGTGTGTTTTTACATATTGCTATTATGTGCATATTTCCAAATTTACTTTTCTATGCACTATTTTAGCTGATTCTTCATATGTGTTTACATGACTCTACTGAAGGTCTTAGAAAAGCTGTGTTCACATAAATATTTAGAATAGTGTACTTTGATTTATAGTTCTTTCAAATGTCTTTTAGTTTAGAAGTTTTAGCTAGTTAGGTCAAGCCACTGTCATTTCTGTTGCATAGAATTTAAGGGAACAAATTATTAAAATACATAAAATTACATAAGCACAAGCAGATTTGGTAAAAATGTAAGGAATGTCAGCATTGAAGACATTACTGGACTGTTGAGTAGAAAACACATCAAATTTTTGGTAGGAAGAAGGAATGATAAAATTTGAAGGAACAATGTTATGTCAGAAAAATTGTAGATTACATTTCAACTAAAAAATTTAGCAGGTCTATTATCAATACCTCAAGTACTGCTTGCAACAGAAAAAGAAGATTTAATGTAGATTTACAGGATTATCTATATTTTTATAACCTTCTTTGTGTTATGGAATGTTAATATTAATTTGATTTTTATTAATTTTACTCTTTCTAGTTATGCTGGAATATTTACTGCCCTTGCTTCTGTTTCTCTTTATGTTGACTGTAGATTTGTACAGCATCGCTGAGTTCAACAAAATGTAACTAGAAGCAGAACAGGCATTGTTTTCTTTTGCATATGTACACATAATTTTGAACATATGGTTCCAAGCATATTTTTGAATTAAATTGTCACTAACTTCAATTAATGCTTGTTTTTTATTTTTTTTCTTCTTTTATGTTTTGCATTTGTTGCCCAAGAGATTCATAGCCAGCTGCAAGGCCCCTTCTTTGGGCAACACCCTAACAGATGTAAAAGAAGGCAACTAGAAAACTCCACTAACGAGGGCATCCAAAGATAATTAGGTTCTTGGTACAAAGGACTATGATGTGAAGTGAACCTGGGAGAAGTAAATTAGAGTTTGAATTCGCAATTACTACTAGCAGAGGAGGCAGTCTAACTTCTGGTGAAGTCTAACTTCCACCTTTTCTTTCAGATACTCACCATACTTGGGAGAGGCCAAAAAAGTTACATTTACTCTTATTTCAACATATGATCCAAAGAAAGTTTGGCAGCCTTTAGTATCCCTCTGGCACAACAGAACCTTTTAAATGTATATAATATTTTTCACCTTCCAGTTACGAGCAAGAAGTCTCTAAATTGCATTAATTGAGCACACTGTCTTGAAGAATATGATGCAAAAAGGAATATGTTCCATCTGGCAATTCACAAGTGCTGTGAAACAAGGACATTGAATGAAACTTAAAACATCTGCAATTTTGACAGAGTTAAAATATATTTTGGAAGAATAATTTTACCACATTTTCTTTATTATTTATTGTCACAGAATCTACTTGTACTGACTTCAGAAAGAACATTAGCTAACTGCATTACAAATGTGAAAAGAAATCTGTCTTCAGCACAGGCTGGTTTCGTTGAAAGTTGTTATGATGTTAAAGTAATTATAAATAACATGTCAGAGTGTGCTGTTCAACTATCCTGTTAGAGAACATGTATCTTTCTTTTTTTACCTAGTGATAGTGAAAATTGAGATATAATAATAATGCTGATGAAAGCAGTGACAATTTAGATGTATTCTTCTTAGTAATACTAACCTCTTTTGCTCTGAGGGCAAAGTATAGCCTTTTGTAACAGAACTAGTTTAACATAGTTTTCTCTTGCCATTAAATAATATTCTCAGTCTATCAGATTTGATGGAACTAATAGAGTGATTTAAATCTTGAATTTCCTAATCTACATGTCACAAGGTTATATAGCAGGAAGAAATGAACACACACTGAGCTTAAACACCTCTGCTGAATTGTACAGAGTCCTATATCTACTTTTTTTAAAAAAATAAAACTTCAAGTGAAAAACATGACTTTGATGACAGGAGCTTCCATTTCTAGATCCTAATATCCATCTGCCTCTACAATCTTAATATAAAAAAAAAATTGAAAAACTGCAAAACAGTTTATTCAGTTTTAGCGCCATAGATGGATTACCTTTTATTTTCAACTTTTGCATCACCACCTAATCGTCTTGTTTCTTTCTTTCCTGTTCTCTTTTTAATTTATTATAAGTTGATATTCTATGATCTATTTATTTGAGTGCCTCTAATTTATGGCATAATTTTGTTTCCTTGTTAATATGTTGTTCCTCTGGTCATTCATTGTAGGTAAATTTGCAGTTGTTGCTCAATTATTCAGGTAGTTTCAGAAATTTTCCAAGGTTTTGAAATCAGGTTTCAGTTTTATCAGGGTCTATTATCCATAGTTATCAGTGAAAGGAAATGAAATCCTGGCTCAGAAACAGCGAGTCTGATGAGCTGGCTTTGTGCTGCAGGTCTTGGATTCCCTGAGATCCCAGGGTGTGGAGGAACTGGAGTGCCTAGGAATCAAAGCTGACCCTGAAACCTTGGCATTTGGATGTTATGGCTCCCACGAGCTTTGAAACTCCTGGCTTTACGGCTGTCCAGGATGAAATTCAGCCAAAAGCTTTGTAACCTTGGAGGACCTGGGAATCTGGGCCTTTGCAGCTGGCAATCCCAGAATTTTCTGTGTCACAGGTCCCTGCAAATCTGTTCAGTGGCTCTTTGCAGAACTGGGAGCCTGAAAATCGCTTTGTGTTGGGTCACACAGGAGCCTGGTAGTGACAGTGGGAAATCCTGCCTAAAAAGCAGGTTTCTGTATGCCACTTTGAGCTCCTTACATGAAATATTCTTACAACAATAATTTGGAAATCTTTAAAGGGGAAACAGTTTTGGAGAAGTTACGTGAATTAGCTTGAAGAGCCTTTGTTTCTTAATGTTTTACTCTTGGAAACACTGATTTGTGGAACAAGAGCTTTTGAGGTATCTTGTAATGGCTCCAGAACTGATTTCAAGTCTGGCTCGAGAACTGATTTCAAGTCTTGCTCCAGATTTGCCATAGATGGGAAGACGTGTCCTAGATTATTGATGACCTCAAGGTTATTTCACATAAGGGTATGTGCATTCACAAAAGGATGTGCACAGTATGTGCTTGCTTCAGAATTCTGCAATAATCATAATTCTACTTGCCCTAAAATTATCTGGGGTTTGGAAACTAATTTCAGTAAAAAATTAGATGATCATTCAGAAATAAACAGACTCTCTTGGTATGTTGGGTCTGTGTGTTTTCATAATGGTTATGAGGCTTGTTGCTTTTAAAAATTGGAATGGGGTTTGTATAATTTATGGATGGAAACTGATGAATTCTACAGAAAGTGACAAGATTGTTCGGGTTCCAGTAATGTGGATACTTACTAGTTTTAGTTTGTTTTGTTTTTTTTTCCCTAAAGGACATACATTTCCCAAAGGAAATACATCTTTAGTTTCTGGCTACAGATGCAGAATATTACACTTCCTTAGCACTTTGGATTACCAGAACTTTATGTGGGTGAAATTCACTTCTAGTTACAAGATCAGAATTCAACATCACTTTGGATGAACCTCCAAACATCCAGATGCTTATCGTATCTTAATATTTCAATGCCTATGGGTTAGGAAATGTATCAACTTCTTTACAAAGTCTGGGCTAAGAGTTCAATAGGAAAATTATTTTATTTTTAAGATTTCCAATACTTTTTGCTGAGGAGCCACAAATTTGTGAAACAGTCTTTATCTTAGACTTTGTTTTTATCAGGTTCTAAATTTTCTGAAATATCCAGTAAATGATCTGAGGGGGCAAAAAAGACTGAATATTGTTCTGCTTAACCCGGTCTGTTTCAACTCTTGTGCTTTCTGATCAGCGAGGCAGTGGTTGAATGCCTAAAACTACACATCTTTACTTTGTATGGCTGTGATAGCACACAGAGGTCTCCCAGCAAGTTTGGGCACTGCTGGCCATAATCTAGGAAGAATTCACTCATCATCCCATTCTTCTGTTTGCTCTCCCAATCCTGAATTGGGAGAGAAGCTACAACCTTGGACCTCAAGCCATCTTCTGTGACGCAGGGATGGCTCTTGGGGAGGAACTCTGTGTGACCAGAAGGGCCTGCTCTTCAAAAGCATCAACTGCTGCGTTCGGACTGGGCTCTGCTTTGTTTGGCTATGTCAATTAACTCTTGCTAACTGAACTAATGCTTTTGGACAGGACATTGCAGTGAAAAATGGTCTTTGAAAAAAAAGGTTTAGATTCACAATTTTTATTTTCAGGTGTATGTTGTGGTTTAGGAATGGTATTCTCCAATTTTGTACTCCCACTGAAACTGCTTGCTCCCCCGTTCCCCTGTGGCGGGATAGAGGGGGGAATTGGAGACAGGAAAGGCAAAGATCACAGGTTGAGATAAGAACAATTTACTGCTAACACCAAGGAGATAAGAAACTGAACAGCAACAGTAACGATACTAATGACAGAAGGTACAAGAAAAGGAACGATTCACACAGAGCCCAGCTCTCCCCCAACCCCCTCTCCCCAACAAGAGGCAATACCAGATGGGATGGCTCCCTCCAGACTGGAACTGTTTTCCCCTGGAAGAGACTCCCTTCCCCCACCCCGGCAATGACTTGAGGTGATATAGAATAACCTCCTGGTCCCAGCCATGTTCCCTCCTGGGCGCATGGAAAAAAAAAGCTTGTCCTGACTGGAACCAGGACAGCATATTTTTCAAATTCAGTGAGCAGGGAAGCAGTTAAAAATGGCATGAGCCACAGAAACCAATTCAAAGACACTGCCTGATGCTTTAAAACAAAGGTAGGGAAAAAAAAATAGTGATGGGTTGAGTTTCTATTGTTGTCGTGGGTTTGACCCTGGCTAAATGCCAGGCACCTACAACGTTTGCTTTCTATGCTCTCTCCTGCTGCAGC
>VZRL01001630.1:200501-359782 GCA_013397895.1 Origma solitaria | reverse complement strand
CCCCTGGACTCCATGGGCTGCAGGGGGACCACCTGTCCCCCCATGGTCTTCACCACGGCTGGCAGAGGGTTTTCAGCTCTGGCGCCTAGAGCACCTCCTCCCCCGCCTTTCCACTGACCTTGGTGCCTCCATGTTGTTCTCCCTCACATATTTTTACCTCCTCCTCCTCCTTCCCTGGCTAAAAAGAAGTGCGTGCTCACATTGTTTTGATTTCTTCTTAAATATGTTTTCACAGAGGCGTAACTAACATCTCTAATTGGCCCAGGTTTTACCAGCAGCATGTCCATCATTTTACAGCCATCAGAGGCTGGCTCTGCTGGACATGGTGGAAAATTTCCAGAATCTTTACTCAGGACATGCAGGAGCCATCTTTGTACCCCACCCTGTTCAGTGGCAAAAACTGGGCCAGGCAAAACTACCACAATTGTAAACTTTTTTAGCTGTCGAAACAAGAAATGTGTTCCATGTTTGGAATACCAAGAAAAGAGCTATATTTGCTGCTCAATATAGATCTCCAGAATTTAATGTCACGGGATGCAATTATTAAGATTGATATGAAAACAGCAAAATTATATTTTTTTGCAAAAGAGAGGGTATTATAAATAGTCAAATGAAGTGTTTCAGACAAAGCAGAAACTATTATGTTTACTACATTTTTTTCCTCAGTCAAGATGCTGTTCAGCAACATTAAAGTTTAATGCTAAAAATATTCTTAAGACTCGTTGTGGTTATCTCTTAAACAAAAGTGCCTATGGAAGTTTGTTATTAACTTTAAAATGACTTGTAATTATAGAATGTCTTAAACTACAGATTAACCTATGGGGCTTATTACAGGAAACCAACTATGCCTGCAGTGATTGTAGTGGATGCAAGAATGCATAGAAGAGAAAAAGGAAGGACCAGTGATGGTATTAAAGTCCTCCACCTTTTAATATGATTCTTAGTGTTCTGAGTTTCTCTTTAATAGGAAACTACATTCTTCTAATTAACAAAAATTACTCCTGAACAGCGGTAACATATCTCACAATTTACGAATCAAAAACATCTATTAATTTGCAATCTTTCTAATAATTTAAAAAGACCTATTCAAGAACTTTACTGAGTCTGACATCTGTGCTGATAAGGTATAAGATGGAGAACCAAATGCTCTCCTGCTGAGAAGGTACTTGAGGTCTCATACTACATGTTAGAGTGTTATATTCATTGGACTAATTTATATGGATCAGAAAGGTGTCAACAAGGCTTTGACATATAATAGAATACATTAAGCCTAACCACAGCTTTATAAGAATATTTCTGTAGGTATTTTGTGGAAAGAATATATTTGGTCTCCTAATACTGAGTATATAAAGGCACATCTTTTCAACTCATGATTCAAACTATGTAAACACAACGAAGCAGTGAAACATTGTGTTGTACTATTTCCTGATAAACAGTAAGTACTGTGTCTCAGGTGCTAGAACACAGGCTCAGACTCTGAGTTTAAACATTATGCCCAAGGTGTGTCTTTATTCCTTCACTGCTTAGGATGCAGATACCTAAGTGTCCTCTTAGATGTGAATCTAAATTAACAGCATGCTTTAGATACATGTTTATGTATCTAACTGGGCAGTTAGAGAGGAAAAAAAACAAATACTGAGTGGGAAAAAAAAAAGGAAACAATAGGCAGCACCAGGTAAAGACTTGAAAAAATTATTAATGGTACCATTTTTGTAATACATTTTATAAAACTCCGTTTGTTTGTTCTCTCCTATAAAAATATTATTTTATTCAATTTAGATCTCACTTCTGCCTGCTTTATAGAATACATAATCAGCAAAAGTTAAACAGAATAACAATTCAAATATTCCTAAGAGTTTACTTTGTGCTGAATGTCTGCTTTAATAGATGGCAAACTATTAGATTATCATTAAATGGATTTTAGAAAAGTTTACCTGTTCAGAGGACCTGGATAAGAATTCTTTGCATTATTGACAAAGTTTGTGTTCTGCTTTCTGTCAGTTGAAATAAACAGTAAGAAAATGTGTTTCTCTGCAGACATTTTCTGTATTATACTAAAGAAGATTAAAGAGTAAACATTAATTTCAGGTGATGCCTTTATAAACTTTGGTCAGTAAGTCACCAAAGTCTGACAGTTAAATCTGATTTTTTTTAATTCTGATTATATTAATAAAATAAAATTCTCTATAAAGTTTAATTTTTATATCATGTTGGTACAAATGGAAATTGAGATTATTTGATATAGATAACACATAAGCAACTAAGTCAGATAAGGATGCGAGTAACCATGAACAGATGGAAAATAAATGCAGGGAATTGGGGAAAACTGTAAGCTAGCATATAAGTAGACAGTAATAATAAACTTACCTATTTTTCAGAATGACTTAGATAAAATATGTTTCCTTTTATATCAGTGGGAATATTTTATCACAAAGGACTAGACACCAGCTGAATCTTTTTTAGAAGAGATGTCCATGCCTTTGCTTAAATAGACTGTTTTTAAACATTAAACAGCATGTTCTTATAAAAAGCTTTGTCTTTTAAAATTTATTTTGTATCAGTCTTGAAGGATTTGAACACAAAAATCACATGTTCGATGATATAGTGGAAGAGTATAACAGTGTAGGTCACACAGATTGGCTTATGTTAATTTACAGGGCACTACTCATGACCTGTCAGTTATGGAGTCACAGTATTTCCCATTAAAACCCTCCTTTGAAGTTTCTCTTTCCTTTTTTGTAATTCATAAGCTAATTCATGTGTATCACAGATGTTTATACAGTTTTATGAACATTTTTTGAAAATATGTTTAGTTTTAGATGGCAATCAATCCCCACTGGGGAGCACCGTTGGACACAGGGTGGCAGTGAAGTGTATTGTCCCCTGGCAGGGGGGTCTGTGCTCAAGGGCTTTACAAGATACACGTAGCTATTTTGTGTCTTCTTGCTCCTCATTTTGCTGCTGTGATATGACAAAAGTGACAGGCACAAACCACAGAGGATGGATCAGTTCAAGAAACAGAGTTATTCAAACAATTGACTTGCTTTGGCAGGCTACTTGAGTTAAAAATCCTTTTTTAAAAAGTCTTTTTCTAAAAAGACTTAGAGTCAATAAACCATTGTAGTGGCCCTGAAGAGATTGGCTTAGTTTGCTCGTTTCTACCAAAATAGGAAAATAAACATAAAAAATACTATAATGCGGTTGCAAAGTATGATGCTGTCACTTGTAAATTCAGGAACTAAATTCATCAACCAGGAATTCACCTTACATTGCCAATGTCTAGATTTATAAAAGATGGTGAGTTTTGGAGGTGTTTATTTAATATTGACTTGGAGAAACAAATGGAAGAGGGTAGTTTTGCCCTGAAAGCAGAGATTTAAAAGTCAGTATTCTTTACTTTATGACTAACAGTGGCATAGGCATGCATGTGACTCATTCCCAGAAAAAAAGAAAAAAAAATAAATTAATTAATCTCTATGAAATTATATGTCTCATGAAGCCTGAAAAATATCAAGGAAATATGAAGTAATGATTCCTTTCATTCATATTGTTTATGCACCAATTGAGTTGGGTCAGAGCACACTTGCACTTGCATAGTCAGAAAAATGTATGTTGTTGGTTTAGGCCAAAAAGTGGAAATTTGTAGTTATAAAATAACAAAACCACGAAATCTTGTGAGGCTAATACTTATACTTCAGCTATGAAATATTAAAATGTATACACTGGGCTGATTTTTCTTCTCACCTAAAGGGTGCCACAAGCTTTTATATAGGCTTTGGATAACACAGAAATAATACAAATTCTTCTCACTGCTGCCTAAGATTCATATTCATATGAATTTAATGAAACATGGAGGTAATAGTTCATTCTGTACCTCTTATGCTACCTGCTTATAATAGGGATTGAATATTTTATCAGCTAAAGAAAACAAACTCTTTACATCTTAATATGTAACCAATCTGAAGCACGTATCTCCTGTTGTATTAAATATTATATTAAAACCATAATTCTGGCCACAAACGCAAAATCTATTGCCCTCGAAAATATCAAGGGCACACCCACTTGCAAGCTGCCATAGGATGTCATCCATAGGATCTCATATTCAATTGTACATTTCATTTTTTGAAAAGTAGAAGTATGAATCAGTACTTTAAAATATTTTAGTTGTAATTACAAACTGTATTCATTATCTCAAATGGTTTCATGATATGAATTTTCCAAAATAAAAGAGTGCAAAACTCTAAAATACTTCTTATGTACTATTGCTGATCTAAATACAAGCAAGAAATACCATTCATACTATGATCTTAATTAGTGATCCACAGCAAAGGTGCATTTTTCTAAGGAATAAAAAATCCAGTATATAAATGAAATACTCTTTTTATATGAGAAATCTGCAATCGAATTCTAATTTTTTCAACTCTGAACAGAGGTAGTTACAAAATTAATTACTATTCTTTACTTTCACAAGTGAAGATATCAAAAATATTATTTCCACAACCTCTGTCATAAGGATGAAAAAATTAGTAAGATTTGATAGCAAATATGTCCACATTTGCAATCACACTTGTTAGAACAGAAGGCAGTAATTTAAATAATTTTTCCTGTAAAAATAGAAATAGTTTTACAAGAATTTAGGAGTCTTTAACAGCAGAGGGCATTCTAATTTTCTGGGGAAGTAGTAAAAGGACATTTTAATTTATATAAGTACTGTGAAACTATATATGGAGCATGTATAAAAGTATATAAAAGAAACAACAAGAAAAAGATAAATATAGATAAAAGATAAGATAAAAAGGAAAAATCTCACAGTGAAATACTAAGAACTACATACATTTTAAGACGATTGTCTTAACTGTATTATATATTTTGAAATTAAAGGATACCCACTAATATTTCATTTTTTTTAGGGTTCAAATATTTGTTCATATGGGATCTGATTTGGATATATGTATGAATGTACATAGGCATTCATGCATGTGTTTATATATGTTTCTTCTACGTTTCAATCCATTGTTTGTACAGGTAAAAAGTAGAAGCACTTGTTATAATAGATATAAATATAAATATATTCATGTGAAGTTGAAAGGAAATATAAAGACATATATATACAGTTAATATACATATATTTCCTTCCAACTTCACAGTTATGAAGTGCACAAGTGACTATGCCACTTTGGACTACGTCCCTGAATGAATTGCTAAGTGTCTAAACTTTTTCTTCTATGAATACAGTCCTGCCATTCTCTTTCAGGCAAAGTTCCCACTGAAATTAGGAGTTTAGTCTGGGCAAGTGTTTTAGGTTTAAACTTTTTATCAAGAAATAGCTGTCAATAAACCCCATTTCAAAAAAATCTGTGCTCTGACAGAATTGTATTCTGATTTTTTTTTTTTTTAAACTGACACTTAAAAAACATTTATGAGTACATGATTTAGAATTAACATCTGGAAACTCAGAACAGATGCAGTTTGAGAACAAGGTAGCTGCAGAAATGCCTCCCATCTACTGGTGCTCAGGGTTAACTGGAATTTGCTTCCTGGAGCAGGAATGTGAGGCAGTGCAATGGCTTTCATATGTTTACAAATGGTGCATGAAAAGCATCACCGTTCAGCATTGTTTGGGTAAGTCAGACCCACAGGTTGTATACTCAGCATGGATTTTTCCTGTCATGAGAGAGGATAAGCTCATCAGGTCCATTAGGTCAGAGGTTGAATAGGAAAGGCAAGAGACCATGCAAGAGTTCCCACCACTATGCCCGACTTGTAAATAAATAGAAGACTTCAGTCTCCACCACTATCAGGTCTTCTCTTTTCACAAACACTTAATTCAGCAGCACAAATAGACTTTTTTTTTTCCCCTTAAGAGATAAAAAGACACCTACAGATTTTATTCTGTTTGCCTGGTCCTGTCTGCCTTTACCATTTGTGTTGATTGATTGCTTCTGTGTTTCATCAATTAAAAATGTTTTAGAGTACAAAGTCTTCAGCATGTTTAATAGAGTCTGGTTAAGTAAACATCCTCCACCAAAGCAGCACAAGTAGAGCTTAAAATAAATATTGCTACTGTGCCAAGTTCATAATTGCTTGCACATTTAGCACTTTACCATATCCTAAGTGTAGCCATAAAAAAAAGAAAAAGCTTTGTGTACTTACTGTAGTTGTCATGAAACTGTAGCCATTTAAGTACTACAGGGTACTCACATTTTTTAATATTTGATTTTCCAGTTTATATCGTATACAGAATTTGTTTCAAGAACAAAAAGCTGAGCCTGAAAATGATAAGTGGTCAGGTTTAGTCAACAAAATGGACATATAAGTGCTTTTGTACCAATTTCTTTCTGTCAACAGGATAAACTTTCAGGGATACAATGTGAAAGGATCCTATGCATCTGTCTCTTCTGATGTAAATTGCTTTATTGGAAAGGCAGACTTTCATTTTTTATTTTTATTGCAAGACAGATAATACCTATTATAATTAGGTGACAGATACCTGTTACAACCAAGGAAACTGGCCTTAACAACTGCGTTATGCGGAGCAATTTATGCATTAAAATCAATGTAAATTTGGAAAAAAAAAAGAAAATATTTGTACTAGAAAAAGATATAAATTGTTGAAGTAATATAACTGTAATTTCTTCCAAATCTAAGACATTTTAAACTGCTCAGGTTATGTATAAAATCTTTATGGTATATTTGTATCAAGACATATAGGCAATGTAATTTCTGTAAAAGAAATTAATAATAAGTTTTGAAACATAATAAGGAAACAGCACATAAATCTGATAAGTGATAATTAACACAATGTTAGAAAAAAGATAGTGATGTGTAGAATATAAAGAATTCCTAATAACTCTGTTTCCTGGTAACTCTGAGAGGAAATACTGCTCAAGATTTTGAAAAGCCGTTAATGTTTTGTTTGTATCTGCTGCTGATAACGATTAATTCAGGCATGTTGAGGAGATAGGTTTCAGAGCAGAGATACTCAAGTTTTCCAGATAATCAGGCCTTAACAGGAAAGATATGCTCAGACAAACTTTGCATGAGCCTCTACAGGAATCCAAGGTGAACTTGTTGCTGATCATAAAGTGAGTCTTACATATGTAGTCTTAAAATGTGGTCTCTGGATCATATCTTCAATGACTTAACTTTTTTAGGGTGTGTGCTAGACAAGCTGGATTACATTTTATGCATCCATGATATCTAGTTAAGCTGCATTAGGTCCAAAATTTCAGGTTTGTCTGCCCCTAAACCTCTAGGAAATTTGAGGTTGGAAATAGGCATATAGAAATGAAATAGCAATGTTTACATGTTTCTGGAATACCTGCCAGGATGGTGCAACATTTATCTTTCTGTGACTACCTTTTTTCCTTAAAAAAAGGAAATGTATTATTTTTTCACATACTGTCTTCTCTATCACTGCTGAAAACCTCTTTTTTAATTTCATTGTCTAGAGTGAGGCTGTATTTTTTTATACAATTTCTGAGAAATTTGGTAAAGAAAGTAAGTTCTGAATAAAACAGTTAAAGTGTTTCCCTTCTAAATTTAGCTTGAGCTTAAATTCCAGTTTTTCTGTCTTCAGCCTGTTCTATCTTCCATGTTTCTTTCATTTTCCCTCCAGCACTCCTCTGGGTGCATGAATTTTGAGCATGTTCATTTACTTTAAAACTGCTTTACACCGGAATTCAAAACACAAGATAGCTCTGTGTGTATGATTGAGAAATCAACTACTTAAAATACTCATTATTTTTAGAATTTCCCCTGATTATATCCATGCCATGTTTGACCAAATCACTGGCAAGCAGTGTTCTTATTTGAATTCCAAAGAATAAGGTTGCTGTGTTAGGAGATGTTCTTTAATATACATGAAATACTACATTTTAGGTTTGTTCAAGCATGAATAACCATTCACTAAACTTAAAACTATGTCAGGAAAAATTTTCCTTTTCCATGAGTCTGTATGCCTTTGGTTGAAATAGTGTCACAATACTTCCAGGGAATTCTTATAGTTTGTATTGCGTAAGTTAAAGGAAGTTTGCATTGTTAAGAAAAAATGGATCTTTTAATTGACTACTTAAATTAAGAAAACACATTAGATGTTGCAATTTCATAGCTGTGCACTGATACAGTGCATTTGCTTGAGGACATCACAGCACTACATCTACTCCAAAAATGAATATCCCAACACACTATGCTACTCACCCAACAGGAGAAACTGAAGCATTAAAGAGAAAGAAAACTAACAAACAGGTTTGCGTTGCTTAACAGTTCAGTTAATCAACTTACTTTGATAGGAGATTGGAAAGTATATTAAATTACATGCCATTTATAGTTCAGGAACCTGAGAACAAATATCTGATCAAGAAGGGGAGATTTTTGAAAAAAATATCCTTCAGTGAAGGGGATCTATAGAAAGTGTTCTGTTTTATTTTTAAAAAGGACTCTATAAAAGAAAGATAGACTTATCAAGTTAAGAAAGCAATCTCTTAGTGGATTCTTTCTCTCCGTATTTTTTTTTTGTTAGTTTGTTTAGTATACCTTTTATTTGTCATCTCCTTTCATTGAAAATCTGTATATATTGTAGAACATTTAATAGGCACCTAAAGATGTTTTTGAAATTGTGCCATAGTGTATTGATCTAAAATGGAGTATGTGGCTAAAATGTAGAAGTGGGAAAAATTTAGATTACAATATTGAAGACATCTTGAATTCAAAGGTAGAATAGTATGAGAATTTCGATTACTTTGTGTATATACCCTGATTACATAGCCTTTTTTCTACTACTATGGCTCTTCTGGAAGACAACTGCTCTAGTCCGTCTATGGCTTTCTTGTACTGGGAAGCCTAACCTTGGATGAGGGCTCCAGGTATAGTCCTGTGAGTTCCAAGTAGCTCAGGGCTGTTCTCAGCAAAGTGCCAGGCAGGCAGGAGCCTCTCAGCCTGCGCACTGTCATCCCTCATTGTGTTTGTGGCTGGCCTTCACTGCTGCAAGGACAGCCTCTCCGTGGCTCCTCTGGGGCCCCCCCTCGGCAGAGGCTCCACGGCCACTTGTTCCCCCCACCCTGCACTGATGCCCTGGACTGTCCCCTCAGGGCGAAGGAGCTTGTGCCCACCGGTGCTGCGCTGTGTTAAGTTTCTGTCAGCCCATCCATTCCCTGAGCTGCTGGAGTCACTCTGGGCTGCAGCCCTGCCCTCTCGCACATCAGCTGCTCCCTGCTCCTCAGGGTCGTCTGAGTGCTTGCACACTTGCTATGTCTTGCACACTTTGCAAATATTCAGCTTTCGGAAATAGTAGGCTGCGCACCAACCATATACAACATGCCACTGATACAATTTGGCTTCATTCAAACAGTTCCTTGGAGTGTGATAAAGTTCTTTGTGTCAAAATCTTCCAGCTCTTAGGTGACTTGAATCCCCTAATTCTGAAAATCTAACATCTCTTCTTGAAACAAAATCCGAACTCAGTTCTTCTTTATTTGCGTGTCTAACGATCTGATTTGTGTGTCTAATAATTAGGAGACTTAGTACAAACGAGGACATTAAAAAAATTATGTAAGTCAAACTGCAAGTAATTGGAGGAATCTGGGGAGACAAGAATGCAACTTTCACAGGGTGTCAGGCCAAAATTTGTGTGTCCTTCCATCTGAGATGTTTCTCAGTGTCAGGATGCTTTTTAGGTACAAAACATGACAGATTATGATGAAGCAGAGTGAGGCAAAGCTGCCTTAAAAACTACTTTCACCACGAAAGTAATTGAGTTAATGGCTGAAGGGTACTCACAGACTTGTTTTAACTTTCCACAGGTAATTGCACACATGCAGTTGCAACTTTGTTGTATTTTTATTATGGATTTATTCTGTTTTGAAGGAAATATTCAGAAACTTTTAATGACTTTTACATAAAAAGCTAATATGAAATTAAATCCACATAAAAATGAGTCTTATTATCATTTAATCTCCTCTATGAGCAGACAAAATTGTCCTTTCTGTCCTTTACAGATGACTTTGTGTTACAATGAATGACCCAAATTTATCACTGAGTTTAAAAAGTTCCATTTTTCTGCCTATCTAAGTGCCACAATACCACAGATTCTCCTCTGAGAGGGAGCAGAATTGTCCTCCCAACGCCCTTGCTCAGGAAGAACAGCATCGTTTTCTCTGCGGTATTGAGGGAATAGTAGATTAAGTGACTTTCTCAAGGACGCAGGAAATCTGTGGTAAAGCAGAAAAAGGAGTCCCAATATCATGAAATTCTAGACAGCAGTGTTAATCACCAGACCACCAAAGCTGAGGCCTGAGGCACACTCTGCTGAGGGAAAAAAAAAAGTCAAACTAAATGTTTCAAATTGAAACTGGTGGAACTTCCATTCCTTGCCTTCACTTCCCAGCAGAGCTGCACGCGACCCCATGAATTGGCTGACTGCAAAAATAAAAGCTCTGAAAGATTCACAGTAGGGGTGCTGCAGGGGACAGCAAGGAGAGCACTTTGTGGACAGCACTGCACAATGTGCAGCTTTCGTGTGTGCTGTCAGCGCAGGTCCTGTGCCAGTGAGGGAGCATGTCAAACAAAATATAAACAGCTGAAACCCCTCTCACTGGCCTTGCGCTTCACATTGGCAGACCACACCAGGGGACACAGAGACAAAAAATGACCCTGAAAGTCTAAGATTGCTTTATTTAATAGCCCACGTGGCCTATGGCTGTGGAGCAGGTGGCACAGGAGACACCTGGACTCTATTGTTTTGTTTCCAGCAGTGACAAGTGCGGCAGTGACAGAGTCACCCGAGTAGAGCACTGAGCAGGGGATGTGCCTGCATGTCACATCTCCCACCCTTCCTCCGCACTGGATGGCTGGGTAGGATGGACAACCCCCAAATTATCGTAGTTAGTACCTTGAACTCAGGATAAGGTGGAGACAAAAATGTGGAGACTGTTCAGGCCCACTAAGCTGACGCAGGACTAGTTAGAAACAGCAAGAGGCTATCCACAGTTTCTTTTGCTGGGCAAGATTAGTCCATTTTTGGCCAGTTACGTAATTAATGTGGATTTTGGGAAATGTCATAATAGGAAGTGGGAAAATCTGTCCTCCAGTTTCTTCTTTCCTGGAAGACTTGTCCCCTCTTTATGCAGCATCATGCTGGAATTCATTTGTCTAACTGATATTTCAGTGCAAGAACATTTCCAGATGGACCCTGATTAGCATTTCACAACCCCATAGACACACACACACACAAACACACACAGAGAGAGAGAAAGAGAAACCCCTGCTCTGCCCCCATTCTATTTTCTTTGAAAATAAGCTTCCAAAGTGGAGACTCAGATTCAGCAGGAAAATCAGTGGTTGAACTGGACATACTCTTTGGAACGAGAGGATGATACCCATGGGTGGTCAAGCTGATGTATTTTAGGGTGAAATTCAACAGTCCTATTGGAAGTACAGATAAAAGAATAAGACAATGCTAAAACGTTTAAATTTAATTTTGACAGTATTTTTACTCCCTTACAAGAAAATGAATTAAAGAATAATCATGATATCAACAAGATAAGTAATACTATCCCTTTCTCATCAAAAAAGGTTGATGAAGTCACAATGAGAGAAATGGTTAAAAGGTTTGCTGAAATTCATGTCAATCCTGTAACACTGTCATCTGAAAAATGTTAAACAGCTTTTCTGAAGTGCAATTGGTAAAAGGTAATAGAATACAATCCCCAAATTACTCATTTCAATTTCAGTCACAAGACACATATGAAGTGACAGATTTACCTGTGCTTCAGTGTTTAGCTGTGGTAGGTAAAAGCCAAGGGAAAAAGATTGCATTGGTCTCAACATGGGCAAATACCTTGAAGAAAGAGTTTGGCATCTGATTCCAAATCAGATTTTGTAGTTAGATCTTTCCTTTGGTCCTTTTGGTCATAAATGTAGGGATGGAAGACCTCAGACTCCTTAGATTTATGTGAACTTTTAAGCTTGGCAAGGTTTCTGACAGTCACCAGCACCAGATGTTCCTGAAGACAGTCTTATTTATTTTTAAGTCTGTTGATAGGAGCCATCTGCTTCCCAAATATCTCATCTAAAGAATGACTGTAATGTATATTTAATAATTAACTGGTAATGAGCTGAGCAGAGTAACTTTATAATTGAGTAAGCATTTAAAAATCCATACTTTTCTTTTGCTTACCTAACAACATTTTAAACATTTGGGATGTTTGCAAACCACAGTGTTTTCCAGTGAGATATGAGGGCCTTTGACAATTTTCATCAATCCTTAGACAAGGTTATGAACCACAAAATCACTTGAATATACCTTAAAAATACTGCCATAAGTATATTCTGAACCAAAAGTATATTCAGTACAGATAAAATGGCAGCTAAATCTTGTAAAAGACAAAAGCGGAGCAGAGAGAAAAAGAATGAAGTTATATTTTGGTAAATTTGCTTTCTAAGATCCCCTGTGCTCATTCATACTTTGCTGAGTTTCACTCACTTTATTAATGATAAAAGAAGCCACTCCTAATAATAAAAGTTCCTGTTAAAAGAGAATAATGGAAGTTTGGGAAATTTCTTATAAAAATCTTAAACAAGCTCCCTGATCCAAATTTTCCCTCTGTTGATTACAAAGATCCTTTTGCCTTTGATGATAGTTTTCAGGGATTTTGGCCAGTACATCTCACTGTTAAGAATCACTCATGATCTGTGATTTATAGTTCAATGTTACCACCAACTTTGAAAACATGAATGCTTTTTTCTTCAGAATTACTCTGAAAATCCCCTGAGAAGAGAACTGTCTGGCTCTTCCATTTCCAGTCTGAGCAGGAAGTTCAGGGGAACAAGAAAGCTAGAATAATACCAGAATATTTGTGCAAAGTTAAAGCAGAATCTGGAGCAAAATCAATTGTAGGCTTTCTTATTTTTCTTTTTTTAAATTAGGCATGTAATGCTCATCAGCAGATGATTTTATCCTGGTGCTTTGGTCACATCCTAAAGTTGCCACAAAGACCTCCTCTGTAATGAGAATGTGACTCTTAATATTTTCTGTCTTTATGGTTTGCACAGCACAGAAATGTTATGTGGATTTATTGTACCCTGAGAAGACCTCCGAGAAGTTTGGGAGACACAGCCAATGTCTGAGCTCCCCAGAGTGCTGGATTAGCCACCCAAGGCAGTGCACACACACTGCCCCTTGTCACTGCCCCTCCGTCTCTGCCCATCCTGGTCTCTGCTGCCTTTAGAGCTGTGTGGAGAGAACAGATTTTGCTAGCTATGAAATACAGAGGCAGAAAGGCACTCTGCATGTCATAACGATTTTTAAATACCATACTGCCCCATATTTAGCCACGTATGACCATGAGGTATCTAAAGAAAAATACAAGCAGTGAAGCTACTAAGGACCATAGCATCCCTCTTTTGTCTCTAGAGTAGTCAATGTCTAACAGCACTGGTTTTGTAGGTTTTTTATTATTTTTACTCAGAAAGACCTTTACATTGGCTTTTGGCTGACCTCGGATTTAATTTTCTAACTAAATATTTTGTGTTTTGTAACTTCAGTCTTAAGCAAGGACAAAACCACTCAAACTCCAGTGTTGTCTTTGAATTATGTAGGTTGGTAGATTTTTAAGGCTGTTCTACCTGCCTCAGCATGAAGGAAAACGGGGAGGGCGAGTGAGAATGAATAATGATGAAGCTGAAATTCAGGGGGGCACAACTTACCAATTCTATACTGTGGGAAGAAGGAAATGTATGGAGTGAAATCAAGGTAGACTTAACTTGTCCACAAAACAATAAAACAGTGGCAAACAAGGAATTTCTCAGTGTGACTTTTCTGTCTGCAAAGCTGGCTCTTAGAAGAGCTCTGCATGTGGCTCATTAAAATTCTGCAGTTACAGTCCACAAACAGAGCAAGACACACAGTGAATAAAGATCTCTACAAACATGGAGTTCCAGGGAAAAACAGGTTGCTTTGTTATAATCTGATGGTCAGTTTTGAAAACCATACTCTTGGTACTATTCCTGTGGGCTTCAACAACACGATGGAGTCCTCAGCACTGTCTGAAGATGAATCAGACTCACCAAAAACCTCACCCCTCCAAATATTCACTCCTTCTTCACCCTGATGCCTCAGTATAGCTAAGCATGAGTATTGCTCTCACTTTTTTTATTGAAAATATTGAAGGGCATGTCAGGGCAATTGCACATGATACTATTTGCAATTTTTCTGTAAAGAAACAATGAGGATTGTTTTACTTACAACTTGACAGTAGAGCACTAAATTTTCCAAAAGCTCGCAGATTTTAAGACCTCAGAGGATGAGCTAGCTTATTTACGTCTTTCATAACGTAAATAAGTAATGTACAAATCCATAGTCTGCACTTGATCTAGACCATGTTTTCTAGAAGGAAATCAAAAGTGAAGTCTTGATTCTGACTTCTCCCAGACATAAAAAACTAGCAGGAGGGGAGAACTGAGTTCCATAATTTTCAGTTTGGTTTGGTTTAATTCAGTGCAAAATCTACCCTTAATTATAGTTCATGAACATGAATGTGCACAATAAAATGCTAAATGCTCTACAACACTGTTCTTTAAAAAAATAATATTTCCTTACTACTAACATAAAACAGTTGCTCCAGAAAGTCCAGTGCTGTCCTCCCTTCTGCTGTCCTCCTTTCTCAGGCAGCAACCCCTTCTTTAGCTTCATTTGGATTTTATCTGAGTAAAGAGCAGCAGTATCTGCTCCTGTGGACTGTGGATGAAATAAATTCAACAGGATAACTCGTTAAGAAAACAAGACAAAAGGGATTTTTCTGTCTGTAGTGTGAGAGATGTTGACAGCAGCTAACCTTACCAGCAAGTTTGTTGCTTCTACGTAAACCTGGTCTCTTTCAGTTTTTGGGACATGTTGCCAAAGAATTTTGGCAGAGTTTGTATTTGCCACTGCTGATCCCTTTTAATGAGGTTTGTGGGTCATTTGAAAGCTGCAAAGCAAAGTGAGACTTTGCTTTTTGTGTTTTGCCAATTTCATTATGCTTTGGCTGGTAGTTAAGGGTCATTTCCAAAAGCCTAATAGACATTTTTATTAGGTTTCTACAGGGGTACAACTTATGTTCTTTTTCTGGCAGATTTCCACATTCTTTGTGAATAATGCAACCTCTATTGTTTTTTGACAAGAGTAAAAATAGTCAATTTTTTCATTCTCCAAGGAGAGAAGCTGTCAGCTACCAGAATGGACTTCCAGTGTTTACCTTTCCACTCAGCCCAATGACTACATACAGGCAACACGGATTTTAATTGCTAGAATGAAAGAATATGCAAAATGGCATGAATGGACTGAAAAGTAAACAATTTGCATATTTATTCTTGTCAGTCCACCTTTTCTTCAGTGGCACTTCACTATGGAAACAAGTAAAGACCACTTTAAGATGGCTATTAGCATGTCAGCCAAACTGTCACATTTTGGCTACTTCTTGAAAGGTTGCTGTGTCGTCTGGACGCCCCTAAAGTGAATGCCAAAATGATTCAGAGAGCCTAGAGTGCCTGGCTATTTATTGCTTTTAGGACTGACCTCATGTATGCATGTAGACAGAATTGCCAGTGGAACCAAAAGGGCCTTTTGGATGAGTACAGAAGGAGGGACAGGGCTGCTTGGAGCCTGTCATCTGCTCAATGCCTGTCTTAGGAACTGGCTGGAGTGCCAGACAGATGTATTTGAGTGGGAAACCTCCCAGATAGCTTTGACAGGAGGATACTTTGTCCCTTTCACAGAAAGGGAGAGGGGGGACTTTCAGAATGCTGGGATCCTTATTTACCCTTTAGGTTTTTGTATGGAACTCTCCTTTCTTAGGAGAGGTGCAGAGAGCAAGAATTTCTTGTCTCTGTGCATCTCACACCCATCCTCAGACTGCCCCTCACTTTGGCAACAGCACATGCAGTGATCCTACTCTGCAGGGTGCTCTTCATGTGGCTTACTCTCAGCTGGACTAGCTGGGATATACATTTTGCTTTTTTTGAAATGAATAGTAGTTTTGCTATGTGTGTCCTTAGGGGATAAGATGCATTATTCAGGAGAAGAAGCAGGGCAGGGAGAGTGTGATATTCTTTATTTACATTCCAGTGAGAGTAGAATTATTGTAAGGATTTGACCCTCGCAGTTGCTGAATATGCATGGAAAGTGGAGGGTCAGAAGGCTTTCCATTCTCAGAGTTTCCCTACCACAGTAGCACAAATCCAGCATTTATGGTCCCTTCAAGCATCTGTACTATGGCCCAACCATTTTCATCTCATTTGGATGGATTGTTGCTTGAGAGGATCACATGGCACATGCCAACTCCTGCCACTGCAGATGGACTTTCTCTGCAGCCTCTGGACGCCTGTGGGTTGGTGGCCCCTGTTCCTTCTGCCATCCTCTGCTGTGATCTGTCCCCACCACTCAAAGGTCAGTTCCACAGAAAGCAAAACTTTTAATTAGTTATTTTCATCTTCAGAGAGGTTTTTCTCAGTGTAGATTTCTACAATTCTCAAAGCTCTTCTGCTCTATCACTCAACAGGAAGGATAGAGGAGAACACTTCTTGCACTCCCTACACCTTCAACATCTTTATGAGGTGTGTTTTGCAACATTGCTCCAACGTGGGTGATTGATTTTACTAACTTTGTACCATTGTCCTTTTCTTGGTCTTGACTACTTTACATGGAGTTTTCTCCTTCCAGCCCCAGAATATCATATCTGTTACTTAGGAGCACATTGGTAGCCCGAGGAAGAATCTTCCTTCTGCTCTGAACAGAGAGAAGAGTCCCGTCTCCCTTGGGAATCAGCCAAGCCTGTCAGCTCAGGGTTGGATACCAAATGAACTTCCACGTCCAAGGCCTTAGGGCAGGACAGTCACTTTTCATCGGTCAGTGCATGACACTGTGCATCAGTCTCTGCTCAGATTTCTGGATAGCTCACTGCTTGAGGAACTCTTCACCAGATTTCTATGTACCAATCTGCCTTCAGACTCAGCTCCATGAGCACAAGCTGGGAAGTTTGTCTGAGCAAACTCTGAAAGGTTGGCATGGCTCAGCCTGCCATGCACGAGTGCTGCTGCCAGAGCTGCTGCCCTGCACCACTGTCTGCAGCACTGAGCCCCCAGCTCACTAGGAGATAGTGTTATGTCTTCCTCAGGCACTGAAAGAGTAAAGTTGGGGCACATTTAAAGTTTCCAAGGTTCCAAACACAGATTTTGCTGGTGATTCTTATATGTATTAACATTCCTATAGATATTCTCATATATGCTTTACATTTGATGAGCTTCAGAAATACTATAATTTAATAAAAAACCCTTGTTATTCCACCTTTCATTTAAATGCTTTCAGAATATATCTTGATTTGTCATGGCTAATCATGTTTTTTCTGTGTCAGCAGTTAATATATGCATTTTAAATGCTCAAATTAACCACTTTATAAAGAGATAAATATTACTGAACTTATCATTGTAGTTCAATGGATTATCTAAAATAGGTCTGTAAAATAATTTATCTAAATTTTCGTACATATTTATCCAAAACAAGTGTGTAAATTATTATGAAACTAGTATTGAATTAAAATGAAAGCTATTTTGTGCATCATTGTCTTAATGTTGATGTTGTTACAATATCTAATATGATACAGAAGCACAGTTAAAATTTTCCTAAATAGATTGACTTACTAAGTTTAGGAGCTCTCTGTGTTTACCTCATGGTATTTCAACGCTCTAGGAGTTCCAGTACACTGTGGAAGTGAGAAGCAAAACTCTCCTGAGCACGGTGGCCTCCTGTGGGGATTAGAAATGTCTTGGTTTGTCACCTCTTTTTTTATTTCTAACTACCCAGCTCTCCTCAACATGTTGATAGTACTAAGCTATGGCACTCCCTTGGGTACTCACTTTCTATGTGTCCTTGTTTGTTTTTTATATTTTAAAGCAAATACTATTTTGACAACATTTAGTTTTAGCTGTCAAGATAGTTTGAATCTTATGACACAATGCGAGGTAAGTCTTGCCATCAGAGTCTGAAGTCCAGTGGTTTGATCCTTTGATAATTTGCTTTGTAAATGGAGCAATACATCCAGATTAATTTTTTTAATAGAACTGAAAAGTAGTGAAAGAATACATTTCATGAACTCAATGCAACAGTCAGATTTCCCTGCCAGCTGTTGTGTTAATATGTCATACTTTCTGTTGAGGAATCATATTTGTATAGACACATCATTAGTGCACTCTCATCAGTATGGGACCATTAACTTCTGTCATCTCTGCAGGATGGATCTGATTTAGCTGCATGTGATGAGTCAGATTGGGTCCTGTATGAACTGCAGATCTCATGATTCAGGTTTCTCCTCTGCAAAATGAGAATAATTACTTTTTTTTTCTTCTAAATGGTGTTGCATGGGTAAATACATTGCAGAATGAGAGATGAGAAAATAATGCAGCCTCAATAGGAAAGGGATAAGCTGATGGCATAGGAATAGATCTCGTAGATCCATTTGGCTCTAAATAAACATAACGGAGTTTGAATACATTTTTATTTAAATAATACAGTAGAGTTTGACTGAAACCTTTTGACAAATCAAATATCAAATAAAAGGTTTTTAAAGCAATTCAATTTGCTTCAACTTTCCAAAAAAGAACCACACATATTTGAGGGTGGTTGGTTTCACAAAGACTTTTATGCACTCACTCTAACACCTGCAGAGTCCTAGTGTCTTTCAAAAATTTATAGGTAATACCACTTATCTATGGAAGGTTTATATTAAAAAATCAGCTTTGTCTGCATCAATGAAGGATTTCCTGCTACCTTCACAACTTCAAGTGTATATCTGAGAGGTATGCTCAATATTCAGAATGTCGAGTGGCTAAATCCTCTAGCTCTCTCCCACTGAAACAAAATTATTTCAATTTGTTAACTGTAAAAAGAAACAAAACCAACTTTAAATTAATGAAACTCCCAAAATTAAAAATCAGTTTTCTGCACCATTATCTTTGAAAGTGACTTTTTAAATGTAATACTATCATATTGCTCTGATAGGGAGTTTCTGCTAACGAGAATGAAAACCCCATCCAGACCAAAGTCTTTTGCAGTATATGAGTCAGAGAAAGAAAGAGTTCTCAGGACCATCACCATAGATCTGATGACTTACTAATGTCAGTGGTTTAAGGGATTATGTTTTTAACAGTCTTTACTGTTGTAACATGTTTACATGTGGGCCCTGACTCTGCTGTGCCCAGTACACTACAGCAGTGTCTCTTTTTACTTTTCTGAATAGGAGAAATTTGACTGTGTTTCAGGAACTATCTGAGTTACAACACTGGACTGTCAGCTCACAATGTCTGTAATTTAGATATGAAATTCCTCCCTTCTGAGTAAGCAAATAAAAATAGTTTTCTACTACAAAAAACAAAAATGGGTCTACTTTGAGACCCTCTGCTTCTTTCATGGCTGTAATACCTTAGTGTTCCTGAATCGTCAGCACAATTTCTGATTAATTTTATTTGCTAATTTATGTTCTTTACAGACTACATGTTTCAGAAAATACAGGAAGAAAGGCATTGACAGACCTGAAATAAAAAATGGGTTAAAATTGATCTTACTTGCCAGTCTTCACTAGTTTGCAAAATGCAATTGCTTTAACTTAAAACACGTCCCATTGATTTAGAACATTTTTATGAATGACCCACAAACGTAGTTTGAGTTTTTTATGAGAACTAATGACTCATTTGTCTTTCTTGTTTTCTAGATCTATTGAGTTTTTGAGAGCCTGTTATGTAACAATGATTATTTTTACAGACTTGTTCTACTAGATGCTTACTTCATTGTCCTTGGTTGTTAGAAATGTTTCAATAAGAGAGCTAAATAAAAAAAAAACAACTATTGGGAACACTTAGAGCTCAGGCTTTATTTTATTCACAAGTCAATGTGAGATAATCCCCTTTCTTTGCAAAGGAAACTAAAGCATGCCAATGGCAAATGAAGATAGTGGCACAGTAAGATCTAAACCACAGGAGTTGCTAATTTGTACTATGTCTATTCAGCTTGGAACTATAAAATGAACTTTTCCATTATGCCTGTTTATCTCAGAAAATCACATGCTATTTTTCAGTTTCCTTTCAAGGATCTGTGTGTCATGCAGCGATTGCTATTGACATGGGCAGCCTCATCTCAAAGTTAACACCACAGGATCACATTTTCTAACAGCTTCAATTAGAAGCTAGTTAAAATCACATCTATTTAAAATGAGAAAGGGGTTAGCAAAGCAAGCCAAAAATAAGCTGCACCTACCTCAGCTCTGTTATTATTTAATGGGACATAGAGAATAGGAAAGGGAACCGTACTATGTTTACTATTCAGCTCCAGGCACTTGAGCTGCTTGGGTATATGTGGAGTGTAGAAAATTTACACAAGCAGTGAAGAAAGGAGGGATCTGTGAAAAGGATTGCAGCTCAGCATTGCTATGAGCCAGCCTTTACAGACACCAGTGTGTGCTGCCTTGGGCAGGTGGTCTGAATAACATCCAGATTTGTGCTTTTGAGGATGGCCTGTCACATATATCACGTGCCACTTTTGGCCTTAAGGTTCATGTATCTATACCAATACCCTACTGCATGCTAATAACTCAAAATTGAAACTGAGATGCCATCTATTATTCTTCAAATACATTAGAGCAAATACTGCAGAGATAAGGAAGTTAAAATGTGCCCTGCTTCCTCCATTTACACATTTATCCATACCACCTAAAGAGATTTCTGTTATCCAGTTACCTTAAAATAATTCTTACTTTAAGTCAGCTTAAGGTGACAGTTAAATAAAGTCATTGTGTTCAAAATAGATAACACATTTACAGGAGCTTGTTGAATACATGAGTGAATTGAAAAGAAAGGATACCAAACTGTGTTTTGTAAGGCTGTACTGGTTGGTGTTCCTTCCTTGTGGCTAGCTAACTTTCTTCCAGGCAGGTGGTAACCATGACAGGCAGGAGGCATAACCTGGAGCAGTATCAGTCAGAGGCCTCTGCTGGAAAACCTGAGAACTTCTCTTTAGAGGGACCTTTCAAGAGTATGCCCTTTCAATACCTACTGTGCATTGGTCGTAGAAATAAACTTTGTAGCATTGTCCCCTTGAAGTCTTCTTTGAAGTCCGAGTTTTGAAACATCATCTTCAAACTAATCTCTTGCCTCTCTAACTAAAAGAACTACCTTCACTATTCCTCCCAGCTGAAATAAGGATACCTTCCCTTTGTTGAGGATGTCTTTTTGTTTGATCAGTTTCTATCAATTGTCTAAGCTAAGTAATAAATAACTCTTTACATGTGTAGGTACTAAATTTTCTTTTTTTTTTTCTTCATACCAGCATTTTTTTGGCATATTTTAATGTGATATTTTTGTCTTACATTGGACTTTCATTTGCTCATCCACATTAGAGAATTACCTTTGTGAATTAGGTGAGATGAAAATTTTCTCTTCGCTTTCATACATCATAATTAATTCAGTGAGCATTGTCACCAAACAAGTTTATTTATATATAGGTACATAGCATAATAATAGTCTATTTAAAGACTCTATAGAATAATAGAATAAGGAGTTAAAAAAAAAAATCAGTGAACTAGCTTTTATAATTCCATACTTTCTTGGGGTATAATATATTGAAATTTAGTGTGCTTCAAATTCTTCCATATATTTCTCTGTATTCCTTCCTGCTGTCAAGAACTCACTCTGATTTGACAAGCAATTTATGTGAAATGTTGCTTTCATTATATTCTAGCTCATAAAATATTAATAAGCAAAGACAGATATGATGCCAACTCTAAGTAAACACCTTCTCTTGTTAGTTTATTCTCCCTTTTACCACTGCTAGCTATTTTGTTCAGGGAATGCCTGGTAATATTTGTTTTTAAGGTAAGGTAAGACACTGGAATCCAAAGGTGGTCTGACCTACTTAAAGTACCACAAAATATAAAACAATAACAAAAGTTCAACTGGCTAATGCATATTCCTAAAAACCAGAGATCTTCCACTGCACTTATTTACAAGTATTTTATGCTTTTCAGATGCCCAGTTTCCTAAAATTACTCTAAACAGTAGCCATTCATTGGAAACTTCCTTGCTCAATCAATTAATTGCAATACTCATATCTATTACTTGCTGGAAGATTTTCATGCAGCCAAAAGCTGCAAAGCCAGTATTTTTCACCTTGTACCATGTACTGCAGCTCTCCTTCCCAAGCCGGAGAAAAACCTCAAGAATATCAACCGCAGACCCCCTAGGTAATTTAGCAAGCATCTTTTACTTTTGATAAAAAACAACGTTTATAGATTATAGCTAATATTTGAAAAGTGTTGCCACTGCCTTCAGTCCTTAGTTGTGAAGTCCTTGGCTGTGAAGCCCTACTTTCTGTAAAAAACACTTAGAATACTTTCCAGTTAAGCAATAACAATCTTCAAATTCTGTGGTTAGCAGTTTTATAGTGTGATATTTTAGTCATTTGTGCATTGTAAAAGTAAGTACAATGCATTTGCTTTGTATTTGATAAACAGAAGAAATGTGGGAATAAGCTGAAAAGTGTTGGGTTTTTTTGCTTTCTGTCTCTAGAAACACAAGGTGTGAGGGCGTCAGGCTGTACTGCCCATTAAGCAAGTCACACTCTCCAAAGTGGAAATTCACTACCAGCAGCCTTACTTGCAGGTTTACTATCTAAACGTCGATATTTTCAGCTCATTTACATGACCACTTCAAAAAGGACAAACCACAGCACATGGAAACATGCAGCTCTCCACACCGCAGGCTTCGCTCTGTGCTGCCCTTAGGATCCACACAATTTCCTGTTCATGTATTTCCATAGCAGCCTGGGGCTGTTCAGTGCAGTGTGCATGAGATAAAGCCTTATTTTCAGTCACTTACATTTCTCACTGGATACATTCAGATTAACATCTGGCATTGGTTTGTGGCACACAGATATCCAGGGCTCAAAAGAAAAACCCTGACACTGTACGAGCAAGGACTTCTCAGCTTTCTCCTACTGCAAAATTTCAGCTCAGTCCTTCGACTGTGCTGTGACTGCCCCTTGCTCTCCTGTCTGCAGAACTGTGGTTGTAATCAGCATCTTCCGTGTGTAGCTCTGCAAATATCTGCAAGCGTTACTGGTTACTGGGCAAATATAGCCCCTTTTCATTCGTCCCTGGTTCCCTTAGGGACAAACAAACAAAAGGAAGTACTTTTTCTCATGATGCATAATAAAATTATGGAGTGCTGCCACAGGATGTTGCCGAGACCAAAAATAGAATTTTTTTAAAAATTATATTAGATAAATGTATGAGGATTGTGTCCAGCAGTGACCATAAAGTACAATTGTGTACATAAGAATTTACCTCACACAGCTCTTAAGCTGAGGGTATCTTGGAGAATATACTGCCCTGGGCTCCTACTATTGACCATTGTCAGACACAAGATAAACCCTTGGTATAAATCTGTATAGCCATTTTATGCCTTTCTGCTTTTGTCATTTTTAATTTCTTAAGAAAATACTTTAGTGCCAGTGTTAAAGTATGTACAGTGTCTCAGTATGTTTCTTATTTACCTTCTCCTTTAACCCACAAACTTATTTCCCAAGGCAATGAAGCAATAGAAAATATTACTGAAATGTCAACTTGTTTCATAAAATTATTCTCAGATTACCACAGTGGATTTTTTTAGTCTAACAGAAGATGGAAGCCATCTTGCTGAACCAGAGCAGTTCCTCATCCCCTGTAACAAGAGTACAGCTTGCAACACATTTTAACCGAAAGAAGTACTCCATTGCTCTTTAGGAAAAATGATTGCTTTCTAAAAATTGTTAAATGATGAAGTGTTTTATACTTACACCACCGCATTTCATCAAGAATCTACAGGAACTGATCTGAGGCCTGTTTGCACAGACTGCCCAGAGAAGGCTGTCCATCGTGCAATTGGCTAAAGACTTACGAATATGAATTATTGTTAAAGGTGTAGATCCTTATCCAGCACAAACTATTTCCAACTGAGTCAGACAGTTGAGGATAAGTTCTGAAATTTAAATGAAAGTACAAACATTGAAGTTGTATATTTTTAAAGTTTCTTCTTCATAAGTTGTTTGCTGTCAAAGGTCATATTTCCCCCTCTTAAATAAACTACTGCTCTTGACCTTGGAAATTCTTAGTAATTTAACTGCTTGTGAAGTAAGTTGGAACGAAGTAATACAAATCCAAATGGTTGTAATGAAAGCAGGCCTGTAGTTTCATTCTTATGTTGTATTTTAGTATTTTATTTCTTCCCACTCTCTCTCTAAATTTAAGTACTGTGCACTAGACTTTTTCCATACAAATATTGTGTTCCCTCTAACATCAGTAGAAATTGTGCATGTGACCTATGGATGTTAACTATGTAATTTCAACTGGCAGTAATGGTTTTTGCACTGTAGAGCTGTATTCACAGATGGGAAAATAGTTCTTTTGTTAAGTACTTAATTCAGCTAGAAAACACCTAATCCAAATCACCCCCAGGAGGCACATACAGTAAAGACTATCTACTCTATGACTATGCCTTTCAATAAAAGCTTCTCAACTTAAAGTCATTCTTTCATTAAATACAATCTGTCTCAATTTCACAGCATTAAAGTAAACTGGTTTTGAAGGAAATAAATTAGGGTTTTGCTAAGACAGGGCTAGGAGATTTCAGTGTAAGAAGTTAATGATGTGCTGAAAGATTGGGCTGAATGCTTTTGCTTAAACGTGTAGACATAAGATACATAATCAGATGGCCACAGAGAAAAGGAAAGCTTTAAACAAAGTGTGAGAAGGAAAGAAAATTCTGTGAAGTAAATAAGGGAATGCAAACTATACAGGATTAGTTTCTTCAGAGAGATTGCAAAATAGAACTGGAATCAATGAGGTTGGAGGTATTTTTCAGGCAAATCTCCATAATCCTGTAAACTGTCATCATCACTTGTTAACAAAATGTCTTGGCAGCCAACAGCAGAGAAGAAATAACGTCCACTTCATCTTATCAATGCCTACCACCTCTTTCAAATAAAGCATTGTTGAAGATCTCTTGAATGTCTTGTGTTGAACCACACTACCTTTAGCCAAAGTCTGCCCATGTCACATTCATTAAAAAGTTTGAGCTTTCTAGATCCTCCTGCAGGTAAAACCAGGAAGGTATATTTGCAGTCACAGCCTGAGGGCAGGGTTGTAAATGCTCCTAAATCTCCTAAAAAGCTAAATACCAGCTAAGTACCAGCTAAAAGGCTAAATACCCTCACTGTACAGCATCCCATATCCTTTAAACTTCTGGAAAACCTGAATTTTTGGAGTGATGTTAGAAATGTACTGTATTTGGGATCATGTCTTCATAAAAGAAGTACAAGGAATGAATAAGCTAATAAGATTAATACTATAAATTCCACAATGAGAAACAGATAACGAAGCCAGTATATAAAACTTTCATGTTCAATATGAAGACAGTGAAGACTAGGAGAGTGAATGACACATTTCCAGTTTCTGAGTTATTCTTGCAGAAATTCAGTTCTTGTCAGTTTGAGGGATCTGATTCGATCATACCAGCCCTGAATTTTCAATATTTTTTTCTGCAGCCCGATAAATATTGTGCCAGTGGCTTTTGGTTTTTCAAACTGTGCTTGCACTAAAGAAATAGACCAATCAATATGTTTATATACTGCTCTGATAGCTGGGAGAAGTTGATAGTCCTGGGAGTTCCCTCACCTGGGATGAAAGACAGAAGAGGAAATGTCTAACCCTGCCTTATATCATGAAGGGAAGGAGAAAGCCAGAAAAGAATGAAGACAGAAAGGGGAAAGGCAAAAATTAAAGGGAGTGGAAAGGGGAATGAAAATTTCCACAGTTGCTTTAATGGCATGTGATTATCTGACATTTATAAATCACCTAATCTATGAAAACTATGTATTTTTTAGAAGGAGGTGATTATGTATTTATGGGCTCTTTTGAAATCTGGAGATCCCCAACTTATTTATACTTTTCCTGATCCTCGACAGCAAATTCACAGAGCTTCTTGGTGCTATATAACACTTGAGGATGTGGTCCTCTATCACCAAATCATAACAGTCATGCTTTAAACCCTAGATGAGCATATTCAAAAGTAATCAAGCTGTCACTACTGAAGGTGAAGTCTTTAATTGTATTCTTGAAATACAATAGTTTGATATTCCTATTTCCCTTGTTCCTTATCTGAATCACAGGAAACAAAATCCTCTTACACAATGAGCAGGAAACATTAGAAAGAACTAAATGGATTATCTGGGAAAAAATAAAAATGTTTTGCATGTGAAATGTAGACTCTGGTCAGTTTTGCTTCCACAATCATAACCCATGTAGGTAATCACAAACTGATAATAGTACTTTCAAGTGGACATAATATCAGAAACCACATTATTTGGAAAAAAAGAAAGTCAGAAGCTCTATTTCATTTAAGTGATGACTGATAAAAAGCATTTGAAACCTGTTTTTATTGGCTGTGTCATGCTATCCCTTTCAATGCCTCTTTCATATGAAAAAACATTTTCTTAAAAATAGCTGCTGGCTCTCCTGTAAGTATTAAACATATCCACAGCACAATATGGTGCTGAACATTTTTGGGTTGTTGTGTGTAGACATCCACATAATAGGTAAACAGTTTCAAAGAAATCTTCTGGGGTCTAAGTCCTGTTAAATCCTTTATTTTTGTAAGGATAACTAGTTCTGTCTCTAAAAGACATCACAGGCTGGATGTCCAGTGTGTGTATAGCTGTGTATTCTGATTTCTTTAGAAGAGTCTTGTCAGAGGTGAACGCAGTGGAACTGTTGTATATGTGGGGTGTGAGAATTCCGGGAATGAAAACATTTCAAGCCAAAAGCTTGTTTATGGCAAAAGTTTGTAGAGCAATTATCTGAATATTTTTCTACTTTTCAAATCAGAAATCAGTGGGAATTACATACAGAAATACAGTGTGGGCCTAAGCCACAGATTAAAAAAATCTGATGCTTACAGTGAAATTTTGATGATATGGAGGCATTTAAATTTGAGCATTTTACTAATCTGCAATGGACTTGGCTGGGATCACCCAACCTGGGAACCCTCAGGCCAGTATGTTTTCACAAGTATATTCAAACACTGTCTTCAGAAACTGTGCATACCTATTGTATATCTGAAATCTTGAACTCACCATGAAGTACAATGCCATCCTTTCTATAATTTAACAGTTTAATTATTAAGAGAAGCTAAATATTTATTTATATTTAAATTTATTTAAAGACGTATATTTAATAATCCCTACAAAATTTGTACACAATCTTCAGAAAAGAGACAAGTTCTTAGGACCCCTGATTATCTGTATTGATGGACTGTCAAAGCACAGTTGTACTTGAGCACTTCCCCTTTTACATTATGAACGCTGTGCTCTTCATGGCATAACAGTCCTGCTTCAGCACCATTATGGAGAACAGAGGAATAGAGAACATATTTGAGCCATCCTAGCTAATATTTCTGTGGAGTAAACTCTTCTTTGAAGAGGATTTTTAGGCCTGTAATCCCACAGACTGAGGAGGCAATAGAAGCCTTGTTTTCTAGTCTCTCATGTGATGGTGTTTTAAAGAAAATTAAACCCAGGTAAATCAGTTTGCTAAAACTGAGTGACTGACAGGTAATTCATGAGGAAATATCTAATAGCGAGAGACACACCTGAACTCCTTACTGTGTTTGTGCCCATGAATCATGTTCCTTAGAGTTTGATCACTCACTTTCATCATATGAGGAATTCAGATATTATCTTTGTTCCAAAACTCTTTTTATAGATCTAAATTTTGGCACTTTTGATATTCTTGTCCTAAAAGATTATTCTTAAAAATGTTCCTATACTTCTTTATTCATATGAAATATAAAAACACAATCTTGAGGCACACTGAATAACTTTCATACCATAGTAGAGGAATATCTTGTAGGAATAAGACAGTGAACCTTTTCTAGCTTGACAAATACAATCTATAGGAAGACAAGGCGAATATTCTGTAGTCAATGTTATGTATACAGTTTAGTTTGGCACTGTTAGTTCTGTGTGCAGTTGGCAACACTTGGCTGAAAAGTACTCTTTTTTTTGGTTTCAGGTTGGCTACTTTAACAGTAGTTAAGATTTCAACAATCATCTCTAAAACCATTAATCATATAACAGCTCCTGCCATGGTCTATTGGGAAGTATTAGTGAAATGACAGTATTAATGCCATTAATGCAGAATTGTTCTAATGCCTAGGGTAAAGGAAATAGTAAACCACAGTAGTAAAGCTGTACCCTCAGTTTATAAATCTAAAGGAATATACTTGTAAAAGAGGTGAACTGAGTGGGCTAATTCTGGCAAATTTATTCAAGTGGCTCACACTGTTTCCTTGTTAAGAAAAGCAAACAAGTGAAAAAAATTCTACCCTTTATAAATGCAGTAAAACAGAGTTTAGAGCTGCTCCTCCATATCTCCCATGGCACTAAGGTATGCAATGAACCATCTATGCAACATCTTAAAATCAGAAATTCCTTAAAGTTAGCAATATTTTTCTGTTTTCCTAGAGTATAAAAGTAAAGAGATGAATTATGCCAAATAACACAGAATGTCATTATTTTTAGTTCTGATTCAACAGAAGATTTACAGATAGATTAGTGGTCACCAAAGAAGTATTTGCATCTGTTGTTTATGTTATGACATCTGAGATCAAAGTAAGGTTTTAAGTTTTAACTTTCTTTTTTGGAAGTGGATAATGAAACTAGAAAAAAAGCTTGAAAATGTGAGGAGGAGAAAGCTATGGAGTATTAAACACACTAAGGACAATTTTGAAATAAAGGGGATGTGTGGGATGAAGCTCAGATGCTGGATCCATCAGCCTTCCAAACACTCTGCTCCTCATTCCCCAGATTAAGTACACATTGTGTGTGTGCCTGTGAGTCATCCCAGCGGTCATGGAAACACTTCCATGTTTAAACTGAGGCCTGGATTGGCCTCAGGCTTTGCTGAATGTCCAGCCTTTGCAGTGCCGTGTCCAGTGTGCTTAATTCTGTGCAGCCATGGTGATAAAACATTTCTGTGGCTGAACCTAACAAAGTTAGTTCTGAGTTGCAGTGGCAGAAACAATTCCAGTGAAAACCCAGTAGTGGAAACTAAGCCAAAAAAAGGATTCCTTCTAAACAGATGCTAAGATGCTCTAAGTAAATATAAAGCTTTGAGTAGCTGATTTTAAGTAAGTTGAAAGTCTCTTTGAAGAGGTAATTGATGTGCATTCCTACAGTAAAAAAAGAGCTACTCACTACCTTGTAAAAGAGTAGATCCACCAACAGGCAGAGAACCACCACCAAACCCCTGCTTGAGCCATTGTCTTTAATGAGATCACAATCAGGCCCTTTATGCAGATAGCTAAGAAGGAGAAGAAGAAAGACTCCTATGGTTTAACCCCAGGACTCAGAAAATTACTAATGGTCAGGACATCCCATCATAATTGGCTCACTTGAAATATAGGGCACAGGTCAGAGCAGTCCAAAGCATTTCCATTTATCAGATTTCAGAGAGCTTTGATGAAATAATTTACTGGCTTCAGTTCATATGCCCTGATCCTGCACTGAGATCTCTGTGAGAGCAGACTATATAACAACAAATGCTCACAGTTTCAACCATTACACAAATGCACCAGTACAGTCATATACACACTTGGTAATATTGGTGTATACATATATGCAAAAGCTGGGGCTGATAAGTCCTTCCTCTTTTTCAAAGAACAGAAGTAATAAATTATATCAATTTGTCTCTGTCTGCAAGTTGCCTGGCTATGGTAAGTGTTGGGTTTATGTGTAGACTGACATTGTCATCTTGACATTATTAATGGCCCTTCTTGGGCACAGTTAAGTGAGTAGAAATTGAACAGAGACAAAATGTCATTAACTATGAAAACCAAATAAACTTACCATAAATACTTCCTTTCTCATGGCACCCATTTACATATTACTGTTGGTATTACTTGGAAAGAGTGTAAATAAGGTTAAAAAGGTCTAAAGAGAAGGTTGACTTTAAGTTGGCATTGTCTTATAAAAATATATCGAGTCACTGTGTGGATTTAGATTATTACGGAATGTTCTGTTCTCTTAACTGAACATCACATTAGATTTGTCTAGATGAAAATATTTGGATTATTTATTTATGTTGGAAAAACTCTATGAATTTAAATTTAATTTAATGGGCTAACTAACTTGTCCTTGAATGGTATGAAAGTTTCATTAAATCTAAGAAGGAAATGCAGTTTTAAACAAAATTAGGAGTACAGTTGAAATATCTAATTTAATCTGATTTTGGAAGTTACATAAATAGAGCAAAGTATAGCTGTCATGTTTTGTCATCAGTTCTGATGTTCTGTTACAGGTGTTTTCTTTTTAAGTAAGATGAACTATTTCTAACAGAAAGGCTGGCCTACGTTTTGAATTTCAATGTATTTATCTCACACAATTTTCTGAGCAGAAACCATAGTGTTTTATTTTTCAGTAACCCATAACTTCAAAATCATTTAAAATCATCCAAGAGACAATAAAGCATATTTTTGTGTTTATATCTGATTTTGCATAAAACTATTCTGGAATTATATTTATAGCAATTAAAAATCACTCAATCTATTATTAAGTGATCATTATTAAATAATACCTCCTTCCAGTACCTGAAGGCGGTCTACAAGGGAGCTGGAGAGGGGCCCTTCATCAGGAATTGTAGTGATAGGACAAGGAGGAATGGCTTCAGATTGGAAAAGGGCAGAAATTCCTTATTGTGACAGTGCTGAAGTGCTGGAACAGGCTGTCCAGAGAAGGTGTGGCTGCCCCATCCCTGCAAGTGTTCAAGGCCAGGCTGAATGGGGGTCTGAGCAATGTGCTCCAGTGGGAGGTGTCCCTGCCCATGGCAGTAGGGTTGGAACATGATGGCCTTTAAGGTCCCTTCCAACCCAAAACATTCTATGTTTCTATGATTTGTTATTAAGCAATCATTTTGCTGAGTTACCAAAGGGCAACTATTCACAGTATCCCAGGAATTACAAATTGAATAAAACTATTTGGTCCTCTATTTCCTTCCTGAAAGCTCAGGATTATTTCCTAAAGTATATCCCTCCAACTACTAAGTCCACCATAGCTAATTATATACTGTATATTCCATTTTTAGCATTCAGCTCACTCTTCTCAATAAAAGCTTTACAGTTCATGCACAAGTAGAATAGGATTTAAGCATAAAAGAAATAAAATTAAATGCCAATCTGATTAACTTTTCAGGACTTAGAAAGTCAGTTTATATTAAAAATCCTTCTTACCACACTGGCTTTGTGAACCATGTGCTAAAAGATGGGGATTATGGAGATCCATTGCAGCAAAGGATTCAAACATTCTTCAGCTGGTTCGGCTGATCTGCAGTCAGTCTGTGCCAAGACCCTCGGCCATTCTTAAACATGCCAATGAAACACATCCACCACTGAGCTGTTCTTCATATTTGTGACTGGCCATTTCAGTCTTTTACATGTCACTAATGATTTGTCTGAAGCATCTTGACAATGAAAGGGCAAATGCGGCTGGCATCATGTTTTAATCATGCATAGAAGAGTTCCATTCATATTTATGCTAATATTTGTTTATTAGCCAATACAAAACTGCGCTGAAGTAAGAAACAACTGGTAGAAAACCTTTTTTTCTATCAACAAATATGTGACATATAACTGCAGCTTTCTGATTTTGATAGTTCACACAGTGCTACCTTCATACATATTGTTTCTTTACAAAAAGAAATTAGAGTTGTCCTGTGAAGGAAAATTACTGGGATAAGCCGTGTTTTAGTTTATTATTTCACAGGTGTATCAGTGGCTTCTTTTCAGACAAACTAACAACCTTGTGGAAAGTTCACAGAAGCCAGGATGCTGTGAGTTCAAACATCGCTTGTTTTTTAGCCACTCCTCGTATTTCAATGTGCTTCATAGTTATGACTACTAAACAGGGACTCACACTCTTAATTTTAGCAAAAGATGAGTTATCAGTGTGAGCCTCCTTTTTACCTAATAAATCCATGGACCCATCTGTTGAACACAATCTTTTCTAGCAGGATGGAAACAGAAGCTACTCCTTAGGTATTACAGAGCTAACTGTCACATACATGAGTACACTGTCACCAGCAGGAAAGTGGGGAATGGATTAAACCTTTGTTTTGAGCTATCTCAGGAATAATCAGCTCCAGCCACCAGTAATCCAGAGTCCATATCCTTATTCCATAACATAAATAGAAGCAGGATTATGAATGCATTACATTCACAGTGAGTATCTGGGAGGTGATACAAGATCAAAAAGCTAGGGTAATTTTCTCTTACATTTTTGTAATGCCCAAAAAGAAATATTTTGGGAATTTTGGTAGAACAGCTAGAGAGATTTCTTGACACTTCTTGCAAAACTCTGCTTTCAGTCGTGAAGGCAGGAGGTTCACCTGTGAAGAGCTGTACAACCATCTTGGGTAAAGGGGGACCTTGCAGTAACAAAGACTAGCACAGATGTTAACAAGAGTGTGAAGGAGAGGAAATAGAATCACATTTTCTAAACACTCAGCTGCATGTTTGGATAAGGGACTTTCATCTAGAGCAGAGTTTGTAGTGCATTTGAGATTTTTTTATCTATTTCTTTTTGGCAAGTAGAAGAAGTCCTACCTGGAAAAGTCACTCAGATCAGTCAAGCTATTGCAGTGTTCCAGCTGAGCCTTTACTCACACGTGCCACAGATTTGGGGATGATGATAATGAAGATGCTTTTATGCCATGATCTTCTGTCATGCAGCAGAGGTGGATTGCAGATCTGCTTGGAATATCCCCTTCTTTGGGGAGCCAAGAAAGCAGAGATCTTGCTTCTGCCCAGCTGTGAAAGATTTGCTTTTGAACTGCAAAGAGGCAAAAAAGATAAGCTTCAAACAAACCCCCAACACCTGACCTTTCAGGAAGTTCAGTTCTCAACTGGAACTCTGCAGCTCGTTTTACATAATCTTTTCTGTATTCTTCCTTTTAAGGAAAACTTCTTTGTAGTGGCCTTGCAGTCCACTTGCAAAGAAAGAAATTACGTCCTGTTTTCCTACTTTTTGTCTTTACACTGACAAAAAGAGTAATGTCACTATTTCCACTGTTATCACACAGAAATCCATTGAACATTCTACACATTGTGAAGAAATTTGCACCTCCTCTTCCCTTTTTCTGCTGCTAATTTGTGGTAGCATGGCAATTTATTTCAAGTGGAACAGAAGTATTTCTGTTTTAGTTCTCTTTTCATGTCTAGAAGCTAGAAGTTTAGTCCAAATGTAATAATGGCTAATAATCCCTATGTCCACACTTGCAGTAATGTCAGCAGCATACTTTTCACAAGAAAATAATCTTGAATAACATGTTAATAGGTTTGCAGTAAAAGGGAAAGCCCCAATGTTTGGTTTTAGAGCAGATTATATTTGTGGAGAGCTAATAAAAAATAAAATAAAAGCATTCCTATTGGCTTTGAGAAGACATTTTTGCATGTTCTGGAGCTGAAAGTCAAAAAGGAAAGCCTCAGGAACTGTGGCCAAATTGTGGGTACCTGCAAAACCTCATTTGACTTTAATATGTCAGAATTCTAGACTTAATCTAAGTTTCCTGTATCATTCCTCCCCCTGCCCCCCCAAAAAAAATAAAAATCTGTGTCCTAAGCCCATATATTTGACCTAATGGAAATGAAAACACAGCATAACCTGAATGCAATGAATTGGATCCAGATGAGACAGGGAGGCGTCATGGGATCATGGGTTTCCTGACCTGTTGTCCCCCAGATCTCTTGTATGGCTGAGCTGGCTTTAGCACTCTTGTCCCCTCCTCATCAGATAAAACCTTCAGGCATGGCACAGGGTTGACCTGTTTCTACCAGCATCAATACCAGGAATGGAAAACCTGTGTCCTGAAAAAGAGAATACCTGTTTCAGAAGTTTATTTTTCAATGTTTTATGGCTTATATTTAGATTTTCTGTGCTCTGGGCACAGGGGTTTGCGGGTGACAGTGGGGTACAAATGTACCCTGCAGTAATCAATACAGTTTCCATGGATCCCCTGGGATAGAATCACAGTCACAGCATTTCTTTTGTGCCTGACAGGATTTTTCATCTGTTTCCAGGACTGAAGAAATCCCTGTGCTGTAATGGTTTGACTACAGGGCATGAACATTATTGCCAGCTATTGGGCAGAATGTGTAACTATTAATATGATTGCAATCTACAGCTCAGTGAAACAGCTGCCAAACTTTCCTTGGGATTCATGGACTCTTTGTTCGCTACTATTATAGTACAAAGTGTGATAGATATGAGCATTATTGATGTCAATTCTTCTTTTGATCAAGTAGCTGTAGTCATGAGAAATGTTATCCTAATTCCTGCATGTTCTGCATATGTGGTTAAACTAATGACCTGAAAGTCTGCATTTATATATAGCAACTACAAAGTCAGTAGAACAGATATTTTTCCTTACCCGTGAGGGAGAAGAAAAATACCACATGGCTACCATTATGAAATGAGATTGAATTAAAATCCTGAATCTGAATACTTGAAAGTTTAGGAATACCTATATTTGATTTTGAGCCCCACTCATCTCTGATTCTGAAGAGTTACAGCATGTTTGAAAGGCCTAGGATATTTTCCTTTATTTAATAGTCCTGTTATTCTGATATGTTGGTTTATCCAATGTATTTTTTATTACATTGTAAATGCTTCTGAGCTATTACAAAAACCACCCTTCTGAATGTGGTTTTACTTGGCAAGAAAACATTAGTCTTATTGTTAGTCTTACTCATGACCTACTTGGGATTTATTGTAAAATTAAAAGCACTGTAGAAGGAAGAAGAAAAGAGCAAAACCAGTAATAAATGCTAAAAATTAATATAACATCTGAGTGAAGTATAGACTTGTAATAACTGGTGTGTCTCATCTTTAACTCAAGGCTCTGTGTTTTCACTACATTAATCACGCCAGAAGGGTTGTCACTTCATATTTGTGAACTGTGAAGGTCCGTCAGGGCAAGGGCTTGTACATGTTCCTGGATTACAAATCGGAAATGACTGTGATCGTTATCATTTTGGGCACAGGGGCACTGTGTAGAAATTTGCAAACAAAAGTAGCAACTTAATCAGTGACAGAGTGAGCCTGACAGCTACCCTGACACTTTGCTGGGAATGTGGGAGCAGCTACGGATGCCAGGACTCCTGGGATCACCAGACATATATTCATATTTAGATTGTCCAAAGGACACATCAAAGACATCTGAACAGTTTCTTGCTATTAAAAAATAATTAAAACTATTTGGCTTTATTATTATAATGATTTGAATTTGTATTGAGCAAGCACGACTGTTAAATAATTCATGTCTAATTTTGGCCATTAAATACAACATTTGTGGAAATATCCCTGGTGGCTTCTGTTTTTCCTTGTAAAACCAGATGCATTTTCAAATTGCTGCATCCAAACTGTGCCCATCTCATTGCCTGCCAATCCATTTCTAATATATGTCCCTGCTCCTCTATCATTTGTTATGTCTGTACTGCATGAGTGCTCATGGACAGACTTAGTTGTTCATCTATGAATTTATTTGTCCTATCTTTGTTAAGAACAGAAATAGAAACTGTACTTCAGCCACAAAAAGAGAAGCTGTTGAGAATGAGTTAGCAGACATGTAATTGAAGGCTGAAAGCTTCCCCACTTCAGCTCAAGATTTCATGACTTACAAAATAATGCGTTGCAATAACATTGACTTCCAGGAAGAGCTGTGATTATGATAAACTGAAGTAGCAGGGAATATTCTTGCCAGGTCCTAGGGAAAAAAAAAAAAAAAAAAGCAAACCAAAAAATAAAAAAAAAAACCCAGGGCAAAAATGCTGCTCCTAAAGTAAGGATTTAGGGCAGAGACTTTTCCATCATTCCTTTTCATTTGTCTCCTCTTTATTGTGACTTATAAGCAGTAATATCTCCAAAATATTTTTATTTTCAGATTTTCTCTAAATTTAAACATTTGAAATGGTTTTTTTCTACAGAGTTACAGCAAAATAAGAGATTTTCAATCCAATTTTCTTGTTATTGCTGCTGAGTTTGTGCTCAGTGCTAAGCACAGAACAGCCCAATTCTACTCCCCATTATTGCAATTCCAGTATGGTTATTCCTTTAACAGAAATGATGATGCTTATTTCCACTATATGAGCTCTCTAGAGAAACCCACAGTTCTACATTTCTCATTTAGAGATTGAGGCATTCAAGAAGTAAACTCAGGGCAAGGATCTGATCCCCATAATCACAGCCTGAATCTCACTCCAGTGACTGGGGATGAAGGAGATTGTATTAGCATACATTTACTTAAAGGAAACATGATTGCTCCCTTTCAAAATCTCAAGAGGAATGTAATGAAAAGAGGGACCAGAATTGTCTTTATATGCTTTGGCTTCTCTCACATTTCCTATGAAAAATGTCTTATCTTTCTATACAGTTATTAAAGCGATTAAAAGACATATATCTCAAACTATGTCATTTCAGATAAACCAAGGCACTTTTATCTCATTTAGTTTCACAATCTTTTCTAGAGGATAATTTAAATACTTGGTATTTCTTTATATAGTTTTGTGACTTTCAGTTACTTCCACTGCTACTTGTAAAACAGTTTTTATAATCTATTTGGTAGAATTAACTCATCCTTATTTTATGTTTACATAACATTACATTACGTACATACATTATGTAAATATATGCACGTGTTCTGAATATGTGACAGTTTCACTTTGTGATTTTTATTCATTTTTCTCATTTTAATAATTATTGGAAGTATTTGGCAAGACTTTTATTTATGTATTTTAATACACTGTTTGACATGTAGGAAGACAATCAGATCCATCAGCATTCGAAGAAACCAAATTTTTGAGGGCTGCACATATTTTGGCAGGACCATCTCCCTGGTATTCAGTTACACATTCATTATAATGCTGAGAATCATAGGTATGTCTGGAGGCATACCCATAATTAGAGATTAATGGGTATATATAGAATATCAAGAATGGGAAGAAAAGGTGTTAGAGTTTGTACTAGCAGTTAACTTTTTAATAGTGCTGTGGGAATTTGAAGCTCTTCGTTTACTACTGCAGATACTTCTGGAAATCTCATTTATTTGTGCCTTAAAATTATAAAGTGATTCCAGCAGAGATGTATCAATATAATTTTTAATGTCTGTATTAACACTAAGGTTAAACATTGCAACATATCCAGAACATCTGTCATTAAAGTGCTTGTGTCCAGATTATTGTCATAAAAGTTGAGAACCATAAATATAGTCAAAATTTATAGGGCACAAATGAACATTGCTGCCTACATACATTAAAACCCATAATTTAAGAGTTATTGTGTATATGCTTATGTAAATCTATGCACAGAAATACTGTGTGTGAGAATATGTAAACTCTTGTCTAGATATTAATTCCTTATTAACCGAAGTAGTTCAGCAGATTTCAGGTTTTGTCCTCCTTGGGTTCTGCGGGGGGATGGATTTTACAACACATAGAGGTTTTGCTCTTTGCTAAATTAGGTACCAATGGACAAGAATGTATTTTTTCAATAGAAACAAGAATCATGGTGGTGAAGACAAATACTGAACACAAGACATAAAGTGTAACAAAATAATATTTACCATTATTAGGCAAGGGAAAAGGAAAAGGACAGGGTTCTTGATTAAAATATTAGCATTCTGTGTAGTCTATATAGGATTTCTATAAACATTTTTCACTAGGTAAGATGTGTTGAAGTGAGGGATCTCATTTGCTTACAAATATCTTGATCTCTCAGCCGCTTTACCTTGTCTAGTGTTTCAGAGTGAGAAGTTGGTAGCAGGATTCTCTGCTCTCAAGCAGACCATGAACCATGTTGTCCATGCAGCTGTGTTCTGTTTCTATTTTTCCATGTGTTTTGAAGTAAAGCTAGCTGCATAACCACTAATTGTAGACACACAGTATTCCTGCACTTTATCTGTTTTTTTGAAAGAAGCAAAACCCTACCACGATTTGGTACTTACCAGGTGCCAGTGAGCGACATCATAGGACAGGGAGTGCACAATAAGATTTACATTTCCAGTAACAAACTTGAGGAAGCTTTCCTTACTCCCTATCACCTAGAAAAAGCTCTGAGGTCGGTTTCAGTTCTCCTCACCAGTAGGTGATTTATGATAGAAACACACAGAGAGGATGTGAATACCTAGTGTGCAGGTCATGAGTTCTGATTGGAGTTATAAGATTGGTGGGATGCCTAGCGAGGATGTTTAGTGGATCTCTCTGGGATGAAGGTAAAAATAAGTAGTTACCTGGAACAGTGGGGAAGTTGTTCTATGGACCAGGGGATGCCCTTGAATTCCTGTAGGCCCAAGTGTACTGAAATTGCTGTACTTTCAGTGGTTTCAGTACATCTAAACTTACAATTTATGCCATCTAAACTTTCAGTTTATGCTTCCAAAAAGGTTAAAAATTACAACTGTACTGGCAGTAACCACTATGATATAACGTACTGGGTCTTCAGTTGACTTTGAGACTTCCTATTAGGTTAACGAAAGGCAGAAGGGTAATCTGTAACCTGCACAGGAAAGAGAGAAATGGTAATAAAAAAGAATTTGTGATTTTGTCATCAGGGAGATCCTTAGGCAAAGAACTGAAGAGCTGAAGGCAGAGCACATGGCAATGGATAAAGACATTCGCCTTCGATGATATAGATAGATAGATAGATAGATAGATAGATAGATCGATAGATAGATATAAAATACAAAAAGAAGAAACTTGTTGAAAGACTAGAACATAAAGCCATTGAGTGTTAATTTCACAACCTTTTTCTGAAAGGTGTGCTTATATGTCATAGTGATGAGTGTCAGAAACTAAGCAGAATTAAAAATAGATGAAGCAGTACAATGTTAAATCATTATAATCTCCTATAACATTTATCGATTCCAAACTATATTCCAGCCTCCAGGTTCATTGAAAGTTTAGACATAAACTGGCAGAACAATAGAGCAACCAGAACTATTTATGCAGTTTAAGATTAAATTTTTTTTTAGAAACATATGTAACGCAGTAGGGAGATATTTCAGTGGAACTAATTTTGATTATAAGTCATATGCGCGTAAGCTAGGAATGGGCCAAAAGGTGTTTAAATATTCTTCTACACAGAAGTTGTTCCAAAATTAGATTTTATGAAAAGTAGTCCTCACCAAAAGGATCTTTGTTAAAGAAAATTAATTAGTTCCACACTTCAATAAAATATATATTTTTTTTAATCTCCACAGATGTTAATTTGTTTAGGGTGATATGACAGGTGTTGCATTTTCTAGAATTATGTCTTTCCCTTCTGTGTGTATTGAGAATGGTTCATATTTTCAGTCAACTGTAAAACCAAATTAATTTAGTTTTTAGAATTAAGTAGTTTAGAAAATGGTCAAGAAAGAAAAATATGATTCACAGTCATAAAATTTTTAAATGTCAACATTAAACAGTTTAATTATTTGAAGCAGAAATATTATTAATCAGCAGAAAGCAAGAACATATTGTTGTGATTTACTTATTATAGGAAGCTTCCTTGTGGGACCCATTTAATCATGTTTGATAAGATTCTCAGTTATGCTGCTTATCAACTTTATTAAGCCTTAAGTTTAAAAACTGAGTTGTATGAACTAATATGTATATAAAATAATTGAAATTTATTCCTAAATGTTTTATATGCTTTTGTGGAAGAGGTAATTAATTGTGTTTGATGTGACAAATTTCAGTCATATAGATTTTTGGGGTTTAGGTCTAGAAACAGCTAAGCTTTTAAAATGACACAAAACTTCAAAAACAAATTGGAAATAGTTCCTGCCCTATACTTAATGAGGAATTGAAATTCATATTTGAATATCATCCTATTGGGTAAACCTAACTGATGATGTCTTTGAATATCTTCAAACAATGAACTATGTGTTGCCCATATTTTATATTTCTATTCATAATAAAGTACTTCCATAAAGTACTTCACTAAAGTAATTAATAAAAAAAATACTTCAGCTTCCAGTTTCCTAAGATTTTAGTGGGATACTGCACAGCATATTCTTCCACTGCCATTATCTGTTATTGCCTATTACATTTTATGTACTTTACTGAATAATATAAAATTGTTCAGAGATGCCAAGACACCACTGACACAAGCTCAGATATCCACAAATTGATTGATTTTTCAGAGATTGCAGCTTCTAAAGCAGCCTAATAAAAGTAAATTGAGCTTAAGAAATATCTGCCAATTTATAGTTGCAGACCTGGTTCATTAGATAATTTGTCAGATGGTTCTGCAGAGTGCCTCCCTATGGAGGAATATTCATACATTCAGAAACTCACTCAATGAAATCCCTCATTTTGTTGATTTGGTCTCTCCTGTTCCTTTTATTTATATTATTATGTGTGGCTTGGTTTTTTGGTTTGGTTTTTTGTTTCATTGTTTGTTTGTTCATTTGGTTTTTTTCAATTTTTGTGGTATAATTCAGGAGACTCCTCTGTTTTCTTGACTCCCTTCAAAAAGTTTCATTGGGGTATGGGTCTTCCAAACTTCTTCTTAGTTCAGTGGAGATTTTACTACAGAGTTTGATTCCAAATATTGAGCCTGTGAGCTTAGATCTGAGGCATAGTAATAAAAAACTTACGAATAATGAAATCAATATAACTAGAAAGAACTATAAAATTATATGTAATTGGCCTCATCTTTACCTGAAGTATTCTCCACAGCAATGGACTTTTCAGTTTGCTCACAGAAGAATCCCTATCAGTGTTTTATTACCTGTACTGTTAGAAAGCTTTTCATCTAATGTGTAAAAATTAAACTTTTCTGAAGCTTCAAGGATGTGGAAAACAGGTAATTCACTTTCCCTTTGCATTTTTGTGTCCTTCTGGTAAGTTATTTTCTTGTTAGCCTTCTTATCAAGATAAACATTTTTCTAAGTCTTTCAGTTTTCTAGATTTATGACAACTCTTGGTCTTCCATACACTTTCCCAAATAATGTTCATCTTTCTTGATTTGCAACTTTCAGAACTGGAAACAAAACTGCTGCAGACACTATACTGGTGCTGAATGCAGCAGAAGGATTAACTTCATGTGTTTTTGGAATAATCTCGTACATGTGTTATCCCTGATTTCTTCTGACAAAAAGATGTCTGGTCTTCATCTGAAGAGGAAAACCTGCTTGATTTTGTTTTTTGAGGTTTTTTAATTTTGTTTTTTGTTTGTTTGTTTGTTTTTTAACTACATGAAAGGTTCTTCTGCATTCATAACACATTTTATTTCACTGAAGTTTGTTATAAACTGAAGCTCAACCTCCTTAAGGACAAGTGTCATTAGTGTATTGGAAGTCAACTAGACGAGAAATTTCAGCATCAGTCAGTGGGGCTGAATCCAACAGTGTTTGGTCATTGTGTGAGGAGAATGCAGCTGTGGTTTCGCTGGTCACAGTGGAATTGCATCTGTTGAATTATGCCTTATAGCCAGACAGTAAACATATGATATGCCAAAGATCCTGACATTCAAGGAATCGAGGATTTAAGGAAAAGTATCATTGATGTGTTTGGAACATTTGGTTTGGAAAAAACAATCCAATGTTCCAGTGCAGAAATGAACATACATTTCCTGCAAGTCATTGTTTGTTTCTCTGTCAGGAACAGAATTTGGAAAACCACATTATTGTGATTGAGAGTTGAAATATAAAAAATATCTGAGTAAGAAGTCAAAATGATGAGTTGCAATATTACAGAAACTTATGAAAATGCAAAAACAAGTACAGAATAATTGTGCAAGTATCATGCTAATATTTACTTTTATTAACATGCAACTGAAAAACTAACGGGCTTATTTTCTTGCTGCTTTAAGGCTAGAAATCTTGGCATATTGAGTTAAAAAAAAAGGTTTTTACAGCCAGTTTTCCTCAAAAGTGTTTGTTTGACTACATATAGAGTTGCTGGATTAGTTTTCTGGGTCCTCTTAGAATTGAAACCCACAAATATATGTCATAACTAATATATTTGATAACCAGTATAATTCATACCCAATGATTTATTTGTGAAAGCCTCATATCCCACGTATCCCAACATGCATTTCTATGAGTCCAGTTTACGTAGGAGTCGCTTAAAACTTTCACTTCAGCTTACAAGGTTGATTTCATAAATTTACTGAAGTTATCAGAATGCATCCTGTATCATCTCAATGTAGGCAATCAGGTAAGGTTGTTTCAAATGTGGTACAGATTGGAGTTTTAACATTTGTGCATTATTCACTGCCTTTATGTGGCATTGATGTTCATTTTCCTTGATTCCCAGTATTCATATACAGACAAATGGTGCAAGGATTGTTGTTCTCTAATCACTGGATTTGTAATAAATGAAGTCTGAATCATTATAAATTTACCATTTTATCAATCTTTCCTCATTGAAAAATGGTTTGTAGAATATACTTTTTAAAAAATGCAATATTGGCTTTTTCAATACACAAATAAAATCACTTTTCCCAGTGATAAAGTCTTTTCTAATCCCTTTCTGCTTCTTCAAAAATAGAAGAAATTGTAAGATATTCTATCTATTTCTACTCCTTCCAGCTTATTCCCACTAAGGCTGTTTGTGTATTTATGAAACACAAATCACATCAAATGTCATTTTTACATCTCACTCCCTGAGGCAGTTTGTCACTGTGGGGAGGTATGACCTTCCCTCAAACAGAAAAACGAAGAAAGAAGAACAGAACTTTCATTGGTTGTGCTGTGGTATAGCATTACGAGTACCTATTCATGTTTGCAAAGCAAGACAACACAAAACCACTCTCATGAAATAATACTGACCATTGTCTTTCTATAGCTCTAAATTATGTGCAGTCTATGGTAGGAGGAGAACAGTCTATTGTTACATTAACTTGTTTTCTTGTTAAAAGGCACTGTATGAAATTGTCATCTGGATATCATAAAAATTCCTACCATATGCTTACCAGGGACCAATGTTATTTGATCGAAGTAAAAGAAAAGCTCTCATTTTATTTATAAGCCATCGGGCACAAATACTTAGCATTTACATAGACCCTAAGTTACACTTCCCGGTTAAATCGTTCTATTAGTGTTTGGGTGGTTTCTATGAAGATTATTCAATAGACATTGTCCAGAAAGGGTTAGATACTTTTAATATCTAATCCTCTGGAATGTTTATTAACCAGTAACACTGAACCTTCTGACAGTTTTATTTCTGAGAATGTTGTAGTGTTCTTATGCATCCCACTGGTAATTCAGCATTGCCCAAAATTCCTCTGCAATGTAATGAGTCTTACTGAAAGCAGATGCAGCCAAATTAATAATAAGGACATCAATTTACTATAGAAACCCATACAGTGGGAGGGGTGGGATGAGGGGAAAAGAACACAGAAAATAATTTTGTTTCACTTTTGCAAAAAAAAGTAGCTGAAATAAGTAGATACAGTAATTTAAGGACTTGTTTAATTCAGAGTCTCTGGAGAAATTGAATTTAACTTAATTAAGGAGTTCTGAAAAATTACTTAAACCCCTAAGTGTTCTTGAATTTACTGCTGTGAATAGGTTTCTATGTGTTGAATCTTCTGTGAGGCCACCCTGCAAGGATCCTTTTATCACATAGAGAGTAAATGCTATTGCTCTTAACTAACCACAAAGAAACCTCTTCTCCAAAGGCCTCTAAAGAAGGGAAGACTTCAGATGAAACTCCATGCTTGGTCATAACAAACCTGGTAAATTGTTGGCTTCCTGCAATAAAAATAATAGGTGAAATCTTGGCCTGTTGAAGTCAATAGGAATTTTGGCATTGATTTTAGCAGGGCCAGCATTGCAACCAATAAATCTACTGAGCAAACTAAAAGAAGTAGGTGAAGGAAGGAAGGGGAATTAATGTAACAGAACTCCTATATTAGTTCAGTCCTTGTTCAACCCTCCTTTGCCTCAGTGAACAGCTCTTGATACTCCAGAGATGTGCTCACAGAAACTATTGTGGTGGTATGGTGAACACCAAATATTTACAAAAGCATTTAATGAGTAATTCTGAAACAGGAAAGTCAGCTTTGTTGTTATAATGAGTCAGTCTCAGATTCAATCTGAGGCTGTTTTAGGGGTGAGTAACCAAGGGCAATTGCCAAAGACTGGATACCATGGGGACAGAGTTAGACCGGAATAATTAAAAGTATGAGTTATCCAATATGCCTCAATCTTGCTAGTCAAAACTACTGTAGCTCCACATAGATGCAATCACAATCACAATCCTTTCTGTAATGCGAGTAAAGTAACAGGCAAAGAAAATGACTTAAAAATATACATTTATTTTTATATTTATATTCCTATCTGTGGGATTTTTATTTATATGTGAAAACATCTAATTTCTGATTTCTCGTGTATAATAAATGTAGTTACCATATTTTTGCAGGGGTTTTCAGAGGCATCCATTACACACGTGCACCACATGCCCCAAGCACAGCAAGGCAGTTTCAGAAAGCTGTAGGCTAACAAATAGCACTGTACAGCCACAGCATAGACATGCTGTGCTCCTATATGCAAACAAAAGACATTGGATGTGAGGAAATGTGTGTGTTGGTGACACATTATGAGCAGTGCCATGACTGGAGAACCCTCTGTTTCATTAGGAAGTGAAATTTGTGGGAGAAATTGAACTTCCTGTTCAGATGTTCCAGAATCAATCTTCATATTCTGGACCTGAGTATGGAAAAGGACAACCATCCAGTTTATGGGGCTCATTCACAAGGACTATTTGCAATCAAGAGATAGTTTGGGGGGGGGGGGGAGGAAATACTGTTTAGAAAACAAAAGCAAAAGGTGACAAAAATACGTTATGACAGTTATACCGGTAAAATACTTCTGAATATAAAAGAATGTTGTGGAAATGCAATAGATCAATAAAATCACCCTTGAACCAGCTTAATATCTGTAAAATGTCCTACAGTAATAAACTAAATCAAAGCATTAAACTTATATTGGGACTGGAAAATCGTGACATCCATTGTAGACATTACTTTGCAATACACAGTTTTCTTTGGCTGTTAAATCTCATTTAAATACTTATCAAAGTATTAAAAAATAAATTTTACCAGCTGTTTAAAACAGTCTGTGGGTTCTCAGCCCAGAGTTGTTACCTGGTAACTCAAGCAATTTTTTTTGTTTTCTGAAACTTTAGGACATGCACTTTGGTTTTGACCATCATAACTATTGTTTCTTCAAACTGGCATAAACAAACAAAGAAACAAAACATCAACAACTGTCTTATGCAGAAAATATTTTACATTGTGACAGTGTCCTATTTCTGCAAAAATGTTCATAAAACTAGTAGGTGCACATAAATGATCAAATTTGTAATAAATATTTTGTGAGCTCAACTGAAGTGACTCGTTAGAATGTCTAACAGTAGTGACCCCTAAGCACAGGTATACCTATAGAAAAGATGAAAGCAGTCCTTCTTATTAATCACACTCTGTATCTGACTTCTGCTCCTTTTTGCAGTCTTTAGATCAACTCCATTTGGTTCTTACTATTTAGCTGTACAACTTACCTTTCACAGTGAACTATGCTTACTGCTGCAGAAGCAGGTTCAATGTTTTTTAAAGTATTAGGTAAAACAGTTGTTGCTTAGGTCTGAAATCAACTAACCATAAAAAAACATAATCAGTCACAAAACAAAGCTGAGGACTAAATCTTCTCTGGGTGTAAACCAGCTGGACTCCGACTAGTTATTTCAGTGGAAAATATTGAAAACTGTGTTCTGGGCCTCCTATCCTTATGTTAAAACTCTATGGAGCACATCACGACAGAACAATGCTTGTATATGTAAGAAACAACCTCATCATACTGCCGACTAACCCTGGGTTTATGGCCTGCTGTGGCAGGGCAAGGACACTGTCAGCTAGAAGGGAATGATCCTGACTGTGTAGAGCAAAACAAACTGTACCAAAAAGCACCCCTCTCTGGGGTATTCAGTTTATTTAGAAGGTCTTAGTCAGATTCTGTTCAACAGATTGCCAAGTCAAACCAAATACTGAGACCACAAAAGCAAAGGCGCAAACCAGCTTTCTATGCTTTTTGGCCAACAACTTCCTTCTTTTATTGCCGTGACAGTATTGCCATTCCTTTACAAATTTTTGGTCTCAATTAAACTAAGCTGTGTTTATTGCTGAATTTGTGAAAATCTTTCTGGGGATTCAACCAAGTAAAAAATTATATTCCTGAATGAATGAATGAATGACAGACATAAAGCCGGGGATCTAGGATATGGTAGAATCTCTTCCAATAAAGACTCACATGTAATTTATGATGTACAGGTAGGGTTTGATGCTTTCCTCTCGTGTGCTTTGCTCTTTTGGGGGTTAATTGTGAAGCTGCTGTGATGAAAATGTTCACTGCAACCTTGACACAGATAAAGGCAGGGCCTGCTCCAACTCACCCCAACAGACTGTGATACTTGGAAAAATATTGTGACTCTGTGACTGAAAGGGGAAGATAATCAGGTTCCCCAAGAGTCATGTGGTCAACTGAGACTTGGGATCCCCCTGAAAATATTAAAATTTCTGCTTTTACAAGAATGCTAGCTTTATGACACCAGAATACCTAAGCAGATAAAAATACTACAGTTACAACCTTTTCACTTTTACAGCTTGAGAACTACATTGTGGAAAACATGAAATCCGAGATGGTGCAGCTGCAGCAGAATGCTGTGCAAAACCACACTGCTACCATGCTTGAGATAGGGACCAGCCTCCTTAGCCAGACAGCAGAGCAGACAAGAAAACTCACGGATGTTGAAACCCAGGTATGTTCCCAGAGTGGTTTTCAAAAAGCTGTTAATTGCAGAGAACATTTCCCAAACTCTTTCCTTTCTAATGCATTACAACAAAAAACATTTCAACACGGGGCTCCAGGAAACACACTCTGTTTCTTGGTACCAACACCGTTGATGACTGACCCTTGTTATGTGTGTTTCTTTTGATTTAATTTGGTTAGTATAGCGAGCTCTGTGTTTGTTAGAAAGGTAGGACTGTCCAGGAAATGAGATCAGCACTTGACTTTCAATAAACAGCGACCTACTGTCAATGATAGAAGTGTCACAGTAAATAATTAGTAACAAGGTAAACATAGATTTTGATCTTCATTTTTGTTCCTGGGTATGATCAGTTCCCAATTTTTCAACCTCTGTAGGACAACAAAAAAGTAAATTCAGGTGGCTCTGTGAATGTCAATGATTTCAAACAAAAATAAGACACTGAACTGCCAACACCACAAAAGAGAGAACGCAGAGGAAAGCTGAAGTAGGAGCTCTATTTAGAAAAAGCAGATGCAACATTTTGACTTCATTCCAAGTACTCTTGCACTTTTCTGGTTTAAGCATGCTTTGTAGGAATGCATGTTTGAGGCATGTCTCTCATTCTTTCCATTGAAATGAATCTTATTTGGCAGTCACTTTGCCTTTTTCTGCTGGTCTAGTACTATTCTTCAGTAAACAGAGTGCCAAAACATCAGCTGGTACATATCAGTGTAGCTTGATTGGGTTCATTTGCACCAGCTGAGCAGCTGAGGTTAAAAAAGGATTTAGAAACAATTTTTGACAAATCATCAAATCAGAATGAAATGGTTTTATTATGTTGCCATAACAAAATAACCAGGACAATATAAACATTAATGTTTGTAATTTATCCTTAAGGTGCTAAATCAAACATCCAGACTTGAAATTCAGCTATTGGAAAATTCCCTGTCAACGTACAAGCTAGAAAAACAGCTGCTACAACAGACACACGAAATCCTGAAAATTCATGAGAAAAACAGGTAAGACTGAGTAGTTGGTCTCTCTGATCATTACGAGGTGGTCTGTGTATATTTTGTTCTAAGCAACTGGTGAAATGAAAGGAGCAAATATGGTAAGTGGGCAGCATAGGTAATGTTTATGAGCTGATTAAAATGCCTAGGATGTGAACTCACACTATTTTATGTAAACTGATTTTTACCACTTTTCATATTCACTGTAAGTTTACATCTTGCTCTGTTTCATGACAACTTAGTCATATGACGACAGTTCCTGCAACCAAAAAGCATAGGGATAACTTCTAAGAGTCCTTTCAAGTAAGAAAATATTAATAATAAATTAAGAGATTTTAAACTACCTTAAAGAGCATCAGAAACAGAAAATCTTCAGTAGTTCATCTTTCTAATTTTAATGGATAAAGAGATATGGCATATAGAAGGATTTCTCTCTCCTTTTAGACTCAATTATCTATAGCATACTTGGAGACATGCTCCATTTTAAGAAGTCAATGGTAAACATTGGGGGTTTATGTTGAAGATGACGAAAAATCTACTTAGCAGCACAACTTTTTAAGCAGTAAAGTGAGAGTTGGGAAGCAGTTTCAGTGTTCCCTTTCTGTGACACAGGGACTCAGGTCCTGAAGTCAGTGGACTTAGCAACTCAGTATGTCAGAGAGCATGTGTGGTGAGCTGACCTTGTCTGGGATGCCAGACGCCCACCCAGACGCTCTCTCACTCCCCCTCGTCATCACAACAGGGAGAAAGTATGCTGAAAAAGCTCGTGGTTGAGATAAAGACAGGGAAATCACTCATCAGCTACTGTCATGGGCAAAACAGCCTTATTTACTACCAATTAATAACAGTGTAGGATGGTGAGAAACAGAAACAAGCCCAACAAGACCTTTCACCTCTACCTCCCCGTCTTCCCAGGGTCAGCTTCACTCCTCTTCTTCTATATCCCCCTGGAGCAGTACAAGGGGATGAAGAATTGGGGTTGTAGACAGCGCACAACACTTTGCTTCTCCTTCTTCCTCATGCTCTTTCCCTTCTTGAGCATGGTTCTTTCCCACGGGCTGGAGTCCTGCAGGGTAAGATTGCTCCACGTGGGCTCTCCACAGGTGTCAGCTTCCTTCTGCACATATCTGCTCCAGTATGGGGTCCTCCACGGGAAATACCTGCTCCACCAAGGTCTCTCCCACAGGCTGCAGTATCTGCTCCAGTACCTCCTTCCTTTCTTTTCCCTGACCTTGGTGTCTGCAGCATTGTTTCCCTTGCTTTTCCTGTCTCTCCTCACACTGCACCCGGGCTGGAGCTCCTCACACGCAGCTGACTGGAACCAGCTGTGCCCAGCACGGGGCAGCTCTGGCCTTTCCTCACAGCAGCTGCCCTGGGCACTGGCACCCAGGACGGTGGGAAAAGCTGCTCCCCTTCCTGACTGCCCTTTGGAACATCCAATATACTGCCGGATAATGGACAGGTGTGAGCAGGGAGAGCTCTGACTCCCCAGCCTCACTCTCAGCTCCCTTCTAGAAAGAGCACCTGTGAGGTCAGTCCGATGAGGACTAAGGTTTCTATTTCCCCTGTCTACATTTGATATTGAAATAAAGTAAGCAGCTCTAAAGATGAGGCAGACACTGAAGCATGTGACACAAGTTGTAGAGGACTGTTTGAATCGAGATCAGTCAGTTTACCAAGGAGAGCAGTGTGACCCTGTGCTGCTGGACAGGAATTGGCAGCTGAGGCAGAAAAACCTTGCCCGGGGTTATATACAAGGCAGATTAACATCACAGTGAGCAAGGAGCTAGAAGGTAAAGAAGACAAAATACAGGTAGTGATGAAAAATAGAAAATATTGTTATGAAGAAATCTGTTTGCTAAATGTGTTTGCAAGGCTGGTCAAATAATATATCATTATTGCTACTGATTATGAAAACCAATTTAATGTGTTTAATCTAAAAACTGTTTACAACCAAGAATTCCAGCAAATGTTATTCTGAAGAAGTTGTATTACATTGAAAACTCTTGAACTCCACAGATGTTCCTCACCCAAGGAGAAATGCGAATAAATTAAAGTAGCATTAATTTTGCCTTTGGCCATCTCAAAAATAAGTAATTCATCTAAACTGCTTGTGTGGGCTCTCCCTGTAATCCACAGAGAGAGTGGATATGGGCAGGGGCAGTTCATTCTATGTATTTTATAAATTTATTTGAAAATGGGATTAATTCAAGCATTAAAGTATCTAAGTACTTGTACTTTTATCTGCTACAATATGGTCAGCAACAAAATTTTAATGGCTGCTTAAGAGACGGAAACTTGTATACTTAATCATTTGGATTTATTTACCTTAGGAATGAATCAGAGTAAAAAGCCTCCATGTCAGTAAACAAATAAGTCCTACTTGAATTGACCTTTGGCTTAGCTGACATTATGATAAAATGGTTTTTGAAAAGCAGAAGTAAAAGAGGGCTATTTTTAGAAGCACACTTTTTATTGTTTGTCTCAGAGGTATAGGTATTTGTGGATGAATGGAAAAACACACAGAATTTCTTCTTGTAGTGAAGCATGCATGGAGTGGGTTCTCTTGTGGCATGCATGGTGTGGGCTCTTTTGAAGTCTCCTTGGGAGTGATAAAATTAAGGAGAAGACGGTGTTATGATTACACTAAAATATGAATCATCTGCTCTTGTGTCATCATCTGCTTCTCACAAAGAACTGTGTAATCTTGGCCTTGCAGGTTCCAATCTTTAAATCAATTATGTGTGTGTCAGGTTCACTGTGGGACAAATCCTGGGGATCTCAGCAGATAAAAGCCTTCTGGACATGCCAGTGATTTTATCTTGCTTAAATTTAAACAATATTTGCAAATTACTCATCAGGCTGTGTTTAGTAGCTATTTGCAGTTAAGTTCTCTTCATTCCTCTCCATATCACTTTCACATCAATAAAATAGAGAAAACTCTTTTCATCCATGTTACCTACGTGCACTGTAAGCTTTTCTGGAAAGGGCCTTTCTTTTGCAGTAGGTTTACAGCGCAGTGGGAGCTAGCGTAGGAACTATTGTCTTTGCAAAAACAATCAAAACAGATTGTTACTGTGGGCTGATAAATTCTTTCTCTGTGCTAAAATTTCCTCTACGTAAAATAAAAATAAAGATCTTAATCACTTTCAAAGAACTGAATTTTGTATGAAAGCAATTCAAAATCTTACAGTAACAATAACTAATCATTGATGTACTACAGTAACTTGCATATTATCTTTAAATAAAACTAGCATTGCATATAAAAGGGGGACCATGTTCTTTAGGCTAGAAATATGTCTATACTTGGCCTTTCTCTTTACTCCTTGTCTCTGCTCAGAAGAGGGGCCAACTTTTTTTCTTTTTATTCCGCTGAAATGGAAGATACTCAATGGCGTGAGTCACATTTGCCTTAGAATCATGTTTCTACTGAGTGTTCTCATGCCATAAATAATTTAGTTTTGTGGGTTCCCACCCACTGTAATGTAAATGGTGGTTTCTTCCATTGCCATTTTTTTCTCCCACAAGAGCTTTCTAAATGCTGTTTTGATTTATTCTTGAAAGATTTCCCTTAAGTGCCTTATGAGCCCCCCTTTTTTTTCCCCAGAGTGTACCAGCTGCATTTAATTTATAGTGTACCATTTGTTTCAATATACAAGTGTAAAAAACCTTTCTATTTGCTAAAATGAAATAAATGAGGAAAAATATAATGGAATTCTGGATCTTCCAGCAAAAAAATAGTGGAAGTGAAAATTAAACCTAAAATATTTCTTGAATTTGCAGAAAATAATACTAGATTAACATGTGCAGTACAAGAATTGCATGCTATAAAAAGCAAGGACCCAAGAATGGTTTTTGAATGTCTATTGGACTGTGTAAAAGATGAGGAAACACAGTATGTCTGACCAGTTTTTTTTGCAGGTTGTGTGTATACTAGAAAGGTAAATCCTGATTTTACACTTCACTTACGTGATTTCAACAGAATTATCTTGTCACTGGTATAAAAAGCAGGCTTACTGATGCTAAGTGACTTGTTACTTTATTGGCCCTGAGAAACATGGGGACACATACTTTCATATTTCCTTAAAGTGATCAGACTCCCAAGGCAAGTATGGGTGGTCAGCACCTAACCAACAGAGGAAAAAATTTGCTCACCTAAAAGGAAGTACAAAGACGCTGTCTCAAAAATAATGTTCTTGCGCTTAAGAGCATGAATCAAAATCCTCTACCCATTTTTCTTCACATACATAATAAAAGAAACCTATATATGTATGACCAAATAACTTTTTTCTAGTGTGACATTACTTGTCTTTAGTAATTGAATAGCTCAACAAAGTACATGTTTTGTCTGTACACTTAATAAATCAAGATTTTTTTAAAAAAGATTAATTTAACGCAAAAGATGTCCATCTCCAAGATCTGGTCTATATCCTGTTCTCACATGTCTAAACTGAGGCCTCTGAAAAAAAGATTTTAAAAAAATCTCTTAAACTTCTGTGGTCTGGAATGGATTAGTGAATAAACTACCTACCTTATAAGGCAGATTTTCTAAACCAGACTTTCCTTCCCCCTTGGACATCTACCAGAGTGTTTCCTATGTGTTCTACTTCATCACCTTTCAAAATGACAACAGCTTTCACTGGAAGTCACTCTTTGACTTCTGCGTGGGGATTCTAGCCTCCCCAGCATTAGTGGAGGTTTTTTTTTTAATCAGCTGGACATAGCACAGTCGCACTGAGGCATTGCACTGAGTGATTCCACAGGCTCGTATCCTGACAAAGTCAAGACATCATTTGTATCACTGAAAATAACCACCAAAACCACTACATTAGACATTGAGACATAGTTAACCTTTAGTAAAATCAAGTTTGTCTGGGTTTGTGATGTGCATGTGTGTGTGCGCCTGTGTTTGGGTTTAGTTCAATTTTTTTCTAGATAATGATGTCAAAATGTTATTGTCCAATGGGTAATACTGGGATTTATTCATATTAACAACATTTCTTCACAACTTTATTCTGTTCCCCAAATGACTGATTTATTTCTCCAAACTGAAGGCTCCAATTATAAAAACCCCTACATATATATGTATTTATGTGTGTGTCTTTATAAATAAATACCTGTCTATTTATATGATGTTTCTGGTGAATGGTGCTTTATTTTTATTGTGTTGTAGTTTCTATGTTTCTTCTGTCTAGATCAATAATATTTTCAAAAATTTAGGAATTTCAAACATATAGGAAATATATAAGAATTTAAAATGTATAGGAAACAAATACAGAAAACTTACTGCAAAAAGAGCCATAACATTTTACCGGAAAGTGTTATAAAAGAATATTTCAGTCAGTCTTTAGAGATTGCTGGAGTGATTGGTACAGAGAAAGCCTTCTTTCTGTTTTTGCTAATATTTTCTGTCAGCAATAGTCATTAATTAAAACGAAATTATTTTTAATAGTTTTCACCCTATCTTCACAATGATTCTTTAAAAAATTGAGAAAATATTTTACCAAGCACACAGCAAAGTTATTTCTTAATGGTGTTTTTCTATTAAAGGTTGTCTGATTTTACCAAAAATAGGCAATAGAGTGGTCTTGCAACAGTTAAAAAAACCCTAAATATTTTTCTAATTATTTTCAATCTGTTTCAAGATTTTCTGAAGTTCCTAGCACTTCTTTTTTTATTTAAATTATCTATAACAAATATTAATGTAACAAAACAAATGAATAATTCTGGCCACATTGGAGTCAAAAGCCATAAGAGCAACTTTTCTCACGCTATTGAAGGATTTCTTCCTTTTGGAGCACACCAATTCAGAAATCCCCAATCTACGTGAAGACTTTGCTTTTGTTCATTTGGAGATTTGACCAAAGTGCTCTCATTGATTCGTAGCAAAACAAAAATGAATGTTTTGGACTTCTCCCAGGAATACAGGGAGTGGTCCTATCCTCAGGACTTAATTTTATCTGATACAGATTTATGGATATAGAAAGCTAATTGCATATATGTGTATGCATTCCTGAAAATAGCTTAGTTTTGCAGTTTATAATAACAGGATTTTTAATCTACATAGAAAACTGTAAAAGAATCAAGTGCTATGACACTTCCATCTTTCCACCACATGTTGACACACCACTCAGAAATATTAGGATGTATTATTATTAAAGCCATAAAACATCTGCTTCCTGTCTGTCTCTGCAGATGCCAAACTGTGGAGCTCAAGGCACTGTCAGCTTCTCTTTCCTTGCTCGACATGGCCAGTGCTGCTACAAATAAGATTGTCATCACCATGGGTTCATTTGCTGTGGCCTTAGGAAAACCACAGTGGGAAACAAATAATGCAATGCATAAATAGTCTCTGTCAAAGACTCTTTCTTTTACATGAAATCATTCAGATATGGAAATCATTTAGTTGGACATGCAAATAGGATGTTGTGGAATTCTGGAAAGACATTGTACTGTACTATATGGACAAAGATAAAGGGAACTTTTTTTCTTTACTTACTATATAACTATAAAGCTCGATTCTGTCTTCCCAAATGGCATCTTCTCTTACATTGATAATACACAACATTTTGGGGGACTGTAAGGTGTCAGACTGGGATGTGGCCCCACCTAGAATCCATTCTATTATAGAATGTGCCCAGCCCCTCTTTTTTCCTATCCCAAGTGCATTGACATAACTAATCTATCAGAAAACTTAAAATCTAGAGTCACAATGAGGATTTCAACAATTTCTGTGGATAAAGTGGATAGAACTGATAAATTTCAAAATTAACTTTTAACAATGTTTTATGACTGGAACAAAATCTATCTGAACACTTTTCAACCGCTTCTGCCTAACTAAACTACATCTGACTTTCTGCGAAAGAAAACTCAAAGACTACCACATAAATATTCTCAAAAACATCCATGTGAATCTAGACCATGATGTTTAATGTTAGAGTTCAAGTGACAAAAAAATAGCCTTAGGTCTGATAAACTGCTAAAATAATTTACAGTCTTTGGCTTCAAAATACTTTTTTTTTTCCAGGTTGTAACTTTCTACCATCTTATTTCAGTCCACTAAATCTTGTTATGTTTTTGTTTTTAATTAATTAGCCTTTTAAAATGAGATATAGTCCCCTTTGTGTTTGGGACCCTAAAAAAAATATATTTTCCCTCCCATCTTTTCTTTTTTGCTGCCTTTACGCAGATGCTTCTGGTTTTCACAGAAGTAGACATGTTGATATTACTAAGTATGTTTTCTTCAGAATCTTTGTAAGTTCCACATTTATAATGTTTCAGGGAGAAAAAAGCTGCTTGATTTCCTAAAAAAAAAATTGATCTCACTCTAGCTTCTACAGAAAATTTCAGGGCCTGAATTTAATCTTTACATTGTTATCATCTCTAACTGCTCATATTAAGGCTCTGTGATACCAAGTAGAAACAACTCCATATGGATTTTATTACATTCTTCAGTTAGGTTTAATGACCTGAAATTATGCAGGCATTTGGCCACTGATCTATTATCCAGAAGTAAAAGCAAAGGTAGAGGGAGAGTCAAATAAATAAAACCTAAGACTGACTTGAACAGGCAACAGTTCGTTGGCAAGTTTGTAGCCACCAGTTGGTTTGTGGGCATGAGAAACACAACTTTTGGTGTATACAATAGAAACCTCAAAGAGAAGTAGCAGAGAGATTGAATTAATTTCTTTATCTAATACTAATACATTCTTTCTGTTAAATTCCCCCCAGGGCATCAAAGCCCTGTCCTGGAAAAGCTTCTTGTTCATGGCTGACAGATATTAGCTGTCCTTTAAGTCTACAACACGCCTATTCTTCTAGATGTAATCTGATATGCTTTTGATCTTGCTAAATTGAACACTTCCAGCACAGGACAGAGGGTACTAGAAAAAGAATATTAATCCAGAGAAAATGTTACTATACATGTGTACAATTCTTTGTAAAAATTGGTGCAAGCAGGTCACATAGTATGATGCCCAACAGTTTTCTGTCTGAGGAGCCTTTTGCGGAACAAGCAAATGTGGCTGGGCAATGTAGTGGGATATGCACGCAGAGTCGAGGAAAACAAGGGAATCCTACATTAAAATGCAAGTTGCTGATTTACCTCTTGGGAAAACTACTATTCTTAATGTGAAAGCAGGTACTGCTCATCTGGTGTGAAAGTCTAATTCCAGCTTCACAGACCACATCAAAAAGTACTTTTGTTGTGTGTTCCATGTGCCTCGATGGTCCTCCATAACTTACAGTTCTCGTCTTGCATTGAGTGAAAAAGCCTTTCACAAGCTCCTCCTCAGCTTGCCCCTGATTTTTGTCTCATCATATTGACCCATCTATATTACCACTGATGTCCTCTTCAATGCCCTGGTCTTCTCCCTCCTCTGCCTACCTTAGGCTTTTCTGCCTGAACTTTTATGTTCAAATGTTCTACTGGCCCTATGCTCACGCACTTAGATCAGAGCAAGCCCTATATATGCAGTTCCATGGCCTTTAAGCTCTACAACATGCAAACATCACAAAATGAAATTTTGGAGATCAGTTATATTTGACTATTCGACAGAGAAAGTCGTTGGGCTGAATGTGACGTTTTTAGAATTATTGATTTAGGTAGTGAATTATACACTGAAAAAGAATGTTCTGTTTTCTGTATTATTAACTGTCTAGGCATGAAATTATATCTACTAATTGTTTTATTTCATTTTAGTTTACTTGAGCACAGAATTCTAGAAATGGAAGAAAGGCACAAAGAGGAGCTGGCCACTTTGAAGGAGGAAAAAGAGAACCTGCAAAGTTTAGTCACACGACAAAGCTACGTAATCCAGGAACTAGAGAAGCAGTTAAACAAGGCAACAAGCAATAACAGCGTCCTGCAAAAACAGCAGCTTGATTTGATGGATACAGTTCACACCCTGATCACCCTCTGCTCCAAGGAGGGAGGTAAGAAAGTGGCATTATAAAACATTAAAAGTACTAGGACATTTCTTCTGAACTATGTCATGAATTTTTGGAAAAGCGGAACTTAATGGTCTTATTCCAAGAGAGAAAAAGACATTCTATTGAGGACAAAAGAACTGATGAGAACCCAAAAATCAAATGAAGTTCAGAGAGATCTGAGGCTGACCCTTGTACTAACAGCTCCATTTGATTTTTTATATTTGTTATCACTGAGTTGTTATACCTTGACCATATCAGATATAGACCATAATTACATTGATTTTTGCACTAGCAATACTGATTTGTTCCTCTGAATATCTGTCTCCTCCTTCTGGGAGTAATCCAACCGATTGTGGATCTTAACTTTACAGATATCTGTACCTCATTTACTCTTGACTTCCTTTTCAACCAATGGAGAGAACAGGGTACTAAACAAAGGAAAGTAATCCAGAGTTTTTTTACATACGTATGGGTTATAATATTGATGATTTCGGATATAAGCTCTTATTGTGCTGTATTTAGATATCCAAAAGATAAATCTCTTCTCTTGAATTAGATTTTATTTATAATAAGAGATCATTTTTCTTTCTTCTGTCTTGCTGTGCTTTGTTTGTTTCTGGGTGCTCCAAACAAAAAATGATAGAAATAACATCCTTTGAACAAAGGGCTTGACAAAGACTCTATAGGAGAATTATCCTCAATTATGTCTTTCTGACTAAACAGTTTTCTTACAGAAACAGACAGAAATTCAGATAGAATTTCAATTTTCAAGTGCCAAAGATAATTGCAGAATGTCTTGGGAAAGAAATTCCTTTCACCAGAACTGGTCAAGGGAGATAGGGGAATGGAGGCCACTGTGAAAAATGGAAATGGGACTCTGGGAAGAATATATTAGTAACTATGAAAAACAAAGCAAAGTCATACAGAAATGACAATATAAAAATCCTTCTGAAAAAGGGTACGGGATAAATCCAGAGAGAAACTGTAGATGTATGAGTTGTGATAGTCATTTAGGAATTGTTGAAGCATGGATGAAGTAGTTCTCTGAGAGGTACCAGCAGTCTGAAGAGCCCAGCACATTTGATTATTGTAATTCTACAGCTCCAAGTGCCATAAATTATCTGAAAGACAAAAGCCAAAACCAAAATCAGCAAACAACAGCCTCATGCCACCAAACTGGAAACTTGTCACCTGCATCATTATTCAGTGCTCTCTCTGAGAGGCAGAAGACATACTAGATCAATCAAACTATTCAGCTTGAGGCAATGTGGGTTTTCTCTCTGCTATATATTCCCATGCAACTTGTGTGGCTTAAATCTGAACTGCCCCAGTCATGAGGATTACATCTCTTACTTTGGAAGTGTTGCATGCTTGGGCCAATGTTGATAGACTACTTTTTTTAAAAAAACCTTTTTCCCCCTCTCATGTTCCTTCAAAATGTTCATTCTGCTCATTCTGTTACACAGTTCCCTAGCATTTTGAATTAAATAACATGTTTCATAGTAGGCTGTTCTCATATCAGTAGAGAAACACTGTGATGCAATGCAAATCCTGTATTATGTTTTATGGCCTTTTGGCAAAGAAACCTGGCAAGGCTGTGTCCAGAGTGTTCTAATAAAGCTCAGGAGTATTTTAAAATCAGTATCAAAATGCAAGATATATTATTCTCATATAGAGATATATAGCAAGTTCTTTTTAAGCTTAAAAAGATTTTCTAACAGTTTTGAATTTGATTCAAAGAAAAAAACCAACAAACAAAGCAACGTTTTCCCTAAACTTAGTTTCCTCAGCTGCTTCCTATAAAAACTTTGAATGAGGAATAGAGAAGTGGATGTTTCAAACTGGGCTCCTGGGTATAAATTCAGGTGCCTGAAAACCTGAATTTTCAGCAGTCTTTTTAACTTCCAAGAAACTGTGGAAGTAAATGATGCTTAGCACACTTCAATACCTAAATATATGTTTCATAGCCTAAGTAAGTCCTTGATTTTGGACTCCATTACATTTTGAGTATTGTCATGTTCAGAATTTTCCTTGGATACGTTAGCTCTCTGAGGAGAATAATTTAAAGAGAAATATTAATTTGCAGAAATGTTTCTTTCTTATTGTCTGATTAAGCCTAGCTTACCAATATGTTTGGTATGTACATTCACAACTGAAAAACTAGCCAGATACCTTAAGTTAAAATAATAATATTTTCCTGGACCACTAGAACACTCTAATGAAGACTAAAGGATTTGGTTGTGGCAAAAATTAATGCCAACTTCAGTCTGCGCAAATATATGTTGAAAGTGGAAATGCTATGCATGTTGGGAAGTACCACTGGAGATACTCTAAATTCACACCAAAATATGAAGTTTGGGTAGTCTTACACAAGTCTTGATGTGTGCACTAATGTTCAAGACAAAAAATGCTCTGTGAGAACTGGTGTTTCTTGGGAAATTGAGACTAGCAAAAAATGATACATAAATCAGTGGCACCTCTTCTGTCTTATACTTCAGTAAATCTCAGTCATCTAATTTCATAAGGGATATAGCAGAAATGGAAATGGTCCAGGAAAGAATAGGAAAATGGAAAAACTAGAGTCCTGGAACAATTTCCACGAGAGGTGAAAGCTGTAACATATAGAACTATTAGGTGGGAAAGAAGGTACGTGGAATGCTTTTATGGAAATGCACAAAATAATGAATGACAGGGAGAAAAGGAACAGCCAGTGACACTGAGAAGTGTTTCCAGTTGATAAAAAACAGCACTTGATTAATTTAGGTAGAGGTTACTAGATATCATTGAGATTGATAAATATTTTTTAATTCTTAGAAAAATGTATAGATGGAAAAGGATGGGTCCTCTTAAGAATTTTGGGTCTTTAACTAGGGACACTCATCTTTGAGAGGAAGAACAACTTAAGCAAGGCATCAAGTTTACAAAGCCAGATTGTCAAAGATCAGTGACTTTATAAGCATGAACAATATAGTTGAGAAGAATTGCAAAATATGTCTAAATCCTATGATATTTTGCGAATGACTGTAAGTACCTTAGTCGGATTTCCCTAAATTAAAAATGTAAGCTGCTATATTTTATATTACATGTATGCCCTGACATTTTTAAAATTATATATATATTTTCTATCTATCTATCTATCTATCTATCTATCTATCTATCTATCTATCTATCTATCTATCTATCCATCTATCCATGTATAAATTCTCACCCAAGATAAGTCACAGACAGGAAAATTATTTTCTTGTTTTTGTAATTCATAGTATTGAGTATTTTCCAATTTGTGAAAATGAGGAATGTAATAATACCACTAAAAAAATTAATTTTAAACCAATGTGCTGGTAATCGTTGCTTTTGATTACAAAACATGAGATGCATTTCCTCCTGTAATGACATATCAGAAGACTTATTTTTAGATTGATCTAAATAAATTGGGACACTATCTGAAGTTGGCCTGCTAGGAGCCTGTGAATAATATAGCTGGATAATGTAGAGATAGAGGGCTGAACAGAAACTGCTTTTGCTTAGTTTAACACTCTAAGGAGCTAACATAGTACCTAGAACTGGATGAAAACCCTAAGAAATCTGCTTTGGTCCTTCCACTGTTGCTAGGCAAATATTAGGACAATTTCTGAAGAATATAAAGATAAATGAGAAAGAGAAAAAATAAACCAAACCAACCAACCAAACCAAACCAACCAAAAAAAAAAAAACCAAACCAAAAACCTTAAAAGCCCAACCTAAAAGTTAAAAGCAACCCAAATGGAAAATTTTTAAAATATACGTGGACCTAAATAGAAAATCCAGATCCCATTTTCAGTGTCAGTTTTGGTACAGACCAGTTTTGGGATGGGGGCCACCTGTAAAACTTGGAACTGTTTGTGAGGTCGGTTTCCAAAATACCACCCACCTCTGTCCCAGTGTGAGAGATTCTCAGTTTCAGTTGCATGTAATCCTTCAAACAGACACTAATAGGTCACAAAGCCTAGAGAGAGTCAAATAAATGCAGGATACCATGGGGACTCACAAGTCTCTATCTTTGTCTGTATCTATGGCTGAACACACTGATCATATTGTCTGTGCATATTTTAGCAGGGGCACAAACCTTGGCAGCAGCCACCAGTAAATTTCTACAGGAGAATTTCTAAAATAGCAGCACCTTCAGACACTAGCCTTCCAAAGGAAATAGTTGTTCATTATAGTGAATATTTAAAATAACTATTTAAAGATGAAGTAATCTCCAACTAAAATGTAGATAAATACATGAAACTTTCACTTTTCCCCAACAAAAGACAAAGAAATAGAAATATAGAAGTGAAGGCCTAATTAGTTATCACAGAGATATTACATGATTATCTCCAAGAGTCTAGAAGCGCTTCACCTGTAGCAGATAACAGCTGGATAGAGATCAAATTATTCCTTGCAAAGGTAATAAAATATTTTGTGCTTATTGTTTTCTTTAAAATGATCATTTCTCATGCTACTCTGAGTATTATTTTTCTGAGGATTTATAAAAAAAAATTAATTGCTGTTACTGTAAAACAACTCATTTGTAACACAGTAAATAGTCTTGTGAAGGACTTGCTAAGCTGCCACATCAGAAAAATTATTTATGGAAAATATATGTAGTGCTAAAGTAGAGAGTCACATGAATATTACTCAAAAAACTCCTCAACCTCAAAACAAGGCATGTACTACAAATTATGTTAAGCAATAGATCATTTAATTAAAGATGTGCAAACAAGTTCAAATCAGCTAGTTCAGAAAGTATATTGGTCCAGGGGTAAATTATGTTTCAAGCCAAATATCACAAAAGGTGCCCAGTCAAAAATACATTGTCTTTTATTCCAGTATAAGAAAAGTTAATGAATTTCTGTTGTGTTAACATTAATTTGCATAACTTGTGATAACTGCCCAAGTAGTCCTATCCACAGGATAAGGGAAAGTAAAATTCAATGGGAAAGCATATTTAATTATAAACTTCTTTTTGGTTTCCTCTCTGTTTTTTTCTTTGGTTGTTGGTCAGACTGCATAACAATATACCTTGCTAAAATGTTTGGCCTAAAACTAATGGAAGAGTAAATTTTGTCATGAATGTCTAGTTTTGTGATCTCCTAGTAGAAGAGAAATGAAGCTTTATTGTCCTCTTAAATGTTAACAAGAAGCTAATCTTAATTGTCAAAATAATACATATATATGCTAGGAATTTGTCTCCCCAGAAGTGCCTATTGATTTCATAAAGACAATAACATGGTTAGTCGGTCTGGCATTTGAGAAAAGGTACAAGTCTCCTAGTTTACGGTAGGAAAAGTGAATAAGTCCTAAAGTTTGTTTGAATGAAATTCATGTTTTTATAAGGCATAGCAATTCATTTATTAAAAAAAAAAAACAAAACTAACAGTAAGCAATTTATTCCACTTCTTAGACCAAAGCTGTTGTGATGTAAAAATTTATTCTGAAGTGAAAAAGTGAGAATAGAATGAGAACTTCAAAGAAATGACCTGAAGGTTACAGGCTCAGGGGAAACTCAATTGACGGAAGCAGAATTACCCCAGAAGTGATGCTGGCCTTCTTCATTTGACAGACTTCAAAGACACCTTTTGTAATACAGGCTAGTATTTTTTTTTTTTAAAAACCAAAAATAATAACAAAAAAACCAAACAAAAAAACCCCAAACCAACCAATCAACCAACCAACCAAAAATCCTGATGGGAGCACAGGACAGAAAAAGAGAACAGTAGTTTTAAATATTAGTATTTTGGATGGTGTTCAATGAGGCAAATTTTCTATATTTTATTGATTCAGCCTTATACTGGAATACAATAATGAGGATATTTAAATCCAATGGATTTTAGCAGTATATAAGAATAAGATTTTATGATACAGATCTTGATAATTTTTCCTCTGTTCATGGAAAGAATAATATTAGTACTCATTTGAGACATATTTTGAGGTGGCAGCATGTTTTGTCCAATACCATTTCCTTATAAATACCTTTTCATTCCTTAAGCCCATGCCTCCTTTTTGTACCTCATCCTTGATGTTATTGAGGTTTTTTTCAACACAATGAGACATAACTGGTGAAGCAGAAACCTAGAGTGTGTCGCATCAGTCTCTTTTTTTTCTTTTGAAACATAGAATTAAACAAAATAGGATTTTTCTAGGTGCACAGAAGTTTTTGACCAACTTTGGCTGAAAGCCTTAGGTTTGAGGTGGATCAGGATTGTGCTTGAAACATGGTTTTAAGAAATGAGTTCACGAATGAAGTGACAGAAATTTTTTTCTTATACCAGAAGCTGACTTTTGGTTACCAATGTGTTATCCTGCAGTGTAATAACAAAACATGATGCTTTCCATATATTAATTAATTTTTAACATTTTTCTTAGTTAAGAATAAATTAAACATCTCAGACTTGACAAAATTTTAAACAAAATCCAGTTTAATGCAATGAAGTCATCTGGGGTTCCACACTTATTGAAGTTCCCAAAGGTGTCAAAGCAGATAACTTCAGCTAAGGTAGACATTATGGGTTTCAAGATTACAAGAAAACATCCATTTTCTCAATTTCTTTCTACTTTCTCAATCTTCAGAGATTTTATGAGCATAAGGTTTTCACTTTTATTAAGCTATCTTAAAGCATAACAGAAATACCTTTAGTTTAAGAGAGATGAGAAGATCACTATCATAAAATGTGCATGTACAACTCACAAAGATCACTATTATAAAGATGCATTTCACTATGTGATCTACTCTTATTTGTATTTTGAAAGCTGGAGAAAAACTACATCTTAATTTTGCACTCAGTGTCAGGGGAGAGGGGTCCCCTTCCTCCCACTGTAGCTGGACCTGTTGAGCAGATGGTCCCACTGAACTGGAAAGTGCTGCAGGGCTGAGTCGGAGGCTGCTCTGACTTTGTGCACTTGTGGAGATGTTCAGTTAAACATTGACATCAGCGCCAGCTTTTGTGTTTCCTGTTTTTTCTGTTCAGGTGCTGTACAATTCCTGTTTTCTTTGAAGACTGTCTGTATTGATATGAACTTCTCAGAAATACTCAGAAAGCTCTGTTAGAGTTTTTTGGGGTCAGTCTTACCTGGCTCACCTAACATTTTCAATATAGTTTAAGAGTTCTGGTCTGGACTTCCTTTAGATCAATAAAGTCACTCCTGTCCAAGTGAGTAATTTCTTGATGAGGTCACTTACAACTGCAAGTACCCTTTTTCTCCATATTGGCTGTTAAAGGGTGATGATATTAGAGCTGATATTTATATGATCACTATGTAGTTTTTTTCTAAAACTAAAACAAAATGTCAATTCCAAATCATCACGATTTAAAAATATTCTTGCTTAGGCAAGGATACCTTAATTTCAAAGTTATGATTTGTAATAAAGTGCAACAAAGTATATTAGGTAGTAGCAGGTTGGGCTGTACTTTACTAGAGATTCAGTTCTGAAATAAGTAAATTTGAATGTGCAGCATTTGATATTTCATGTCAGTGGAAAAATATTTAAATTCTTCAAAACATAATTGTGGATTCTGATATTTTATCCCTATTAGCTTGATCACAGAATGAATTCAACATTTATTCATACTGAAAAATTAATATTGGAATATTATATATAAATTCTTGATTGTTGATATTGAAATCAATTACCCGCGCTCATTCCTACAGTATAGGTCAGTGCCAAATCCCTTTTCACTCTAGTTTTGTGAAACTGGTATTATTCACTCACACCAGAGATATTACAGAGTATATCAACATATATAAACCAGCTAACAGCACTGTCAGTGTCACCCAAATGGCTTGTTAGTAAAAACTTTCTTTGTATGCATACCATTGTTCAGATGGAAACATTAAATGCACATTAGAGCGTCAGTGTAGAAAACTATAAATTAATTAAAGAAATATGGACACTAGAAATATTAAACAAAGACAGCAACTTAATCTCCTTGTGCAGTTAGTGAAAGACTTCTTTAGTTCTCCTCTCAGTGAATAGCTAGTTACTCACAAAATTGCTGTGTCAAGCAGAAACTCTTAAGGACCTATATTGCAGCTGGATAATTAAGTGTCTTTATCTCTTTGTAAATGGACCATAAGGCATTCTATTGCAGCTCACTAATGAGGACAATTTTATGGTATTCTTAAGTGATTTCTTTCAAATGCACAATGATTTGAAGTATTATTGTTCTTGCCAGTCACTAAGGCTGGATTTATTGGGAAACAAACTTGATAACTGTAGATAATTTATTAGGTATAAAATAATTATGCCTTGGAGAGGGTGAAAGCTCTCCACGTTAATGTAGCTTTCCAAGACCAAGTTAATTCCTGCAGCACTACAGGAGGGAAATTCTGCTTTAAATGATTTATTTAATAAGTGGTTGGATAGCTTTAGTGCTCTTGCTATGCAATTGTTTGCCTTTCTTACTGCAGACTCTGAGAGGCTGCGGGAGAGGGCAAAGCAATGCTCTATTAGCTGCTAAAACATTTCTAGAAATGTTAACTTGAGGCATCTAATTGACTACACCTTTTCTCTTTCCTCCCCATGTTAAAAGTATTGACCTGAAATTCTTCCATGTAATGAACCTTAGTGCTCCTAACAAATCTGGTGGATTCACAGAAAAATCCACCGGCTAGTAGAATCATTGGAGCCCTGCTAGTTGGAATTCAGCATGGCGTGGTAATTACTCTGGATTGTGGTTGAGCGAGGTTTGCACACTTCTTTGGGCCTCCCACATGCAGTGAGTGAGATGCATGCAGCCATTAAGGGCTAGAGGTGGAGAGCAAAGGGACAATTTTTGCTTTTGTCATTGCTCCTTGGAAATAAAACCCTTCCATTTCTCCATCCAGTCCAGGGACTGTAGGGTCACAGGGTGAATCAAGATCATTGAGCTTCTCCAGCAGAATAATAAACTTGTGTAACAAATAAAGAAACAAAACAACAAAACAACCAAGCTACCAAACAAAACCCCTAACCTTGCCTCCCCCTTTTACCCCTACAACAAACCCAAACAGTTTCTGCAAGATCTCCTATCAGCTGATACATTCTGTGGCCATGGAATCAGTCTACAGCCAGCAGACAAAGCCAGAGCAGCAGTGCTCCTGTGACATTCTGTCATTGCATTGCTTGGGGTTAGGACTTAGTGTTCCCTTAGGCACTCAAAATGTGCATGTGTATTATACACTCACTTCTACTGTCACAGATTCTGAACATTTTAATGAAGACCAGCATTTTCTGTTGTCATCATTCAGCAAATGAATGTGCCTAAGGAAGGAATTCTAGAGCTTTATATTCTCTCACCTTCTAAAACACCCATGTGAATTCAAGGTAAGCTCCTAGGGAAATCTTGAGAGAAAGACACAGGAGGTGCTACTTGCCAACTAATGAAATAGTATTTTAAAAATTGTTACAAAGGAATAGACAGGAAATCAGAAAAAAATTGTACTACGTAATCCATGATGTGCTTAAATACTGTATAAAGTATTGGAAACCACATTGCACCAAAAAAAAAATCTACAAAGACAGATGATTATGTGAAATGCCATTAATTAAGCATATGACAGACACTTCAAGCAGTGCAAAATATAATAGAAGGAGATTGCAGTAGAAATTATAGCTGTAGGTGTCTTGTAGAGCAGACTTACTGACACTTTCAGCTAAGACTGAAGTGTCACCAGCTGGAACACTCTTGTTGAAGCTAACAATGGGGAGTTTTCCTTCACATGGTATGTGTATGGAGTTCCTTGGTATAGGACACTGAAAGATTAAAATCATTGTGGCTTCAAAAATGTAACTGGAGAAATTAATGGAAGAAAATTCATTTGAAGCCTATTAAAGATGCAGATATTATATCTGGTGGAGGAAGCACTTATGCTCTAAATTCCTGGATATGCTTTCCTGCGTTTACCTTGCTCTCCAGTCATCTCCTTCGGACATCTGCTCCTACTGAAGACTCTTTCTTTGACCCAGGTGTTAGCCAAGCTCTTGCAAAATTTTAGGTCCCTCCTGAGGAGAAAGGCCCAAAGGAAAAGAAACTGAGAAGAAAATAAGTAATTATGAGGGTATAAGAAGAAAAAAACCAGATGATGGCTGAAAGATCAAGTCCAATGAGGAAGTCCCATGACTTCTAGGGCCCTGATGCTGGAGATGGGACACAGGAGAGGCTAGAGCAGCAATGTAACCTGGTGTACCTGCTCTTATAACTTCATTTGGGAATAACGGGGACCTTGAAAATACAGTTTTATAAACTAGAATCTGAAAATTTATAATCAATAAACTTGATTATGGGGCAATAATTCCCAGAAAATAAATATTTTATTCCAGTATGTCAAAATTAACTTTCCAATTTGTCAATGGCCTGCATTTTTTTGTCAGATTCAAAACAATGTCACAAAGAAATATTAGCTTTAAAAGCATTTTGGTGAATGCTTATTTTGTTGAAAGGGAAATGCATGTCCAAACACCAGTCCTAAACTTTCTTTCACCCTAGTAAACAAACATGAGTACAAAAGCATGCACAATGACTTATCTGAGAAGACTGCTGGACTCCAAGACATACAGTAGCAGCTTTCATACTAGTAGGCCCCCCTTTGTTTTTGTTTTTTTTTTTTTTTAAGATGATATTCAGGCTTTATGGAGATGAAAATAAAACATGGAATTAATAAAGTAGGAAATAAAGTTGACATTGGAGAAAGTTTTGAATCAGGTGGTGATTGTTTGTCTTTATAACAACTTAGAACTTAGTATTAAATGCATATAAGTTCACATTTAAAACTTTTACTTGACTAGCTAGTTGCATCAAACTTTCCTGATATTTTATCAATAATAAGTGACTGCAATATATTTTTATTTCATACATCTCAGTGGATTGTAATTTTCTAATTATTTTTTGCATTCGCTATATTGATTGACAGTGGTAGCTATAGAAATCCAGAAATATGTTTTGTACAAGAAAAACTCCAGGTTTGTGCTTTTCCCTTTGGTTTGTGTAACTTTTGCAGCACAACAGTTTTATGACAGGGGTGTCTTTTTGGAGGCAACAGCTGGTGTCACAGTCAGCTCTTAGGCTGCAGTTTAATGTTTGCTCTCAAGTGGAGGTTGGTATATGCAAGAGGAGGACACTGAAACAGCAGACTATTCCTCCAGCTGTAAGTGAAACGACATCCTTTTGATAACATTGATAAACTCTTCCAGATTTGATTCTTCACAAGCCAGGCACTATTTGCCATTGTAACTGGAATTTTGCTGGTGCACAGCAGCTGCACCCAAATGGCTGGGATGTAGGTCAGAGACATAGGGTCACCTACAGAATGTAGGATTCCCCTTTTCCATGTGTCTGGAACCCTGACAAGATCAAGGAAAATTTATTTCCAGTCTGGATCTAGACAGCAACTGCCATTTGGCAGTCCTTGGATGACCCTGTCCTGGAATGTAGCAGCTTAGGTAAAAAACATCAATTTACAACATTCTCCCTTTTGACTTTTTAGAAGTTGCTCAACAGGAGACACACATTTTTACCTCAGATGCTTTTGACAGAGCAGCTAAAATTTAGGTCAATTATATTTGCAAGTAAGGTATAGAGAAAGACTTTTCCTTTCTGACTTCAAAAGAATGAATAATTTTTCAGAGTGCCTTTTTGGTACTTCTGTAAGAAAATTTGATTTATGTAAATAAAACATTGAAACAATGAAAGTACAATAATTCACTAAGACACTAAAGAAATCTGTGCATATCTGTCCAAATAAGTCATTATCATGCAGAAAAACAAACAGCTGTTTTTCATTTGCTGTCAGTATCACTAAAGGACATAAAAGTCTAGTGATTAACTCCATCTCAACTGATTTCAAAAACATAGCCGTTCAGATCTCAAATAATTTAGGAAATATGATTGTGATTTTATTGATTCAGTCAGCATAATGAACTGCATTTTAACATTCTTTATTCCTTACAGACAAGCTGTGCTATTCATTCACCAGATATCTGATGGAGACCTGAAAAGCAGACAACTTAATTTTCTCAAAAACAACCAGAAATCTCAATTTAAAAAAATCAAGTAGATTAATTGTTTTTCCTAGTTGAGATGAGATTAGATAATTTTCATACAGCTAGGAAAAAAGACAGACATTTTATGCTTTCAATTTCATATTCCTAGAGGAGAACATTAGATTACTAAATATTTCAGAAGATATTTATTCTTAGTAGTCAGTTTATATTTCTTTAAAGCTGGGCAGAAAAGCAAACAGCCTCCATTTGTGATGGCTGCTAGGAAATAAACTAATTTACTATTGATTTAATTTTATAACTGGTGGCAGAAAAATAGTCTCACTTTACGGAGAGTCACACATAACTATCAATCAGTTAAAATTCCCTGACTATTGATTTGGGGAAAAGCCCTTCATATCTGCTCTCTCTCACTTGCAAGCGCAGGTAAATCTTTCTAAGAAGAGGCCACAGCCTCAGGTGCTGACCTTGACTTTCTACTGAAGGTTCATATCCTGTGAGCAGTGCAGCAGAACAGCTGCTCAGCCCTGGTGCTGCAGAGCCCATGGGACAGCAGACACCTCGTTGATTTTGGTTCCTGTTCATCCACAGGGCCTGGCCAGTTAGGGATGGCACTGCCTGTGCTGCCTGGACTCCAGTCATCATCCAGAGCACTGAGGAAAAGAAACAGCTGAGGGACTGATAACTGAAAGAAATTATTCATATCAAGTAGGGAAAAACAGGTAGCATAGCCCACGGAGAAAGTTATTGGGCTAAAAATTAACCAGAAGATTTTGGTAGTGCAATGAAAAAAGAAATAAATTTATTGTTGGTTCTCCTTCTGTTCTGGAAAACAGGACTTTCCACGTAGGCATCATTGCTTCAAGGGAACATGACTTCCTCACCAGTTTACTCATCCAGAGAAGGCAATCAAAAAACCCTCCAGGGTTCCAAATCTTGGCTAAGCATTCAGGTTCAAAAAATGATAATATTATTTTGCTTGGGATAGATGGATCTTTTTCTTCAGGTACATAAAACTCTGTGTCATAAGCATTGTATTTGAAAAGAGCTAAATTAACATTAGAAGTTTGTGTAAAGTTAATCTCTCGAAGCTGGCAAAGGAATTTAAAGATTACATATTTGGTTTTAGAACTAATTTATTTGAACTTTCTTACTTTTAAAAAAATTTACTTACACATCTACCATATGTGAGCCAATACATCATTCAGGGACTTGACTTAATGTATAAAGGATTCAAGGTCTATGTAATGTTGTAGAAAAAAACAGTCTAGGGCTGTAGTACGTAGAAGTGGTTTGGAAATTGTATGGAATATTAAGTTAGAAAAACAACAGCAAACCTTAGAGAAAACATATTTTATCCTAAAAGCACATTACCAGTAACATTCCTGAGTATTAATTTTCTGTCAAGTTTAGGCTGTTCTTGCAAATTACAGTGTGATGTATTAAGAAAAACGAAACTTGGTGCTTGTCATGCTTAATAAACTGTGCTGCAATCCATAATAGTGCAGGTCCTTGTGAAGGAACTGGGCTTTTCTCCCAGTGGGAGCACCAGCTCCTAAGACAGGGGTGAGAGGTACCCAAGCAAAGCCATCTTCTCTTGGCTACAGCAGAATAAAACCCCTGGTGCAAAAAAGCCCAAATGGGTTTTGGATTGCTTAGCTTTTAGGAAATTACATATTTGCTCTCTGTAATCTCAGCTACTTCAGCTGTCTGATTCTAGGAGGAAGGAGGGAATAAACTGGCCCTAGCTATGGCATTTGTCTTTTTCACCTTCCTCTCTCCCACAAGCATCACTTTTATTGTGTTTTCTTTTAGGTTTTAATCATGAGGAAATAATTTCTTTTTAAGAATGTTTCCTAGAGATCCATCTCTTTAGAAAATTACTGTCAAAGCTATTTGCTCTGATATTAACTTGTTTAAAATGTTAGTAAGATGAACTTTAGAATATACTCATGATCTCCTTTATCTCAGTTTAGGTTTCAGTTACAAAGGAGCCAAATTCAAATTTCCTTTATTGACTCTTAGTTATTTCCAAGTAGTTTTTAATGTGTGTGTAAGTTAAATAAGAGGTAAGATAATCTCACTACATACAGCTAATAAAATATAAGTACTTTAAGACTGAAGGAAATGAGTACTGCCTCTGCACAACTAAATATAATTTTTAGACAGGAGAGACTGATGTCTCCAGTTGAAACAACAGCATTAGAGAAATTCAGGCACGAAAGAATGGATCTATTCTAAAGCCCTCTGAAATCAACGAGAGGCTTTTCTTTAACTCCTCTAGGCTTTGGCTTCAGCCCCAAGTAATTATTCAGGTTGGACTTTGGCCACAGACACTAACACCATCTGTTTAGAGAGAGTACCATGAAGTCTTTAATTAACACAAATCACAGAGGCCTCAGTTCTATGTCTTATCTAAAAAATGGCACCTTTGGGAGAGTCCACAGTTGATGTGCACCTTGCTGAGGACCTCACTCCCTGCCACCCCGCAGGGAAATGTGTAATCTACAGCATTGCCAGCACTACCTTTTCCAAATACGGCTAAGTTTCAAAGCCATTGATTTTTTAATTGAAGTTCATATGCAAATATATGAATTGGCTTTTATTTTTATTGACGCTGTTGAATAAAAATAATAAATATGCAACAAATACACGGAAGGGGGGAAGTAAGGGATTTTTGTTTCTTAAAATTTTAAAATAATAGTATAAAACACATACAAGGGAAAGAATAACATGATTTTTGTGTAAAATGCCTACCTAGAGAGCAATATAGTCTTACAGTCAGGATTGGATTTCTCACTATTCTTCTATTTTCACCTTTTCACAGAATGACTGAGGTAAAATATTTAACCTTTTTTTCCCTCAATTTCCCCATCTCTGAAATGGTATTAACGCCGATTGTTCTGGCAGGAATTTGGCATCCTAAAATATTGCTTTGAGGTGTTCAAAGGGACGATAGTACTTCAAACCCTTGGCGTTATCCTCACCCTCTATGACCCGCATCGTCCCACGTGCTGTGCAAGGCCATTCCCTGTTGCACATCAGTGTCATGAAGCACCAGTTTTGCAGCACAGGCCACTTCACTGAGAGTGAATAAGACACAGTCCCTTTTGTACCTATAACCCACACTTTCAAGCCAAAAATGAAAAAGAAATATTTGTCACCAGAGGATAAGTGTGTCTGGAAGACTTAAATATTGTATCCTTACTGTAAGGATTAATGAAGTGCTGGCCCAAACCCTGCACATCACTTAAGGACATGTTTAACTTTAAGAATCCAAGTAGACGGATGGATTTCCATGGGAATACTGATGTGCTTAAAAGATGTGCTGTTGGAATGAATCATATCCTTCATTATTGTGTGGGGTCATGCTACTTTTGTTTGTGAAAGTGAAGAACACTCTCAGATGTTACTCCTTCTACAGGGAATTTCCTGGTTATTCAAGACTGGAATCCTCAACATTTTGCACTCCTGATTTCTCAGCCCAGAGTCATCTTTATGTGGTCTGTCTGCAATACACAGGATCAAGATCTGCACTGGTGTTCCAACATTAACTATTTCCCTGTGCTGAGCCAAAATGGATTCTATGAATCTTGCCTCTAGACATCTGACTTCAGTAGCACTGATTTTTCTTTTACTGTATTCAGCAACCTTTATGAGTGTAGATATGAATATAATTAAATTATTCTCTTCCAAAAAATTAATTTAAGCAAGCAGCTGCCTTGCCCCAAGCTCCTATGCTGCCCAAAAGGCATTACCTCATGAATGGCACAAACTCTCTCCTTCCAGCATCTGCATTGCTGTCTCAGGTGAGCATCTGTGTCAGATCACAGCACTAAACACATTTGCCACCTTCATATGCCATCTCTGGGGCATTCTTTGGCAACCTCCCAAGTACAGCTTTAGTCAGAGGCAACACCTGCAGTGGCACAGACCTTAGCACTCAGAAGGCTAAGGTCTGCTGAGTTGCCTCTCAGCAGACAGGATGCTCTGTTTAGCGATTTGCATCATGACTCCTCCTGGTACTTACTCTGCCATCTGTCCAAAAGCTTCGTACTAGTTCTTTATTTGAATTTGACAAATACATGAACTGTGTAAAAAACACAGTGCAATTATTATTGTGTATTTTTAAAAGGAATGCAGTGTGCAAAAGTGTACTTCCGAGATACAGAAATGCTTAAGACTGTTGTAACTTATATTGTCATGTTTTTTGTTTTTCAGTTTTACTAAAGAATGCAAAAAAGGAAGAAGAAAAGCCATTCAGAGACTGTGCAGATGTATACCAATCTGGTTTTAACAAAAGTGGGGTCTACACTATTTATATTAACAATGTGTCAGATCCTAAAAAGGTAACAACTGGGTTTATTTTCTTCGTTGTTAATATGATATTGCTCTGAATTTAAAGGAGCATTTCGAGCCTTTATTGAAGTTATCTTTCCACAAAATATTGTACTGGTATAAATAACTTGTGTTAAAAATTACAATAGACTGAGAAAATTATTAACTGTATTATTGCAGACATTCTTCTTTCCTGCTGACAGAGAATCCATCCTAAGTTCCAACATACCCTCAATAGTTGACTCACTTCCTCCCACTTAGCAAGCTCAGTTGAATCAGAGCATGGCTGCAAATCAATCTGCGATAAAACTTAGAAGCGAATTTGTGATGGGTGATAATGAGGAATCTGACCTAGGGGATTATCTGGTAGCACACGGAAAGGAATAGCAGGATGAGTAGTTTTTAAAGATAAGGATTTACAAAAATCCTGCTTCTTTTGTAGGGGACAGGGAAAAGTGGTTTTGTCTGTGAAGAACACGCTGAGTATTAACACTGCTTGAAATGATGAAGCATGTATAATCCCATCCTTCTCAAAAAAGAGACTTTGGAGGGGTTTTTTAATATGAAATTGAAGCTTTACTCTGTAAAGGAGACATTTTTTTTGCCTTACTTTTGTTGCTAAGGTACCTGAGTCAGTTGGGGCTAGGAACATGAGAGGATAACCTAAGCCTAACTTATCCATGGAGTAATGTTGGCTGTCCCTCTGGCAGGGCATTATTGGGAGAAGCCACCAAGACTAAGGGCTGATTACCTGGGAGAGGAAAATGTGGTGGTGGCAATAAAGTGGCCAAACAGCAGGGAGGGAACCACTTCTGCCTAGTGAATTTATTCTTACTGCAGTAAAATGGTGACCCTGCAAACAGAAAAAGACTGTAAAAATATTACCAATATTATTGTTTATAGTACTATTATGATAATATTAAGATATGTAAAACTTATTGCTAAACTGAGTTTGGTATTGCAAGAGGCCTTTGGAAGCCTGCAAATGTCAAGATGTTATAGCTTAGCAAAGAATTAGAGTTCATTAAAGCATGAGCAGAACTGGGGTGGCCGAGCTTTGTGGGCCATGATCAGTATAATTCTGGTGAATATGAATGGAAAAATAATTGACATGATATAAAATACAGAAATCCCTTTAAGCATTACTGAGCAGGACAAGAAGAATAAAAGCAGTTCTGTAGAAGCTGCTCCACTCAAAAAAGAGATGTAACATCTATGTCCAAATTGCATGTGCCAATTGGAGGAGTTTTCTTAGCCTTACTGAAGTTCATAAACCATGCCCAGAAGCTGGACTGCAATTAAAAACAATGGTTACCTGAGAGCACTGTGATGCTAATGCTTTTGGTAAATTTACCCAAAATATGCTTCTTTGTCAGTATAAGGACACTGACACAGTGGAAGCCACTGTGTGTTTCTACAATATCCATGTTTACAGATGCTGCTATCAATCAACACAGATATCACAGCTCAGCTGATATCATTGCATCATGTTTTCCTGGAGGGTTCCTGTTTCAGCAAGAAAATGCAGGAGTGTGTGTTTCTATGTGTTGAGGGCATTTCTGATGCCACCTGTTTGTCTTGCCCTAGCAATAACACAGCAAGAGCTGATCCCAGGCATCATGCTGGTCAAGTGAGGAGTGTGATTGCTTTAACAGGTGTTTTTTCAGACATTAAGGTCATTTAAACAGGCTGCAATGTAGTGCTGTACAGATAACTGAACAAACTCCAGCGGAGATAGCTTCAAAATTACATCAATGCAGCACCGGGCCAGCACTAATTAGCCCAGAGGTAGCACCATGCAGACACAGTTAGATTGCTCTAATATCCTGATACGTACTCCATGGAGACATCCTTGCTTGTTTAAAGCCAGCTCAGTTATCTGGATTACCACAATGCAATGCACAACTCTGACATGTCTTAAGAGGCCTAATGATTTGTTACCTTCTGTAATACAACCACTGGCACCTGTCTCATTCATAGCAATTTTATACATCAGGTCACAAAAAATACAACTTCATTTCATTTTATATTTTCTGGGGGATATTTACTAGAATCCTGATATTCAATGGAAAATACCTGTGTCATATATACAAATGTTATTCTCAGTTCTAGTGTTTTGTTGGTTTCACATTCATATATTCTTAAAAAAGTTATCCTTCATGCTTACAGCTCCATACCATTTATAGGCCTCATTTTTATGTGCTCTCATATGCTTTAGACTACAATTTTTGTTTCACGTTCCTAGCTTCAACAGTCTATTAATTTAGGTCATTAGTCTTCAAGCCCTGCATCAAAACTTTGTGATTAATATCTGTTTAAAAGGATCTTAATAATATTCCATATTTTTGACATGGGAAGAGAAAAAGATAGAATTAAACTATTAAGCTAATTAATTGGCTTACTCTGATGCGTGTATGTGCAGTGCCTGATAATGTGGACAAATGATTTTTCCAAGTGAAAGAAAAGGCAAAAATCCTCTCAGTCCCCCACTAAGCTGGAGTGAGCTACAGGGGAAGCAAGGCTTCTGATGAGCAAGGGAGCAGTGGGAGCAAGGTTGTCTCCATTGTGGAGTTGAAGGAACCAAGTCACCTTTGGGAGCCAAAGCTGGCCAGGTGTGATTGGTCTGACTGCAAATAGAACCTCTGCATCTCCCCTCAGATCAATGTATTGACTCACTGTCTCCTCTAAAGCCCTTAGAAGCACGACTTTTACCAGCTTTTGGGTGTACTACACTGAAAATGTAACACTATCAGCTGCTGCTGGGGTCTGTGTATCTGTGTCTTTATGATTCGGCAAAAGAAATTGCTTTGATTTGGATCTCTGCTCCTTCCCCTCTAGTTTCTTCTTGTGGACTTACCACTCAGTTGGTGTTGATGCTCTCTCTGAGCATATCTGGCAGAATTTTGACGCCTTAAATGTATGTTATCCTCCTGTACTGTGGAAAATGTCATCCAAAAGGGTTGCCATCAGACTCAGTTTCTGCACAGCAGAGCCACATACCCTGAATCTCAAAGCTCTGGTCTTGAGTTTGTTGCTCCAAGCCAACAATGTAAACTTGTGATGTCTTAGTGTGTAAGCACTTAAAATGCAATTTGTAGTAATTTCTCATCTTCTATTTACTTTAAAATTGAGCTTAACTCTGAATGCTAATTATGAAGTTTTTTAATAATTTAAACCATAAAGTTAGAATAAGTAGAAATAGTCCCATATTTGCCTTTTAGGAACTTGAGAAATTTTACCCATGCCTTTAAGGAAGAGCAAGAATGCAATATTTTGGATGCTCTTTTATTCTAATTCAGGTTATTTTGTTAACTATAAACTCGGAATCTAGAGATCCATACAAATTTAGTCACTTTTTTCATACTTTTCTAGTAGAGGGCTAAGTATTAGAACACATTAAATTGTGTTGAATGACTGAATGTCTTGATCTTTTCTGGGACAGACAAGGTTAGAGCTGTGCACAGTAACATCTATAATCACCTTGGAACTGCTATTAATATGGGCAGGTGTTTGTGTCTACCACAGTGGAATGTGCCAGACTACACAATCATGACTAGTGAAAAATGTGCTGCTGGCAAATCTTTATTTCCTGTGCAGTTTTCTCTTTCAATTTGATATATGATTCAGAAAACTCCAATCTTTTTATAGGTATTTCATTGTATTGTAGCATGAAAACTCCAAAATTTGCAAGCATGTTTAAAATGAGTAGTCTTACTACAGTTGAGGATTTAATGTTTTAAAAATTGGCAGTGAATTCATGGGAGCTTGAAATGACTTATACAGAAAGTAAATCCATCTTTTAGAAATTCTCACTGTAAATCAGACTAAAGAAATTATGTCCTGTAGATAAATATTTTGACTCACAGTGGCTTCCCTGAAGAAGGAATAGGGCCAAAAAGTTTGCCCAGAAAATTGTGGGTTTTCTTGTGGTTACCCTGAATCTAGTTCACATTTGCCCTGGTATTCTATTTCCTTCCTTCACTTGGGACTTCCCTTGGCATGCCTGGTGCAAATTAAAACAAAAGCACTTGCATATTTTTACTATGACAATTCTTATGAGTAGGAGAAATTTAGAATGGCTTTTCCTGAGGGTAGAATATGGTTCTCTAGTCAACTGCAGGACAAATTTTTATTTAATTGTGTCAGATAGTAACCTCCAAGTTGTCAAAGCAACATAAAGCTTTAAATTACCAACCAGTGCTAAATGGATTGACTCTTGTTGATGTAAGTGCCGAATACTAAATCTCTTCTCTTAAATGCTGACATCTTACTTAAAAAGCAGAATATAGCTATTTAAAAGCACAGACAAATGAAATTTAGGATAGTTGCATTGTCAATATGGCATGGATGAGTACAAGGGATGAAATCAGGAAACTTTGATTGAATGAATAGCACTGAGAAACTTAGTCAGATCTTAAAATCAAGTGTCCTACAAAAACAGGAACAAAAATTATTACCACTAGTCACATACCAAGAAAAACCAATGCACAAGCAGTATTTTCATTTTTTCATATTTTTTTCCATATTTTTGAAAGCATAATGTAAAAAAAGTGAAGTGAATGAAATTAAATATCCATTTTTTCTTATCATATGGATTATTTAGGATAGGTAACAGTTTTCAGTTTACCCAATATTCTAACATCAAGGGTCAGCAATATTGTCAAATTGTTTCATTATTCTTTATACACAGAACCTTTAGTATCTAAATTAGAATTTTATTAGTGCAATGGTGGCAGGGTATGATCTTACATATTCAGTATAGATCATAGCTTCTGAATTTGTCTCACAGACCTCTGTTCTTGAGCCTGTTTCTGTCTGTGTTCTCTGTCAGTATAAGGCAGCTTACTCCGAGGTTACCTGTTCCCGTTTTGGGACACTGCCTGGAACACTGTAGGTAATGTTCCAATTCAAAGCAAAACAGAATAACAATGTCATCTGTGCTACATTTCAGACTCCTACGATGAGTGTTTTCTGTAAGAATTCTCAAGATTCTTTCTGAGACCAAATGACACTGCTAAAAGCTATAGAAGACATTACTATCACTGACAGAATTATTCTTGTTAAGAAGAAGGGAGTGGTTTCAGGGGCGCTGCAGGGAAAATAGAAAAAAGAGCATGAAGGGAATGTGAAGAGGAAAAATGAAGAAGCAGAGGGTGATGATGGGGAGATGCTCTTGGGTGTGGAACTGAAAGGAGACATGAGTGGGAGAGTTACACTAAATGAGAGAACCACCTGTAAACAAATGACTGAGGATGGTCTTGAGGGAACAGGGCATGACTGCATAGAAAAACACACTTCCTTAATACTGTTGTTCACAAATATTTCCCCCCCTAAGATGACAGGACTCCAATGCAAACTTGTTTTCTTGTTTGTTTGGGTTTTTCAATTTTTCTTTGTTATTTACTATATAGGTCTTTTGCAATATGGATATTGCAGGAGGAGGATGGACAGTTATACAGCACCGAGAAGATGGAAGTCTGGATTTTCAGAAAAGCTGGAAAGAATACAAAATGGTAAGGTGAAAAATGTGCAATAGCTGTACAATTCATACGAGTGTCAGATTTCAAATATTACTTCTTATTGTCCTAAATAGTTCTTCCTATAGTGGTGTGGTGTGGTCCTGCATTCTTTTATGATCTACCTTTTGTCATGTCTGTTACTTCTGAAAATAATAATATCCTTTTTACTCAGTTAGTTGAATATTTTTTCCAATGATTTAGAATTTCTTTCAGATCAGTTACTAAAATTAAAATGAGAAGGCCAGAATGCTGCTGCTGTCTGTCTCGCCGAAGTTTTGACTTGATGTGATGTTAAGGGATAATAAACATATGATTATATTCCTAAGGCATGAATGTTTTCAGCTGAGGGGAACTCATTCAGAAGTTGGAGCACCTCAGATAAGAATAAAAATTTTTACTGGGGTTTATCCCAAGCCATACAGCACCTCTGCCAATCAAGTTAATGTACTGGAAATGTTGATACTTCAAATAGGATTACAAGACAATGAATAACTTACCAAATTAAAGATGACATGACTTCAAGCAGGCTATTTCCCCTTTGCCAACTCAGAAAATTTTTACTCCAATCTAAATAACTTCCCATTTTTTTTCATTCCCTGCCTGATCAAGCTTTCTGATGGACCTCCTTTCTCTGAATCCCTGAGGACTGGTTTGGATTTCAGTGACATTCCTAGTGAAGTTTTCAGCATTGTGTTGTCTGCCTGGCAGAGGAAAGTTTTTTTTCCTACAGTTTTTGAAAAACACGAAATGAAAAGAGAATTAAAAATAAAAGCAAGTTCAGTTCAGTAAAAATTTATATGGTAAAAAGTTCTCTTACCAAGCTTAAAATATCAGAAATTAACATAATAACATATTATTGAACCAAAATATAAATTTGAGTTTTATTAATACATTATTTTCCATATTTTTATATTGCTTGAAAATATAAATTATAAATTATTAAAAAATAGTAATTTGGGTCAGACCCCTGCTCCTATGGATAACTAGAAGATGCAATCAATTTCGTAACATATATTAATTAAAGTGATATTAAAATTACAAAAATATTTTTAAATAGAATTACAAAATTGAAAATTTCTTTTAAAATTCATGTTGTTTTAATTTAGCAGAAAACTTGAAAACTGTTTTACTCAATTTTGGTTCAGAATCAAATAAAATATAAAGCATCAAATTATTTTGAGGGAATGAATATTTGAAGATTCTACCAGTTTTACTTGAGAGGAAATTAGAATCTGTATGTACAACCTACTTACGGACTTTTAAAATTTATACATATCACATTAATGATTTTCTCAGTTTATTTCTCCTCTACTCAGGCAGTTTAATATATACAGCTCTTTATAAAGTTTTCCTCTATGGCCATTTTTCATATATATCCCTTCACTTAGTCATTTTCCTCCACTTTGCCTTTTCAGTAGCATGAACCTGTTCAGGATTAGATTGTGTTGGTTTTGTCTAGTTCAAGCAGCCTGAATTAGTCTTGCTTCTCTTTATGAATGATACACTATTCTAAGAGATCATTTACTTGTACCAAATAAAAAGGATCCCTTTTGGTCTTTTATTGATAGTTTATCCCATATGTCATGAAACAAGATGGGATTCAGGCTTGCTCTGCTTCTCTGAGCTGTTTCACCACAGTAACAATCTTAGGCCCCCATTTGTGGTTATCACGTAACACCGAGTGTTGAAAGTACAATGGTAGAGGCTGGTGGACTCTGTGTGTTACTGGGATATGAGAGCATCTGAGCTTCAAGGCAGTAACACCACTAATGTAATTCTTTGGTTGCTCAGGAGGGTGTGTGTATCTGCTGGACCACCCCCCTCTCCCTCCCGACACATTCAGCTGGTGTTTCTTCCACTGGAAGCTGGGCAGTGTGGTACGGGAACACAACGGCACTTAGGCTTACTTGGAGTGGTTGAACTTAATGTGTGTTTTCTCAGCCTGTAGTTCAGATAAAGCTTTCCAGTTTTGTTAGGATATTCTTCTTGTACTTGTATCTCATTGGGGTCCTAAAGCTAACAGAAATAATATCGTAATATAATAACAGCAACTATAAGTCTCTGGGGCCTCTTTTATTTTCAGTGCATTTAGTTCTTATTGGAAAGAAATCTGGAGAACTGCTGAAGTTTTTAGGCCATGAGCAAGTACTGATTGCCAGCTTCTGAGCTGGACAGGAATTCAGGCCACCAACTAGCACTGCTCCTAAAGCCCTCCCAGTCATCGGCTATTCCAGTGTCAGGAGGCCACTGCACAGATGCTCTGACTCTAAGCTGAGATCTTTGCAGCACCTTATGTGGGGAGAATGCACATGGAGCCACCTGTGAAATGGTGACAGTGCTACTGGGTCACAGGAGTCACCTGACAAGAGTGAGGCAGTCACTGGCTTTGATGCAGTTTCATGCTGGTGCCTTCAGCTTACATGGAAGTACTTCAATTTCTGTTCTAGACACCAACACAGGAAACACTTTAAGTGAGAGATAGGGTAGCCATAAATCTCTTGAGTAGGAAATGTACCACTCCATTCATACATAGATTGACACAAAGTCAGTGATACTACAGCAATAGTGGTACTAATTTTTCCTCCTGTTTTTTTTGTTTTTTTCCATTTCTGCTGGTATTCAGTCTCCACTCTGGAAAATAAAGTAATGCTTTCTTTAGTATCTAAAACTACAGCTAATGAGTGCAAAACCTTTCCTGCAGATTTACTGTTATGCAAGATTGGTTATGCTTTCTTCTTGCTCAGGGGCATATGCTCTTACTAGTGTCCTTCAGTTTTGTTGTTAATCTTATGATGTGCAGTGTAATCTGTACCTTTGTTTCTAAGAACTCATTTCTGACTAAGAAATCTCTTGGGCCATTTGAGTTTTGTACATTCAATAGTAATTGCATTAAATTCAGAGAAAACTCCGTAAGTTCACCCTTTCATATTTTCCTTGACAGTGTCTACTACATCCTTTCTTTCACATTTTACAATGAGTTTTCTGTTATGCTGTTTGTTGCTTATCAGAAAAAATTGAAGTGGAACAACAAATAATTTCTTTAACAGCAGGTGAGATCACCCTGAAACAATTTTCAAGCATATTTCATATTTCCTTGCCTGAGTAAATGTAAGTGTAAAACACCATTAAGAGTTTTGCTCTCTAGAGGGGAATAGCACTTAAAAAACTACTGCTTGCCATCTGCAAACCTAAGACCCCTTAGAAGGGAGTTTTCCACAAGCCTACTGTCTAAGACACAGTTTCTGGCATTTATTAAGCAGTTATTAACAATAATCAAATCTGAGTAAATGGTTAGCTCATGTGCTAACTTGGCTGTCGAGACTTCTTGATCATTTTCCCGTTTTCAGTTCTTGGATGAATGCACCTTTCCCAGTGACTGTCTCAATTTTTGCCAAATTAGGTGATGGAGTATTGGATTCCCTATTCACTAGCCTTTTAGCATGTCTAGTTTAATAATTCCCATGAAATTCTCAGAATTTATTCCACACTTGATAGCCCAACACTCACTATGAGTTTCCTAGGGGGCCTTCTTTGGGGTCAAGTCTGTTGGGAGCTTCCTCAGACATTTAGAATTATTTTCTTACTTTCTCTCATTGGAGAAAAACTCTCAATAGGTATTTGAAATTGCGTGCCTTGGCCAGCTCACAACAATCGTTTTCCTAGCCAGTTTTTTTTCCCTGCATGTCAGTATTTAATTGTATTCTATCCCTTAATTGCTACTTTCCACACTCCAATGAATAAAAACTATCACTTCTTTTAATCATTCCTAATGTCATGAGCTAGATTAGGATCACTTGTATGTAGTACACTCAAAGATGAATTTCTAAGCTTTGTGGCAACCACTTCCTACCTTCCTGACCGTCAGTTGTTTTTTCTTTTTGTTTCTTTGAGGCAAGAATGATGTTCAGTGTTAAATTCCACATTCCTTTAATTTCATGTTCCTGATTAGCATCTGAGTCCAGTTCAGTGTTTAAAACAAGTCTGCTGCCAATTATTTCAGAAGTTACCAGTAGTAGCATTTGTGTGTGTGCCTGAAGAGCACATCTGTAAAGCCACTTCCATTTCTGTTGCAGTTTCTTCTTTTTCTTTTCTCCTTAAAACTGTTGGGTCAAATTGATGTCTATCTCCATAGTGCCAGTATGGTATGATGCCAAAGTAGGATAATTTATGACCTTCTATGGCTTAAATTCTTCACACACTGTGAGCCAGACCACGGAGTTAGTGACCAGAACATTCTCAGGAAGTATTTCTGGATGCAAGTCTAGTGGGCATTTTTACATTATGTTATCTGGAATAACCTGACTTTCCTCTGAACCTCAGTAAATTTTAGCTGTTATAAAAAGTCTGGTGATCTGTGTCTTCCACTTACTTAAAAGACAGCCAAACACATTTTTGGACTGTAAGTCTCTAGGCATGATGGTTTTTACACTTTTTTATATACTTATTTCCTCCAGTTCACCTCTGTGAGTAAGCTCTAGTTTGGACACAGGTCCCACTCATTTCCTGGAAGACCTTCTTGTTTGTGACAGTCAGGTTGTTGGTCACCTCGTGTTTTTGTCTCACTAGTCTTTGCAAGTCCTACATGCCTGAATTATACATAATAAGAGATATCATTCCAACAAAGACTTTATTTCTCAGTGACTTTTTTCAGTTCATTCTGAAAACTTCCAGATGTTACTTGCATTTAATATTTATTTGCAAACTGCTCAGCTCCTGTTTTAGAATGTGGCCTCCTAATTCTTTTTACGGTCTCCTGCTGTTGTAAGCCTTATTTTAGTTTCTCTTGTGAAAGTTTTGGTTCCAGTTTTAAGTTCATTTATCATTCTCCTTGCCCACCCTTCTTGTCTTCAAACTCTGACATTTCTTTCGTTCCACATTGCATCAGTAGCTGTTAACTAGCACATTTTTTCATTCAAAATAGGTCTTCACCACCATTAATATTGTATTTGTCTTGAGCAAAGAGACAAAAACTCAAGCTGTTGTACTGTTTCCTCTTGGAGCATTAACTGATGATGGATATTTCTATGTTGTAGTTTTATTCATTTACAAATAGTGTTCGGGTTATATTTTATCTCCAAATACTTGAAGAATCAAACAACTACAGACAGAGCTCCATCCCCTTTCAATCATTAAAATATTATGTTCATCACTTTCTTTTTCAAGTGAGACGATGACTGTGTAAAAATGCATACAACACATTTTCGAATTTTTTTTGTAAGCTTATTGATTCTGATTCCACTATCTTAGTGCAAAATAACTTCAGATGTGGGTGGGTTTTTGAAACAAAAATTACATAAACCATATGGCTTGGCTGAGGAGAATATTCTTGACAGAAAAAAAAATTGCTCATAATTTGAAAGCTCAATACTGTGGGAACAATATCATTCATAATTCTCAGTTTTGTTAAAGCTAGATATTCTGACTAAATTTTCATCCCTTTTCTGGATTATTACTATTTAAGGTATGTTATGCATTGCTACGGTCATGAAATCTTCACACTTCTTGCATTGATAGACTTGCCCCTGTGTTCTTTAAAAGAGAGCCCAAATATCAAACAGCTCTGAAGGCGATAACACTGATCTTTCGGTGACTGTTCCACGTTCAATGTGTTTGTCAAAACCTCATTTTTTCAATCTTCATCCATGTCAAAATTTTCCCTGAATTATAAAGAAAAGAAATTGTTGGAAGCTAAAAAATGTATTCTACTGCAAGTATACAATGGAGCTCCCTGGGTTCACAGGATGTCAAGGATTGAAATGGCCATTGAAATCAGCTTCACCTAACTTCTGTTAGGGAGATTTAAGAAGATGCTGCTGCTATTCACAGAAATTAAAATGCTCATCAGCTTTCCAGTTAATTATTTGTAATTTTGATAGGAATTTAAAATTAGGAATCTTTTATCGTCATGTGAAAAATGTACACACACATACTAGACAGAGATTCCTCACTCCCAACAGGCCTGTGATTTTATGACAGTAGATTTCCTCCACTGATTTTGCAATGAGCTATATTCAAGTCATCTGTATTTGGGTCACAAACAGTAAAACAAAGAAATAAAAGCTAAGCAAAAAAATACTCTGTTTAACCATACATATGTTCAGATAGTTAAACCTTAAAGTATGATTGTTGATTGATCTCACATAGGCATAAATCTTCACTTTCACTGTTATTGCCCCCAAATTGTTTGGCTATAAAGGATCCTTCCAAGTGCAGCATATGCAGCTGCTTCTGATAGATATCTAATCAGATTTCACAATAAGAACCCTTGTCTTCCTTCCATTGAGAGCTTTAGTGTTTCACTCTTTTGCAGAGCAGGGTTGGAGGCTCTCCTCTTATTTGACTTATTCCTTCTTTCTCAACTACTAGGTCATGCCTGTATTAGCACATTGAACAGGGTCACAGCCTGTGTGTGTGAACAGCCTTGTGATAAAAGATCCTCATCACTAAATTTTAGAGGAGTTTTGGTCCGACTCAAATAATGTGCACAAATAACACCCAAACAGGGACAGGTAATGGGCCATTCTCAAATGACAGCTGGCATGGGGGTGCTTTGGTGTTAGATCTGAGGCAGTTTCACTTAGCAGAGGAAATTTTCTGGTTTTCTTTCTTGTACTTAGCAGAGTAGTAAGGGCTGTTCAGAGCACTCTTTGCAGCTTCTTCTTCCCCCCGTGGCTTGGTGAAATACTTGTGAAGGAAAGAATTATTGGTTCAAAGAACTTGGCAGGTACTTAGAAGATAACCTTGGAATAGGAAAGGAATACAAAAAGTTTTCTGGAAGGAGGAGAGCCTTTATAAAGATAACCTGTACTAGATCCATCTTCGCAATTCTGGAGGAGGAAACCCTGCTGCAGTACCAGGACTTGGCCACTTCTTCAGTTTCAGCTCTTCTCTTCAGCTCTTCAGCTCTTCTCTTCTCTTTCAGCTCTTCAGCTCTTCAGCTCTTCTCTTCAGTTCTCTTCAGCTCCTGTGTGTGTACAGCTATTAGCTGGAGATGAATCCCAGAATTTCTTCAGCAGACATGACTTTGTGGTTTTCCCCTGCCAGTAGCATGAAACAGTTTATAAAGTGCCTTGTAATATCAGCACAGTCCCTTTTGCAAAATGAAGGACTTGAGGTCAGGATGGACCTGTGACAAAAGCAGAAACTAGGGAGTGCATGACTTTGCAAAAGACAGAAGTAATGTTGCTTTTGTAGTGTAAACAAACCAGACAGGTTGGGAGTAGTGGTGGCCTTGAATTAATATGTTGAATGAATAACTTTTAAGAGTGAGTTATGATTACACAGGGATAAAAAAGGCACACTCAAGACATGAATAATTTTGTAACACATAGTGACAAATTCATATGCTTCAAAGTCATAAGTTTCTTAGATCTGAAATAAAAAAAATTGCTTCAAGATACTGGGTTAGATTACATGGGAGTAATTTGTTTCTTTCACACAATTACCGAGTAATTTGGATATAAGGAAATGATTTTTGGTGACTGGAATGTGTATTAAGATATTGTGTGAGTAACGCCTTTCACAGAGACCCACCCTTTGGTGATAAAGAATGGCATGTCATGCTGCTTTAATAAAAAGTCACTTCTGACTGCAACAGTTACCAAGATAATTGTTACTTTCATCAGTGCTATAAAAAGAGACAGAATTTTCTCTGCTTCTCCTGAGATCTAAATCCAGTATGTCCAGTAGAGACAGACATGATATTGAAGTGGTGAGAGACCATATTTCATTTTATGAAAACGTGCTTGTGAAAATCTTCTGATCCTGACCAAGGCTTAATCTACAGTGTGAGTTTCAACAGAATTATGTAAGGGAGCAAGAATGAAACAATATTTGTCTCAGAGAGGATTGGATCACTTTACTGGGCACCAGAGATGTTACTACAAAAGGAAGCATCCTCTTTATTTTGGAGAATATTTTTGGTTGTAAAATTAAACACAATTTTGTGTTGGAGCACAGTTGTGTTTTAAATGTGTTATACTCAGCACAGTCTTTCCTAAGCAAACATTACTGGACAACATCAGTTTCAAGAGCTGTGTCAACGCATGGGTATATACTTGTACCTGCTTTGCCACCAGTACTTCAATTTAACAACATTAATTTTTACTGATAAGACTCATGTGATATTCCCAAGACTGTTACTTAATAAATTTTATATAATAATATAAAGATTTAGCTTAATTATGCTAACAGTCTCTAGTAGAGCACCATCAGAAAGATTAAAGTCATTAAAGAATTGTTCTAACCACAAGATGAAAATGCTATATTGGAAGAGCCAGGTGAGGTTCTGTGAGGTTACTTTCGAAATTTATGTCTTGAAAATATAGTAGAATTGTCACAGAGGTCTTTCCAAATAACAATTGTGTGCTCTCATCATGGAACAGCATTCTTTCCAGGCAGGAGCACCTCCTGTGTGATCTGCTCCATTTGGAATTTACTGGAGCAGCTCTTCTCTTCGGGGCTCTTGTCAAATTAGAAATATAACTTTTTGACTCTGATGTCAGTCATCTTCTGTTCTTGTTCAGCTGTTTGGACTACCAGCTGAGCCCAAGCATGAGATTCAAAAGCAATCCATAAATTTGATGCTTGCTCTATTTAGACAGATTATGAGGCTGAAACTCAAGTCCTTCTCAGACTCACAAATTTTTTGTCTTTGCTGTAGTATCTACACCCCTAGTCATGTTCATCTTTGCTACTTGGGATTAATCAGTGTATTCAGAGAAGAGAATTAAGTCCTATGTCCCAAAAGTTTTTCTTTTTGCCTGAAATGAACAAAAATACCTTTTTGTAGATTTTTTCTTACGTTTTGCATATTTAACCCTAAAACTTATCATTTATTTCTTTGCAAATAATGAACCAGAAAATTATCTGAAGCTCAAAATTATTTTTTCTTAGAGCACAAAAAAAAGGTTTTATTATCTCTAATACATACCGATGTCCCTGGGATACTCTTACTAGGAACCACAATAAATGTTTGTACATTCCTGGGATCCGCTTGTCCTGGAGTGAAAAAGGTGGTTTGGGATAGAGTGTAATTTGTCTCAATAAGAAATACTCTCCTGTTTTCAGTTTCATAGTGAGGAAGTTAGATTGAAATCCAGGCCTGAGGAAGAGGTACTGGTTGTTTTATATGTAGGAAATGTATGTAGGCAATGGAGCTGTTTTGGGCTCCTTTCCCAGCCAGAGATAACCTTTGTCTAAGGTCTGCACTTCGTTCTGTCACTGTGATTCTTATTCATTGAGAATTTTGCTGCTACTCATATTGTGTGTGTTTGAGAAGGAAAAGGTAAAAAATGAACTTAATTTCTGTATGCCTACTAATATACTTAGTCTAGAAATAAGTACAACAGGCCGAATTGGTGCAGATTATGAACAAGATTTTGAGACACTGTACAGACATTTAGCTCTTTATTTAAACTGAAAATAGCTTAGTTTTCATTTTAGTATTTTGAGAAGGTATTTCTGTCTTCAATCAAAACATGTTTTTAAAATTTTCCAACAAATATTTGTTAATATTTCCCAGAAATAAATCTGATTATTTACATTGTTTTCCCATATTCTTTGAAATTAATGTTAACTAACACACTTATCTGAAGAAATGGAAGTAATTTCTATAAACAACATATATTTTTTTCTAACAACAGAATGAATAATACATGATGGGAATGAAAATATACAAGAAAAAATATACAAACATTTTTTAGAAATTATCTTTTTAAACAGTATCCATTTCACATTATCAGCTAAGGAAAAAGGAGCTGAATATTCTTTATGGCTCTGGGAAATCACTTCTGCTGTAAAACAGTGAATTATTATCTGCTTTATTCACTGAATTGTCTAACAGAAGATGAACCCATAGAATATATTGGCTGTGTCTGGTTTCAATTTGTTTTGTCTATAAAAAGTCAAAGCTTCCTGTGAGCATTATCAGACAAAATAAATAAAGTAAGAGAGATAATTGTTTAATGAACTTGGAGCAACATGATTCAGCCAGAATACCCTCACAGATTTTGCCAAAGCTAATAAAATTCTTTTGCACCCTACTTATTATTTTTGAATAAGTGTCAAATTTATAAATTCTTAAGGGCATTTTTAAAACCAGTATTGAATTCTGTTTCTTTATATTCATGACTGCTTTAGTAGTTTGGACTCTGTTAATCACCATGCAATTGAAAATGAGCTGAAATGAGCTGATGTAGAACTCAGATGTCATCTAGAGTAAATATTATGCAATCATGTGCTTTTGTCTTTGATTCCTGGTTCTAAATATTTTAATCCATGTAAAAGAACAACAAAATCTTTTCTTTTTTTTCTTTTTTTTTTTTTTTTTTGCATAGAAGTTGAGCATTATATCAAAATCTACAGAATTTACTATATAGTTATAAAGTACCAGAAAACACCTTTTCTTCATCCTACTACATAAATGGGTTTACAATCGTCAGTAAGGTTCTTCATTATCTTTTTTCTCCGAAAACAATATCATGTTGACTCGAACCATCTGCTCTAAAGTAGTATAAAACATTACGATATTATTCCTCAATGACAAAAATGGATTAAAAATTTCACTCGTTTTTTTGTTATTTTTATGTCTTATTTCAGATCAACCTTTGCTAAAATATTATCTTAATGTAATTTTTAGAAGCAAAACTATAGTTGTTTTCTGTTTGTGAAGAATAAAATTAAACATATAATAATCTGTGCTGGGTCACTGCAAATATTTGTGTATCCTTTTTATGACTAGTAGCGAGCGATAAGAAAGCATATTATGAAAATGCAAGCATATTTCCCTGCTATATTCTCCCAGCTTCCATAGAGTGTTAGTGAGGGAAATGAAGAACTCTGAGAACTTTTGGAAATTTCTGACCCTTTCTGACATTAAACACTATTTTGGAAACTTAAAGCCTCTGATTTGCCAGTCATCCCAAAATATTATGCAAATTTCTAGGGAAAAGCAAAACTGAGTATTTTTGGAATAAAATGTAAAGCTTAAAGAATTAATCTCTCTCTATTTGGAAATATCTAATGAATAAAATGTAGGAAGATAATGACAAAATAGTGTCTCTTAGTCATTTAAAATGCAATTTTGGAACAGTGCTTAAGACCCACTGGGTTTCAGAGAGACTTCAAATGTAGTTAACTGCAAACACTTTCATGAAACACAGATGTTCCTTTTCCTAGTGGATTGATAGTCGAGAATGACTTGGACCTCATGTAATTCCTTGAGTTTAGGCACAGAACTTTAACACAAATAATTCTGGAAGCATTTGCTATAACTATTTGCATGCAAAAGACAAAGTTTTTGTTGACAGTGTATTTATGTTCTGGGAAACAAGCATATTTAATGACAGCTATGGGTCTGCAATAGGTGACTCCTGATGTTAACTTTTAAGAATTAACACTGCCCTGAGGTACTCTCAAAACCAAACTTCTTGTCCTAAATTTTTAGGCATCAGTCCATAGATGATAGGCATGGTCTTAGGCAAGGCTTTAGGCATCTTATCACTTGAGGGCCCACAGATTTGAGCAGCAGTATAAACCTAAATTGTCTGCTAACTAAAATGCTTATATTTCTTTACTGAATTTTAATTACTGAACAGTTCCTGAATTCTCTCATGAACATCAAAATTAATGAGGTCCTCTTTTCTATGGACTTTTGTCCTGTGTCCCACACAGAAGTCCCATTCTCATTACTAATAATCTCCTGAATCTCTATTATTTTCTGAGATTCTCTGTGGTAAAAGCTTGAGTTCCCTTTACATGTCCCTCAATCTCTCCCAGATGTTCAGAAACCTCTGAAGCAATACCCGTTCAGCATCTGCACTTGGCTGCTGCTCTGTGTCTGCTTGTAGGCAATTGGAATAAGCAACTGCTGAGCTTCTCCTTCAGCATTTCTCCCAGCAGCAACTCATCACAGACATCAGTTCTCTGAAACCTTGTTGAACTTCAAGTTTGTGTGATTTTTAACTGAACCTCGAAAGTGTCCAAAAAGTATTGCAAAATATGAAGGACAGGTGGGCATAACAATTGCACAAGTTTGTTTTCTTAAGTGTTCTAGCTGAGAAAAGAAAAAAAAATTGTATTTGAAGACAAAATTCTGAAATGGACTTTGAAAGCTAAGGGTTCTGAAGGTAAATCAAAAGAACCAGGCACAACCATTTTCTTTGCCAGCCTCAGGTTTGGGAAAGGAAACACAAAATTAAATCATGTTTTTCAGGGTTTTTTGGCTAATATTATATCATTTTCTTCTGCACACGAAACCTTACATGTCCCATCAAAGTAGTAGTGTTCTTGTAGTAGAGACAGTCTAAGTAAGATATAAACAAGGAGAGCTGTGCAGTTATTAAGTCAGCCAAAATATCTGGGAAAAACAGCATGCACGCAAGCCTTTCTTCAGCTCTGAAATACAGGCAGTAAACTGCAGACTAAATACAGGTTGGAAACAGTCGAGTTTGGCATAATAAAATTATACTTGAAGAAATTGTTGCCAACTCCGTGCTTCGCAGAAATGTACTGCTCCTCTCTGGTTTAGATCTATGAAAGCTTTGAGTGCCTGTTTGTTTGTTTATATCTCTCCAGCCATATTAGGTGTTTAATAAAGTACGCTGCTTCTCCTTTGGAACATTCCTTGCTTCAGAGAGATGTTTTATATCCCACTTACTTCCTTGGTTTTCTTTTCATGAAAGCAAGTAGTTTGTTAAAAAGTTACTTCTGTCAAGGTAAAAAGTCTTATTCTAGGGATTTCTAATCTGAGTTTCAGTGTTGTAACCCCTGATAGTAGGATTCCATTTTTCTTAACTAATGTGGTGGATTTCCACATAATTTTTAATATTTCTTTTTAATATTTTCTTTGTTCCTTGTTGCTGCAGCTTCATTTCCTCTTGGTCAAGAGAGCAAGCCACTTAGTGATAGATTTTCATCTTAGTGTAATAACACTTGTGAAAAGGGAGAAGGAGGTGAAAATGTGAAGAATAAAAATTATTACTCCAGAATAATTATATGTGGTGTCTGGAATTTCTATAGAACACATAAGGGATCATATAATGTTAAAAAAACTACATGTATTACATCTTGAATAGGCTGTAATCTAAATTAGATAAGACACATATAATTCAATAGACCAACAGTTCAAAGGGGAGTCCCCTCAGCTCTCCTGCACTGGGAAAAAGGGAGAATTCCCTGATAATCTTCTTTTAAAGAAAATAAAAAAGGTAATTATATCTTCTGTGAATGACTGACCATGTAAACTCCAAACAAACCCAGTTTGAACGGTACCTGAATAACTATGCTGCACTTCTACTTTCTGGATTTTAGGGAGACAAACTTCCTGTTAGGTAGTCAATGCAAAGCAGATTTTGCCTAACTCTGAGATGAGTGACAGCGACCAGTGGTGAAAGATGTCAGAGAAGAAACACTGACTGCTCTGGTGTGACACTGCCAGAGTTACTGGAACAGGAGACCCCAGGTGGGACAGTCAGAGGGTAGAAAGACAAGGCAAGGAGATGGACAGAAACAAAGGAACAGAAAGAAAACAGTGACAAGTACAGAAGGGTGTGCCAGCTGCAGACAGGGTTTATACAGGTGAGGAACAAGCTTTTATATTTGGGTAGCATTGTATGAAGCCAAATATGAATGTGAATGCCATCAAAGCAGTAGGTGAGAGATAACAGAAAGAAACATAGTGGGAAAGATGGGGGAGCAGGAGCTCACACTGGAAGACAGATGTGTCCAAAGCGGGATATCACCAGTATTACCTACAACCAGTATTTACAGAGATTTATATAGGAACTATTCTACTGAAGAAAAAGGGTATAATGAAATAACACGCAGGAAAGGAAAAGCCAACTAACAGCATCCTCCCATATTTCAGTCTGAGACCTTTTTGAGACTTGTCACAGATGACTGAATTTTAGTTCTTGCAGATGAAGCACTTTGTCCATGGGTATCTCTTGATGGTCTCTGAGCCAAAAGGCAGACATGCTTATTCAAAATATAAGTTAGTGTACTCAGTTCAGCATAGCCAAATGTGACATATCTTCTCAGCCTCTGTATCAGTGTGTCACCAAAGACATGCTCAGCTAGGGTAGTGAAAACAAAAATGAGTCCTGAGTAAAGTACTTTCTACTGTTATTCTCTGCGGGAACAACAAATAAATTCCCTCCACTTTTGTTTTTTGGACCAGTCAAACTTTTAGGCTTCTAAAACTTTTAAATTAATTTTCTTTGGAAGTTTGCAGCTGAAATACCTATGCATTGACTGAATGAGTATTACCTGTGCTACTACATGGCCTCTGGAGAGAAAGGATTTCATCCCCAAGAGACCCAAATAATCAGGGCTGGAGTCACAGCAAAACAATAACGAAAAAAGAGAGAGGGCTCTATTTTTGATGTTTTCATCTCATGTTAGGAGCGACTGAAACATTATATAAAGAAGATCGATGTCTTGCCAATGTGTCTCACAGACACATTTCTCATTACCCAACCTTTAGTCCCAAGGAAGTCTCTTGATTTTAACCTCTTTAAAAGATATGTGCCTTCTGGAAATAATCCAATCTTTCATTTAATTTGACTAGGAAATTTTCACAGGACCTTCTAAAACACCCCCAATACACCACTGTAAGCAAATCAGGACATTTCTGGTTTTCATTTTTCCTATCTTAAGAAATATGAATAAGCACAGCCATGTTGGAATAGTTCTTCAGAAGTAGATATTATGGTTTAAAATAATTTTTACTGTTTAGAGAGAAAAAAAAAATGGAAAATGGAAAATGGAGCAAAGAGTTGTCAGGTATGAACTAATAGTTTAAAAAGAACAGTTATTCTAATATATAGTAAATAAATTAACAACATTAAACAAAATCTTACATTTAATGTAGTAAAATATTCAGTACAATTTAAACAACTTTAAAACCTGGAAGATGTATAAAAACTTATGTCTAGGAATTGATTTTGAAAATTAATTATACTTTTTGTTTCATTATTATTTTTCCATGTTTGAAAATGATATAATTTGCTTAACTGGAAAAAAGACCATCTGAATATATGGAATGTGAGGAGAGCTAGGTACCTTAAATATTTTACTTATGGGGTTTTTTTCATTTCTGGAAAATAAATTTAGAATACTCTCTACTGTGCTTTACGATAATCTAGACTCATTTAGACTGTTTTTAATGTTTTACAATGTGCAGAAGAATTCTGTTTTGACTTAATTGTCTAAATGATAGCTACGTTTAGCACCATATGAAATACATAGTAGAATATGACTATGTCCAGTATTCCCATGGAATGATGTGCAAATACAGCATCATGCTATTAATATCATGTACCTGGAAATTGATTTTCAGCTGATAACCTCAACTGCCCTTTCAAACACCATTTGAGCTGCACAACAGTCTAGATCATACATATTGGTAGAATCATTTTAGAGACAGTCAAACTGGAGCAAAGAAAGCTATGACCAGTAATTAGGAATGTACGGGTAAAAATGATGGTTTTATTATTGTATAAAGGCTCTACCATTTACAATAATTACACCTAGTTATTTTGCCAACTTTTTTCTAGGGTTTTGGTAGCCCATCAGGTGAACATTGGCTGGGAAATGAATTTATCTTTGCAATTACAAGTCAGAGGCAATATTCTCTAAGAATTGAATTAATGGACTGGGAAGGAAACCGGGCATATTCACAATATGACAGATTTCATATAGGAAATGAGAAGCAGAATTACAGGTAAGGATCTATTGAAATTCTTTTGACTCTGCTTAGTGATAAATATTGTTCATTGTTCACTTGTTAAATATGAGAAAGGACAATAATATGATGCTGATTTTCATCAAAAGTGAATAAAGAGGGTAAAAATAAAACAGAAATCAGACTTCTCAGTGATGGAAGGATAGAGTAAACATAACATATCTGAGAAAAAGGGATCTATTAACTGTGTTGGCTGGAAGAACTACTAAAAATTGTGTAACTTTTTGCATCAGAACTCAAAATTGATTTAATAGAAGAAAGATCTGGATTCTTCATTACAACCTGAAGGATATCTGCCTCAGAACATAAGACTGAAACAATGGACATGGGAATAAATGACCAAAAATGTTGTTAAACCATCTGTTACTTCCAAACTAAAAATTTAATGTAAATAAAGAGGAAAAACAGAATACCGGATCTTATAGTTAGGAAATTAAACACAAAAAGTTTTCTCAAAAATGTTTTTCTCCCGTACTTTGTTTTAAGATGAAAATGTAGGAAACTTAAATCAGCTTATTAACAAAAAAAAAAAAAAAAGGAACAACTTGAAGAAACAAATAAAGTGGATGACCTAAGTGGTCAATTATATTATTTTTAATCATTGCTTCATTTGAACAGACAGTACAATGATAGAAAAAGAATATGAAACCCATAAAAAATTAAATTTTTTATTACAGCACAACTAATTAACATAAAACTCAGTAGAGAAACAGATATATTGTAAACCAAAACATTCAAGTCATAGCATGTGAAACTAGGCTGGTACTCAGATCTTTAAATTCCAGTAACATGATTCTCAAAAATGCTGATTGCCTCCCTCCCCACCGGGTCCCCAGAGGAGCAGAAGTGAGAGCAATTTGCTCTTTCTACTGACAGCACTCTGCCCAGGTAGGACACAGAGTGGTGCCCCTGCCCTCTGGGGTTTGCTGGGGGCAGCACTGAATTGTGTAGAAGAGCAAAAATACATTTAGAAGGAATCAGTACGAATTTAACTCCTGCATAAAGCAAGGACTGTCCCACAGCACGCACAGGATGGCTCCATCCCCTGGCTCCATCCAGCCTGGCACTGCCCATGGAAAGCCATTTCCCCCGAGCAGGAAAGGAGGAGCACCTACTCGGAGACAGTTTTAAGCAAAGAGCAAATATAAGTAGAGGAAATTTGTCAAAACAGATACTAGAAAGATTTAGATGAAACAGAAAAAGAACAATATAAAAGTGAATGATATGGGGGTCTTAAAAATCTGTAGATGATGTTCAAAATGAAACGATGGGACAAATCCTCATCAAATGAGGAAAAATGTTGACAGACAATTAGACATAACTCAAAAATTTATGATGAACCAGGGGAAAGAACAGGAGTATTACTTGGGATGAATTAAAATGACTGAATTTGCTACCAAAACAGGGTCATTTTTGCTCATCTTAATTCTTAGCTGAGTAGGGACAACATGTATTGTTGAGGAATCAGAAGGGTTAAACCTGTGTTTAGAGGGAATTTCTTTTTCAGGACTCCTCTGGGTTCATTCATGGCAAAATAGCAAGAGAATATCTTGTTTTGTTTCAAAGTGCTAGAAAGGGAAGGGAAGGGAAGGGAAGGGGAGGGAAGGGAAACCCACTTTCATTATAAAAAAGGGAGATCTTTTGTAACATAAACCATATTTTCTGAACATGGAAAAAATAGTAAAAATTGATCCATGTAAATTGTTCTTGCTGATCAATAAAAACAAAAGAGATACAATTCAAATCTGTAGAAATTAAATCAGAGAGGGCATCCAGGCCCAAAGAGTAAAATATTGACTAACAAGCATAAATTCTGTTATCCATGTCCAAAGTCACTTTTCCACAAAAATCAAAGGGAATTTCACTGCAGGCTATTGACTGCACTTTTGGTTCTTGTCCTATTCCATAGTAAAAATGGAGGCCAGAATGAGATCTGCTCACACTGTGTGGCCTCGTTATGGTCCTCCTTCTGTAGAGGAAATGGGGAATCAGTTTCATTCATATTTTTTCTGGGATAAGTAAGGAGGAAAACATAAAGAAGTAAAAAAGTCCATCTCTGTTGGCCTTTTGGGTTTTTAATTCCTCAATTATTTTCACTCAAATATATTGAATATTTGAAAAGCATAGCTGAGTAACATGGTGACAGTTCTGGAAATAATGACATGTAAGCCACATACAGATCTAAATTGTTTTTCATGTTTGATAAATGCACTAGTGCCTAGTCCAGACAAATATATGCCCAACAGATATTTTGCAAACCAAAATGATGGTGGGCTTTCTTAGAAATTTTTACAGGAATGCATCCTATGACATAAAAACTCTTTATTTTGCTTGCCAGCATCACTATCTGTGATAGAAGCAACTCCAGAAGGCTGGCTGAATGAAAACCTAATAATATATTGAGTACTAAACAGCTGGCCACCCTTCAGAGAATGCTGTTTTCCCTTTATCTGAGGAGCTGCCATTAAGGATTTAAATGATTCCTCTGAAGTTGAAAACCACAATTCCCAAACTCCTTCTCCCAGTGCCTTTCCTTCACAATTTTCAGGCATTTTCCATGCTTGCTTTCAATACCTCAAACACAGGACAGCATACCTTCTCAAAACTTTAGTTACTGTTATTTAAAATAATTTTGCCAAACAAAATAGATGCTCTCTTATTTTTGGAAGCTCTTCTCTTATAATGACCCACATTAAATGTTGTCTCTGTTAGCAAAAATAAGTATTTTTAGACTGGCTAGACTCACATTAGTTTCAAATAACAGAAGTTCACTAAGTTATACTAACCTGTAAAGAGACAAATTTCTGTGCTGGTCTGGGAAGTGGATCGAGAAAATCTGAAATAGAGAAAGGGCATTGAAATTAAAAGAAAAGCTCAGGAAGTAGAATATCTTTAATTTTGCTATGGTAGTACCTTGTACATTTGGAAGACATGAAAAAAATAAGGTTCCAGGTCTTATGCTTGAATACAGTTAAAAAAAAGAAAAAAGAAAGAAAAAGAGGGAAAAAAAAGAAAAAGAGAAAGGAAAAAGAGAAAGGAAAAAGAAAGGAAAGGAAAGGAAAGGAAAGGAAAGGAAAGGAAAGGAAAGGAAAGGAAAGGAAAGGAAAGGAAAGGAAAGGAAAGGAAAGGAAAGAAAAGGAAAGGGAAAGGAAAGGAAAGGAAAGGAAAGGAAAGGAAAGGAAAGGAAAGGAAAGGAAAGGAAAGGAAAGGAAAGGGGGAAAAAAAAGGAATAAAAGGAAAGAGGAAAAAAAGAAAGACCATGAAGTGATAAAATCTGCCTGAGAAAACATCAAAAATAATTTTCATGTTGCTCTTCCAAAATCCAGCCCCAACATTACGCAAAGTTCAATTCAGTCTGGATAATTCCCAGTTGGTGATTTCAGACGGGTTCTGTTTTTTCTCTGGGTTGTTTGTATTCTCTTTACTACTTTTTATTAGTCTAAAGAATCTGTTATTAAAAAGAGTAATGCTGAACACATGTAAGTTCAAATAGACTTGTTTCTCTTTCAAAATGAGACAGCTCCAAAAGGTTTTCTGGGAAATCAGAATAAAATCTATTTATCCCAGATGATGACTGGAAAGAAGGTTGGGATGAGAAGGTGGATACTGGATCAGTAAATATATAATGATAAATGATAACTGAAACAGGAAAATCAATGTTGCACCACGTGAAATCTTTAATAACAGTATCTAAGTGATTTATTTCTTTTAGAACATCCTTAGGTTTCTTATCTACACAAGATGATTACACAGAGACTCTCTGTAATTATGACAAAAATACCTCTGTCGGTCTCTTTGCAACTTACACTGTGGTAAGTAAAGTCTCCATGGAGTAAGAAGAGCCAGATCTTGGAGATCTCCCATTTAGTACAGTGTTTCTTAATTTAATTAAGAATTATTTATAGAATTATAAAAACATGAGTTGAAAGAGAATCCTAAAAGACACACAACCTCTCCTCTTTTCCTGTGTAGGCTCTGTGTAGGTGTTCTTAGGAGCTGTACAGCTACGGCACACTGCTGCTCTGACCCCTGTCCTCAAATCCTCCAGAATTAAACAGGAAAAGTAACCATGTGCTGGGATTTCAGGCACCACAATCCATACTCCTACATATTAGTTTATGAAAATAGATATATTGATGCTGAATTTTGAACAGTAGTAATTTCAGCCTGCAGATACATCTGGTTTTGCTACTCGTGATACAGGAGAGGCACTTCCAAGCAAAGCATGGGGTGAAAAATTGGGAAATTACACTTTTTATTTGGTTGAGCTATTTGTACTTCTGAGCCATTGAAGAGATTTAATAGACACTCACCTCCCTATGACAATATATTCTGGTGTTTCATCATTTTAGTTAGAAAAGTTTGCTATTGCTGCAATGATTCCCTAGCTTTGGTGCAATCCATGGAGAAATATGATTAAATGATGAGACAGTGTTGCTCAGATGAGCAAGACTTTGGGATTGGTGTAGGCGTGGGTGAACACTGATGATGGACAGAGAACATCCTAACTTCCGTGAGTCAGTCATGGACTTAGGGTGGTGGCTGACCTTTGGTAGTTGGAATTAAGAAGAAACTTTATATCGGGATGAGCATGAGAAAGTGACTACAAAATCTTATGAGAAAGTGAAAGAGAGCATAGAACCATTAGTATTGGAACACACAAGAGACCTGTTGACAGGAGAATAATAGTCAGGTAGGGAAGAGTCAGATGTGTGGGCCCTCAGAGGCAGCAAGTTGATGAAATTTGTTGCAAACAGGAGAAGTGGTCATTCAAATTATTCGAATCACTTCAAACTGCTGTCATGGTCTTCCAATTCCTGCAATTCTAGGTAATAGTTTCCAAGCTCTCCGAAATGCTGTGTCTCTCCAGGCTTTGCTTTGGGAAACCAGATCAGTTGTTGAATGGAAACCAAGAATTGTTAAACTCTATGAGACCTGGTAGCAGAGAGTTTTCAATTCATTGAGTATGGGATTTCTAGCTCTTGTTTGATTAAAGGTTTGCATATTTAGTTTCAGCAATAGTATTATTTCTCTCTGTTTCCTTAGGCAAATCAGGTAGGTAGTCTGCTGCCAGAAGCCTTGATGTAATGTTAATCTTAGATTTTTTTTTTAGGTGGAGGCTATTGATTTATTTAATCACAATTGTTGAAATAATGATGGAATTTCTTGCAAAAATTCTCACTTATCTTTCTGTAAAGTAGAGAAAAAGATATTTATCTGTACAGTCTTTTAAACTGAACTTCTGAAAATTCTACACTAGGTAGTAAAATAAGTAGTATTTGAGGGTGTAACTTTTATGGGGATGGATGGTTTGATGTATCTTTAATTAAAAAAACATATTCCACATAGTATTGTTGTTTCAGAAGCAGGACACAAGTAAGCCATTTTCTCTTCCTTGGTGTACAAAATTTCATTTTTAAATATTAGTGTGGTTCTTTGTTATTACCCAGGCTTTTCAGTGATGCATTTGCTGTAAGCAACATATTTTCTTCTTGTGTTACTTGAGTTTTTTAGATAAAACAGGGAATCAATCTGACTTGTAAGTTTTTTGATCCATCTGCTTATATTCTTCTGTGTGATTTGTGTCACAGTAAACCTTCAAATGGTTTATTTGGTCTTTTCTCAAATGGGGAAGGAAAAGTACAATGGAAGACATATAGGAAATCTGTAGCAAAGTGAAAAGATAAACACAGATCCTCTTGGGACCCAGTTCTGTGCCTAGACCCCAGTATTTTTCTTGACAAATATGAAAAATACAGAATAACTAAAAAGTAGTCATAGTGCAAAAATGCAAAAAGCCTGTAATAATTCACTTTTTTCTGGAAGCTTGAAATTCAATTTCCAAGTCTTCTTCAGAGGAAATATCTCTGTAAGATCCTATTGACAGACAGAAGGATATCTATGGTATGCATACTTTCTATGAAAATATTTTCACCAAACAATGGTATAAAATGGATAATATGGAAAAAAAAGTTTTAACATCTCTATGTATATATAAATATCTGGCTTAAATAACTCTATTTTATTTAACAACACTGTCAGTCCAATAATTTTCCATGAAGTCTAAATACTGGAAGTGCAAACATTCAATCCAATGCCCATTAACCAGAGGTCTTTCTGGAACCATGCCAGTGTTGCTTTATCATATCAGTGACTAAAACTCACTGGCAGTTCATGCAGTATCTCCAAATGTAAGCAGAAATGAAATATACCAATTTCTCAGACTGAAAGTTGATGTAAATATACTTATGGAATTTATTAATTAAAAATCTTAACTTAATCCACATAAATCCCTATATATACTGTCCATCCACAGCTAATCATTTCCCACCTCTAACTGCATTAAAGTAATTTAGAGTTCAATATACAATAGCTGTGACTATCATGAAGCAGGAACAGAGGTTTCCTCGTTCTTTGTTCTGGAATCTCATGAGAATGCAGTGAGATGTGCTGGCTACACTGCAGTACAGCTGAAGTCCTCAGAAGATGAGCCAGGGGCTCCTGAGGCAACAGAAGCCAAGAGAGAAACACCAGCGAAATACCTCAAAGGAATCAAAGGTTATTCCTCTAAGAAGGTGACACAGCTGACAGCCCAGTGTGCACAGCGTGGGCAACAGACAGGAGCTGGAAGCCACCGTGCCTCTGGAAAATGAAGACCTACTTGCCACTACTGAAGCTTGGTGGGATGAATCCCATGAGCAGAGTGTGGCTATCAGTGACCACAGGCTGTTCAGAAGGGACAGGCAAGGAAGGGTGGCAGCATTGTCCTCTACATCAATAAATGGATATACTGTGAAGAGTTGGTTCTAAAGAACAGCCACAAACAGGTTGAAAGCTTATGGGGAAGAATTGGAGACTGAGGCAACAAAGGGAGCCTGGTGTTGGTGTCTTCTCCAGGCCGCCTGATCAAAGGGAGCCTAATGAAAAAACCTTCTTGCTTCAACTGTGGCAAGCACTGCACTTACAGGCTCTTGTCCTGCTGGGGGACTTCAGTCACTCCAACATCTGCTGAAAAATTATCATAGTGAGCTGTAGACAATCCAGGGGATTCCTGGAGTGCATGGAGGATGACTTCCTAAGACAGGTAATCGGCAGCCTATTTATACTGCTATACAATTAATAGCAGGATAAAATAGAGAGCTAACACACTCAAAGGACAAGATGCCATCCAGAGGGACCTGGACAAGTTTGAGAAGTGGTCCCATGGGAATTTCATGAGGTTTAATAACACCAAGTGCGAGGTGCTGCAACTGGATCAGGGCAACACCCGGTATCAACACAGACTGGGGGATGAACAGATCAAGAGCAGCCCTGGAGAGAAGAACTTGGGGGTGCTGGTGGATGAGAGGCTGGACATGACCCAGCAATGTACACTTGCAGCCCAGAAAGACGTGTCCTGGGCTGCATCAAAATCAGAGTAGCCAGCCGGGCAAGGGAGAGGATTCTGTTCTGCTCTGCTCTGGTGAGACCTCACCTGGTGGTCAGCTCTGCAGCTCCCAGAGCACAAGACATGGACCTGTTGGAGCAGAGGAGAGCCATGAAAAACATCACAGGGATTAAACACTTTTCCTGTGAAGAAAGTCTGAGAGAGTTGGGGTTGTTCAGCCTGGAGCAGAGAAGGTTCCAGGAAACGTTAGAGAAGTTTTCCAGTACTTAAAAGGGGCTCATAAGAAAGTTGGGGACAGCGCTTTTATAGAGCCTGTTGCCATAGGACAAGGGATAGTGGTTTTAAACTGAAAGAGCACAGATTTACATTAGGCACAAGGAAGAAAGATTTTGCAATGAGGTGGTGAAACACTGGAATAGGTTGCTCAAAGTAGTGGTAGGTGCCCCATCCCTGGAGAATGTCAGGGTCAGGTGGGACTGAGCTCTGAGCAACCTGATTTGGTTGAAGATACTCGTGCTCACTGGGGTGGAAGCTTTGACAAGATGACCTTCAAAGTTCCTTCCAACCCAAACTGCTCCATGACTCTATGATTTTATTATATTATGACACTAAATACTGTAAATGATTCATGTATGCAAAGGCAGCTCAGAAATTATACAATTTATGAGACATTATCTGTTTAAAATATTTTATTTTAGTCACAATTAATGTTAGAACCCCTTAATGAGCCAGTATCTAGGACATGGAGGGAAATCAACAGCAGTGTTCCATAAACACTAGGAAATAATTTCCTTAAGATTTTAGAAAAGTCTAGAAAGCCTACTAAAGCTGTATGTCTAGCTTTACTAGACATACACCATTGGTAGTACAGCAGCCTTGTTTTCATGGTGTAACAATGGCCTAACCATTTTGTGTATCCACTTATTCATCAATAATAGGTAGATATCTGTCATCTATTTTCATTATTGGATATCTTCCAAGCTATCTCTAAATTGATGAGATCTTCAGTCTTGATTTTCCCTATCTTTTTCCCTTAACTGGTTAATTTTCAATTACCTTCTGCAAACTGGTATATTTCCTTCATTAAAACTGGGTAATTCTCCATATATTCAGTTCCGTGCGCCTGCAAAACACACCTTCCAGTAGATTTTTGTTGGAATATTAGTAAGAAAGTTTCAATAATTCAGTATGATTTTGCTCTTATGTTTCTAGAAGCTTTTCTTTCCTTTGGCATTTTAGGGCTTTTCAACCACTTAACTGGAAAGAAGCTTTTTTTCCAATGTGTTCCACCACAGCTATCACTATGGAACATAGTGGGCATGTCATTATCTCCTCCTCCAGACTCCTAAACTTGTTTTTTATGAAACGGAAAATATATGAGCAAGAATAAAAGTATCTTATTTTCCCATAAAGCTTATCTATAATAAAATAAACATCAATTCAAACTTGAGGCAATGAAAAAAAGAATATTTATAACAATTTTCTAGTCTTAGATACCATCCCGGATTTAATGAATTTAAGTGATTATTCACAAGGCAGACATGTTTTCCTACAGGTAGGTGAGATAAAGACTTTTCAGTGCTAACATTAAAGCTGTTGAGCCCTAGGAACAGACTGCAGGACCCCATCTGAGACACTCGATTCTCTGTGCATGCCTGGGGAGAGATAAGCTCCTTAGACAGGAGCCAAATCAGGCAACATGCAGAGCAGAGAGCTGCCTAGAGTTAACCATAGGAAATTCTGAAAATATCAAGGCATTCATTTATATCCCCTGACAGTTCACAGCCCACAGCCCGAAGGTAGGAGACAATGTCTTGTCTTACTCGGGAAAGAAATGAAAGGCCTTGGATTAATGTATTCATTTGCCAGAGGGTATCCAGACCATAGTTATTGCTTCCCAAGAGAAAGCAGCAGTCCATGCTGCCAGGGAACAGGCTCCTCGATGCATCTCTGACACTGTGCAGGGAAGAATTCACTGTTCAGTGAATGCATAGGTACCAGCTCACTTGTCAATGAAGTGGGAGAGGGATTTCTAAGGTTATGCTCCCTGCTCCACGTCTTATTTCAAATTAAATAGGTTTTTACTAAATTATCCAATTATATTATGGAGCAATGGGCACTGCTACACACTTATATTTGTACTCCCTTTGAGACTCAGTGAATCTTGGACAATTTGTTTGCAGCAGAACACGTTGCTGGTTATGGCATCCTGAGGGAAGTTTTGTGGTGTTAAACCTTTCTCTTGCTGAGTCCATAAAAACCTGAACTCCTGTGTGGTGGATAGGCACTCAGATCAGTAAACTGTTACATGAAAAGTAGGGAGTAGCAGCCACTAGTAGCTCAACCACTTATTACCTAGGGAAAGACCTTAAATAAATAAAAAAAAATAAAAAAAAAAGAAAGTAGATTTATGTGGGAACAATGTAATTCTAGACAAGAACAGTGTTACGAAATCCTTGCTGAGGGCTTCTGCACAGGCACACGAGTCTGAGGTCTGAGCGAACTCTTTAATGAATGTAAGTATTGGCAGAAAAATGATCAATGGAAACTCGGCAGGGATCTTACTTGTTACATATGTTGTTCAGCGGAGATTTCACAAGGTCTGTCCCAGCTAACAGGGGTAGACAGAGCATGTTGTAGCACCTAGGAGCAATCTGCACAGGCTTTAATAAGGTATTGACCTTTTTTTTTTCACTTCTCCAATTTAAAATTACTACTTTGCTCTTGCTTTTGTTATCTTTAGTATCTACATTGTTGGTCTTGAACAATGTTGCTCTCTTTTAAGCCTTTGTTCCTTTATGCCACCTCTGCATTTACATTGTGAAAGAATGTCAAAAATGTATTTTGATGACGTTTATAAAATCCTGTGCTTAGTGGGCTTCACTGTCCCCAGGGTGAGAGCTACCACTTCTGCTAGTAATAACACCAAGAAGAGCTACATTTCTTTGATTTACTTCTGTCAAAGCATCTACAAATAGCTTTAAATGCTGCTGTTTTTATTAGTGTAGATTTTAATATAGATACCAGTAACATTGTTTCTTCATCTCCACTGGGCTTTGACATGAAACAGCTCCTGAATGAAAGGATCTTGTTTAGCTGAGACACTTCTGGGTATTCGCCACCCATGAGGAATTTTTTTTGTGTCAAAACTGCTCTGTGTAGAATATTCAGCAATCTCCAAGATCTTGTGGTATTAACTTCAGACTATCCATCACAGGGAAATAAGTGATGTGATATTTGCCTCAATTTCTATAAAATATAAATAATATAATAACTAGTTTTTATTATTATGATAATTTTCTTAATTAGCAGTTGCATGTTCTTGTAACTTTTTCACTGTCTGAATTCACTTAATTCTTGTATAATGTAAATGTTAAAACTCTCTGCAACTTTTAATAATTATCAGAATGTAGATTAACATAGTGAATATTGGTGTATCAAGTGTAATAGATATATGTGAGGTAAGGACATGTCAAAAGTTACAGATAGAGCATCACAGTGTGAACATCTAGAGTTTCATTATTTTTTGCTAATCACTGATATGCAGAAAATTTAGTATTGTAACATAATGCATCTATCTTAATGCAAACAGAAAGACTAAGGCAAAAGTAAAATGCAGAACAAAGAAAAAATCTCACAGTAAAATTCACAATTACAAAATATTTCTGTATTGGAGTAGTTTCTTTAATGAAGATTCCCTGATTGTGTCATTCCCTTCACTATTATCTGTGAAAGTTGGAAAGTGTAGCGCACATTCAGGATCAAATTCAGGTCCAGCTCAAAATATTTAACCTGGACATTATTCTTCTCATAACCTTGATCAAAATTGAAAAAACTGACACTTCCAAACGCCAGTCCAGAAAAGCAGAAAATCTGGGTACAAAGAACGGGAGGTGTCCCTCGTTTCAGTGAGAAAAATTATATTTTTCCTGTGGATGACCAAGATCTCCACCAAAGTGAAGTTGAACACTAAGTGCTTACAAAATTATGATGAATTTATTTAGTATTAGTAACCACATCTCCAGATTTAAATAAAAAATTAAAAAATTAGAAATTGCTGCTTGATAGATTTTCTGAAATGTGTAAAATTTTCACGATGAGCCAAACATTCAAACTTAGATTCTCCACAAGGCAGAAGCAAAGACGAATGGGACCTGGAGGTCCCCTCTGTGTAGGGTGTGCTGTCTGTGCCCCCAGAGCTATTGACTCTGTGCCCACTCTGAGCTGAACAGGAGCTTGGTGGAGCTGCCAGGGAGGCATCGAGCCCCAGCTAAAACACCCTGGCCCTGAGTGGGTTCAGTGTCGCGCTTATTGCGACAGTTCAGCTTCCAGCCAGGATGGAGTGTGGGCAGAATGAGCTCATGTCTGCTCGGAGAACTGACAGAGCAAGCTTTCATCTGCCTGAAAAACATAAGCAGAAATTCCTAGAGTGACCCCTATTTAATCTAGAATGGACATGGTTAAAGTCTCTGAAATCTGTTACCAACTTCTAGCCAACCAATGCCAGGGTTTTTTCCCCTCTTTTTATCATTAACAGCTCTACTGGCAAGGTTTCTAGAGCCTGATCCTGAGAACACTTCATGCACTGATTCGCTATATTTTCAGCAAATACCAGCAAAGCTGTGTGGTATTTTCTGTGAGTTTGCTTCTTTCATGAGTCAAAAAGTAAAGTGTACTTGTGGGACCTGGAGAAAATGTGGCAAAGGGATGATCCCAGATTTTTCCATAGTCATTTATTGTATCAGTCTTCAAGTTTCTTTTTGTCTTGGGTTTGTGTTTTGGGTTTTTTTTCCCCATCAAATGGAAACTTGATTTTGCTGTCTCTGTCTCTAAAGTAGTGGTAATAAAAGGTGATATTATTCATTATTTGGTCCACAGCAGCAATGCAGCAGATGAGTTAGACCACAAAGCAGAGGTATACACCATGTCTAAAGTGCTGCTAATTTACATAAAGTTCAAACAGAGAACAACTTTGAACATCAGAGCACAGAATTATTGTGATATACAATACAGTGCAGTTTTTATTGTTTGGTTGGTCTGCAAAGTTGTGCAAGAAAGGGGTACTCAATAGCAATGAAAGCCTAATCAGAAAAAGAAAGAAAACTGCCTGGTACCAGGCATTCTGTTTCATCAGATCCTTGAGGCTGAAGTGTTCTCAATTTTAAATCAGTGCTGGAAGAGCTCAACACACTTGACCCAAGTGCATGTGCACCGTTGTGTTTTGTTTTCTTTTATTTAACATTATAATTCAGTTGCACTGAAGTAAAACCTCTTTGCACCACTCTCAATGCCTTTTGAACCAAAGGAGTCATTACTGTGAATCACAGCTCTTATTAGGCCATGACCTGGGTTTTTAGGGGAAAAAAAGCATGTAAAACATGCTGATCCCTGTTAGCCTGGTCAGTGTGGCACCAGGAAAGAACTTGGATCATAAATGGGTGACAGTCAGTTAACCTTTCACTCATAGATGACTGTTTATTGGCCACAAATGATGCCGAGGGAGTTGAAATATGTTTTAATAGTCTGTTTATATTTTTCTACCAAGGTCTTAGTGCCACATTACTCATTTTGGCATTTTTTAAACTTAATTTTGCATTAAGAAAACCAAGGAAACAGTGAAGCCAATATTTATTTTTCAAATAGCTATAAACATTTCACAGAAACTCTCTGTGCATCAGTCACTTATAAAATTTGGTACCTTTTCCTAGATACTTGCCTTTATAATGAAAACCTAACCTTAGTGTGCTAATGGAGATAAAGGCCAGAGGATAAGCACAACATTTTGTACAACGCAGCCACTAACGAGTAAAGGGATCAAGCCAGACCTGCTGCACACTATTCAGACTGAAGGTGGGACATGCTTGTGATAAAGCATGCACTTTTGTTCTACATCCTGCTTTAAATATCATAAATCTTTAATCAAAAAACTAATATTGTTGGTGTGAGTGATACTGTATAAAGAGAAGCCTTGGCTTTCTCTTCCCTACATCTTTCTTCTTCTCCTCCCCTCCTCTATTATGTAAATTTGTTTTTGACATGGTCTTAGGCCTTCATTCAGCAATGTTCCCAGGTAATTTTTTTTCTTTTAAGCACATAGTAAGTACTTTGTTGAGGCAGGACCACCAGAGGTCTCACTGAAGGTCAGGTCACTCTTGTTTCATTACGATTGCACACTCCTCAAGATGACGTCAAACCGTAAAAAAAATTAAAATATTAGGGTCAGAAAGAGATCATGACAATTGTGCTGTCATTAATACTACCTTATATTGTTTCCATATTTGGAAATTATTGCTTTTCCTGTCACCTCCACAAAGTGATTCTTCAACATCTCTTGCTGTTTATTGATGTCATGAGTTGAATACACAGCCACCAGGTAAAGCCCTTTAATCTGATTAGTAGAAATTTGTAAGCTGTGAACTGGCTTATCCATCCTGAACAAGTTAAAACACAGGTAAGAGAATGAAAAATCTGATTAACGTTTTGTTTTGAAAACATCCTTCAAAACATCCTTGCATTTTCCTCTGGGATTCATGCAGTGGGAAGCACACATTTCTTGACATGAATCCCAACATACGTCTTGAAAATCTCATGCAGAACCCAAAATATTTATTTTAATGTGTTATTCATTAAGTTATTTCTTTAAATTGTAGTCTGTTGGCAGCTGCAAACTCATTCCATTCCATCTGCATTATAATAATGCTGTAGTAAGGTTTGATAGGGCCATTAAGTCATTAACACTGGAAAACTTTCTAAAACAGAATCTGTAAATGCCCAAAGGGGCAAAATTGTAAAAGAAGATTACAGTTAGCACAGAATAAAGTATAAATAATGAAAACAAATTGATGCAAAATTAATAGCAGACTATTTCCACCTTTATCAATAATGATCCATTTCCTTACATCCAAGCTCTTCACAAGAGGGAAGAAAAAAATTGAATCCCCCAGAGACTGCTAAACCACATCCTGATGAGGGCAGCAGAGCTGGGCAAGTGTCTGGAGCACAAGTCTCATGGGGAGTAGCTGAGAGAGCTGGGGGTGTTTGGCCTGGAGAAAATGAGGCTGGAGGGGGCACTTATCAGTCTCTATGACTGCCTGAGAAGAGGTTGCAGCCAGGTGGGGTCAGTGTCTCCTCCCAGGTAACAAGTGAAAGGAGGAAACAGCCTCAAGCTGCATGAGGGGACTTGTAGATTGGAGATTAGGAAAGTTTCTTTCTCAGAAAGAGCTGTTGATCTTCAGAACAGGCTGCCCAGGGAAGAGGTTGAGCCACCATCCCTGGAGGTATTACAGCCTGTGCAGATGTGGTGCTGAGCCACGTGGTTTGGTGTGGACTTGGGAGCGCCAGGTTAATGACTGAACTCAATGATCTTAAAGGCCTTTCCCAGCATAAATTTTTCTATAATTCTATGATATTTGAAAGATAATTTCTGTGGCTTCAACTAACTATTGTGCCAGTGGAGACACCAGGAAAAATGTTATTCAATCTGGATATTTTGCCCAATTCAGCATTTAAATATTTTCTTATTGGTGATTACATGTTGCACCTTATTCAACACACAACTTGATTTTAAAAAAATGTAAGTTCAGTAGTCATATTTCCGTCAGGAATTGTGTTAGCTAGTGTGCCTCTCCTTGGTGTTTTAGCCAACAGCCTTGTATTCTACACACGACTTCAGGCAATATAAGCCTGTGTGAAGGAGGCATGATTCTTGAACAGAACAACAGCATCCTACTTTCACTGCACAGAAGGGTAAATATTTCCCTAAAGGGAATCACAACAGCTGACTCGTTACAGGATACTTGTTACAGGACTTGTTACAACCTCCAACATTTTTGGAACAGGGTTTTTCAAGGAAACTTCCTCATTTTGTTAATGAAAAATCTTTGGAATCTAAAGACATCATCTCAGTGCTCATCCCTAGGCTTGCTCTTATTTTTCTGCTCCTCACTTATCTGATTCTTACCACTTGTTCTGATAGAAAACTCAGTCTTTTGTGGCACTGTATATGAATTTTGATCTGTACCTGCTGCAGGACAGGCATTCTTAAGGCTCTCATTCTTTAGTTTCCTCACTGCCTGGTTTGTGACCTGAGATATTATCATAACCATGGAACTTTAGGGAAATAGTCCAATATTAAGGAAGTGTCAATATCAATTAAACTACCACTTCAATTTCTTCCCTGAAAAGTACGCTGAATCCTTGAAATAGTGGCGTGTTACAATAAACCGCAGTTCTCTGCTGAGCTGAATCAACATTCTGTTGAACCTTCTCAATTAAGAAAACAGTGAGGATCCAGTATTCAGATAAAATAAAAAACTGTGTCAACCCAAAAAGTTACATATTGCTTGTTTATTTAGAAAATAAAATAAATATATAACCTATGGAACCCGAAGAACTAGGCATGTACATATATGCATATTCTTTTGTATCTCTGTAAATAGAAATGACACATTTAAATGTCATTTTCACAGATTTCTACTTCTAATTGAAAACAACAACATGCAACATAGCAAAGTTTTAATTAGCATAATTCAACAGTAAAGATGGACTTAGGGTATTTTACCTTCTTAGACCACAACTATAGCTAATTTCAGGCATAATTCCACCGCACTTTTTACAAAGAAAATAAGGAAGCCAAAAACCCAACAAGAAACCCAAATCAAAACCCTAGCAACCCCCCTCCCAACCCACACTGACTGTATACTCTTTACATACATTAATTTCCAAACACCAGCTTATCTCAGTAAGATTTATATAATTTTTTAACATAAGTCTATCTGTGATATTTGTAACTTTTATGGTTACTTCTGATTAATTACTTTCAATTAAGTGAACTGTGTGATAAATATTTTACTGTGGCATGTAAATGATATTTCTCAATGACACTGTGTGGTAACAAGAGCCCGATATCTCTACAGTAGCCATCAGGGTAAAAGTAAGCATGAACAAGATGCTGATACATGAAGTTTTCTATTTCCATTTTATCTGAAACAGTTAATTAGGATAATGTATAACCTATGTGGATGACAGCATGTAATTAATGTTACCCTCAGTACAACTAAAGCATAGATTTATGAAATCCACTATTACAATATATCTGCATGAATTTCAACAAAGTATATTTATGAGACTTTTGGAACTTCCAAGCATATTTTGGAAGAAGTATTAAGTTTCATTTTTACTGTAGTTGTGTGGGTTTCTTTTACTGGATTTTCAAACATGATTAATCAATTTAAAGATAAATCAAATTTCCAACAAACGTTCACTGAACTTTTCCACTAACTTCAATGTCTGTAAAACAGATCCTTAAATAAAGATATACAAACACCACAAGCTTCAGCAACTCAGTAAAGATAAGTATCAGAAGGTCTGATTACTTATATAAACCTTAAAAACTTTTAAAATATTAGTTTCTCTGCAGAGTCCCTGTATTTCTGTGTTGAAAGAATCCCTTAAGAATAAATTTTGGCATTTCTGCTGTTGGCTTCAGCCAAACCCAGGAAGTATGTTTGAGTAGGGAGCAAAATACTTTTTCATTTTAAGTTGCATTTTGAATTAAGCAAATTTCTCTAACCTTGGCTTTGTCCATGTGCTGGGAAAAAGTTCAGATAAGTTCTAATTTTATATTTTATTTTTTAAGAAGTTCATCAGTCTTCAATGATATGAAAATAATTTACATTATCATTTACCATATGTTCAGTGTTTGTATATCTGTCTAAAACATTGATCATCTCTAGTTATTTCAAGTTTGAAATTAGTTCAGCCCCCATATTTTATAAATTAACATGTTATGTTTTATGTTTTATATAAATCAGAACAAAAGTGGTAGTTTCTGCAGCAACAGGAAATCTTAGAATTTATATAGCTGGTGAGAGAGTGCAATTTTTTTCTGTAGCAAGATTTTAACTTTTGTTTAATGAAAAATGTAATAAATCTAATAACTTAAAAGTTTCATTTCCGATTTTCATAAGAAAAAACAATGGTGGGTGATTTTTCTTTAATAAGTATTGTGTTGAAAAATAGTTTTAACAAAAAGTGGTGGTAGTCGATTAATGTATCTCTTCTGTGCCGTGTTTGGTGAGAGATTAGAGTAGAGGGAATTATTTCTGTTCAACACGTCATTGTGATAGTAGCCTTAAATATGTTTCTGTTAGCAGTAAAACGCAGTGTTACCGTATGTTTCCTCTCCATCACCACAATGTTCCTGCCATCAACTGCAAACCTAGTGGCTCACACTGCCACAGCGACTTTCTGTGGCTTCTGTAACATGTTTTTCAAGTAGTAGAAGCATATGTTTGCTTGTTCACTGTCCAGAATAAACATATTTTTAAACACTTTTTGTAAACTGTGACAAAGCACCATTTGTCTGCACACAGCAGTATGACAGGCTGTGAGTGAGGAAAAAATTCTCAAACAGTAGATCCTGATGTCTTTTAATTATCCCTACCCAGTATACTTGTTCTCAATGAGTACAGTGCTTTAGTAAATTATTAATCAAATTTAATATAGAAAAAGCAAATTTGTTGCATTCTATCTATAAACTCACAATCAGTACAACATCCAGGCTTACTAGACTATTTTATAGTTTGCTGTATTATGTAGATATGTTTCTTATTTGTGGCTGGGTTGTTTGCTTTTTCACTGTCCCAAATAAACAGATTTTTCTCCTTTGACCCATCAGGTGTGTAGTTCAAACACAAGCTAAAATTATTGTGGGCTCTTAGAGAGAAAACAAGGTTTTTTGTTAACAGTGTGCAATTCCAGGGAAGGATCCCTCTACTATATAGCATTTGTTGTCCCTTAGGTTGTACTGAAACAATTCCAAAGAAAAACTGTTCATATCCATTAATTGCTGTATTTTATATTAGCATTTTATCTTTAAAATTGGAAGATATGTGTTACTCTGAATATATTGAATTAATATTTATTGGCTGGCACATTTCACTTGTCTCAACAGGAGAATGGGCAAGGAGCTGCAGTGATGTCAGACTTAATTATTATAGCAGTGAGTCATTGCTGCAGAGCAACCAAGGAGAAAGACAGAGGTTATTTTGTCTTACACTTTTCTAAAGGAAACGTGGAAGGAAATTATTTTCATGTGCAGGCAGCAAGAATATTAAGAGCCAAATTAGAAATCTGTTCAAGTTGTCAGAGTTACTTACTGCATTATTCAGGTTTTCAACATTTTGCAGAGCCATCATGCCTACTGTTTGCAGTTACAAACTCTATTAGGAATATAATAAAGTTAAATAAAAAGTCCATGAATTTACCATGTACACTGTTCCTCAAGTTTGTACTAAAAATAAGAGTGGGAAAAAATTAGTATTGTTAGATTTTATGGTTGTTATTCCTGGTTTTCTCCAATCAGACACCAACTGTGACATTCCCATTCTGCTTCTCTTTGGTGCTTTTATATCAGTCATTCATCCAAGGACAGGCAGCCACAAAGGTGGTGAATTGTTCTTGCAATTCAACTAAATAACTTTGCAAGAGTTCAAAATGTTGCAAGTAGTGGTGACTAAGTTTTTGTCATTTTCTTCCCTATCTCCTTTCTTCAATTTCTCAAGTACTTTCCTTCCTTTTAGAGTAGCTTTTACTTTACTCCTAATGATTATTTACCTCATGTGGTGTTACATTCTTGCTAGCCAATTAATCTTGATTCATTATTAAAAAAATTGTGGGTCAATTTAATTGAGTTTGTTTTCATAGGGAGAGTATTCACTGCCCTGATATAATCTAAATATTGCTCCCTCCCCCTTTCAAAGAAAAAAAAGTTCATGCTTAAGAAGTTTTATTTCCTTACAAAAGAAAAGGATCCCAATGGGTGCCCAGGCAATCTGCCTGTAATCTGGACAAGGGCCTGAGCTAAAACGCCTTCTGCCCTCCAATCCAGCAGAGTTCAAACCCACAGGGATCTCCCTGGTCACCACAGATGCCTCATGCTCTATCTCCAATGAGGAGATGATCTTTCCACTGATGTTAAAAATTAGCATGCAAAAGGGATGTTTCCCTTTATCCTTCAGTGGGAGTATTAAATGATGAAAAAGTTAGGGTATATAGGTAAAATTCCAGGGTTAGGATTCCCAGATAGTTACCACATTATGTTTATTCCACCTTTAGCAGGTTTTTGGCAGACATTTTAGTTTCAACCTCAGTGACAGCAGTATTTCTTTAGAGTGATTATCTAGATTTTTTTTTCTCCTGTTCACAGCACATTATCTATCATTGAATATTTGTAAGATGTCTTTATTTCAGAGGTGCTTTTGCTATTCATGGACAGCTGCTACTATTGGGAGACTTGATGAGATTTTGCAATATGTTCAGGAAAAGGCACATTGGCAAACTTTCTAAGAAACTAACAATATTTAATGTAGACACGATGTCTTATTAATTGATAAAAAAGGATTTTTGATTCCTGAATAGTTAATTAAAGCATTTTTGAGGGAAAAAAAACCCAAACCTGAAATTAAAATGAAGCCGCTCTCTGTTTTTGAGGGTGGTTTATGTTGTTTTGGTTTTTTTATTTCGTACTTATTATTGCAAAGAATGTCTAGAATTGAGAGTATCCTATGTATAATCTCATACTGGGTCCTCCTAAATGGTTGCAGTCCAGTGGGCTTTGGTTCACAAAGGGACTTAACCTAAATTTCATTGTGAATGGAATTATTTGACTAATGCAGCATTTCATAGAACTATACCAATTTCAGCATATTTACAAGTGGGTTTCATTTCAGAAACTGAAACTATCTAAAATTTAGATGTAAGTGTGAAGCAGATGGAAGATGCAAGTTAAAAGCTTTCTCAACCTCAAACATTTATAAACTAGAGGGCAAAATAATATCAATCACTTGGGTTTTAAAAACAAAGATGCCTGTCACATGCCTAACATGCAGGACATATCTAAGTGGTGACCAGTAGGTTAGAAGGACTGAGATGTAGGTCACTTCCATTCCCATCAAAGTTAGGAAAAAATGGAAACCCAGTGAGGAGAGAGCTCAGAAAAAGAAATTCTGTGTACAGAATTCTGATCCCTGTGCAACCATTTTTTTCCCATAACCATTTCCATCAAAATTAACAACCTCTGCTTTGAGAAGGGGTCAGAATCTGGGTTTCTCTTCTGCCATGTGGAATGAGCAGGCTGGACAAAGGACATTTTAGTCTGCAGAGACAAAATGGAGGTGGGAATTTGGAGTCATCCCTTTAAAGTATTTCCCAAAGGCAAGCTTTGATGTGCTCCTCTCCATTCATCATGCCAAATCTTTCAAATCCCGCTTCAGAACTCCTGGTTCTCTCTATTTAGTGGTGAATGATATTAGACCATTACTCATGTTTATGAATTGCAGTCATGGAGATCTCTGCTCAAATTTTTAGTACTATGGCAATGGTGAGATTTGCTCTTAACCCATAGGATATTCAGGAGATGCATGCTGAGGTAGTTGAGATGGTTCTCTACATCTCTCAGTGGCAGTTGTTCATGTTTGCAGTAAGCTGTTCTCTTGTTTGTTTGTTTGTTAACAGATAAAGTAAGTATTACTCACCAACAAAGCTGGATATGAGTTCTTAGCTGTTTCATTGACAGACTGCTTTAAATATGGGACTAAATGATCTCTAATGACTCTAACTGAAAAAAAAAAGCCCAAAACAAACCCCTAGCTAATATTAAATTCTGGGAGTTCTACTGAAGTCTCACTTGTTCTAATAAAAATAAATAAATAAATAGAAAATCTAAGGTTAGGTGCTTAATATGTAAACATTGCATCAGAAACTATTTCCTACACTTTCAATGATATTTAGCATGCAACTTTTTCCCATGGATTTATGATTGTCTTTATTTTTTAGAATTTTTTATATCTCATTCTGTATGTTGCAATTTTCACACCTGTATGTTGCAGACCTACACAACATTTTTTTTGTTGTTGTTATTTACTTAGAATTATCCCAGGTTTATCTGTTAAACTCTTTAAACATGATATGATGACAGTTAAGGTAATCTAATCATTGCAAAAATTTCTGATGTAAATTTGAAATTGCTTTTCAGGCTGTCCTGCAGTTGTTTATGTAATATTTTTAGATCTACTACTTGCACACAATATACCTTACTTTCGTTTCAAGGGACTGCAGATAGTCATGTCACACAGCAAGAACGATGAAAAGCAAAATGTGTTTAAGAGCTCTCCCACACCACCTATGAAGTGAGATCCCAAGCTGCCACTGCTATACTATTACAAGAAAGAAATGCAGTGTTTCTAACATACATGCTAGATAAGAAGCAACAGTTGGAAACAAGTTGCAATATTTTTTAAAACAGGTTGTTTCTTCTTAAGTACACTAGCTATGGAAGTTGCTAGTTTCTAAATGAGTGCTGCTCTGTTCCTCATAGTGAATTTAGAATGTCATAAAAAATTCATCAGAAGTCCTCAAAATTTAATATACAAATACAGTATTTCTCTTTCTTCTATTTACTAATGATTTAATTCCTATTGTTTATTTGTTGCTTTTTCAATACCATTGTATACTGTCCTGTCTACAGAACAATAGATTTGGGTTTGCTTATATGGGCACAAATTTAATTTTCCTGCCTATTGTGTAAATCTGAGCATCTTTTCCCCTTCTTTCCTTGATCTTCGCAATTTCCTGGCTATGAGCAAGTGGAAAGACTGGAGATTTAGTCCTCAAAAGGTTCTTTGACTTTTAATCAGTAACGAGTTGCTTTCTGTTCTTAATTTCCTTCCCTTTGTCTCCAACAACCAAGAGGAAGTCTACCCTGAATCGCCATCTTTTCTGAGGGAAATCGTGTCCTAGAAGTTATTCAAAGTTTATTTTAAAGGTTCAGTGCTACCAATCTGAATCTGAGAGTACTGAATAAGTAAGTCCAAGTAGCAAGGTGTCTCCTGCTCCTGGGGTCTAGTGAGCTCCTCAGTTGTTCTGCTGCTGTTCAGACTTGCTGTCTCAATCCAGACTAGTTTGGACCTGCATGGCTTGAACTGAAGCTCAGAACAAGAAGAACTGATTGCTTCAGGAACAATTCTGGGTTTTGACTGAGATCTGATTTTGGTGTAAAGCAGTGCCAGCTTTGCAGTGTCATTTTTTCTGAACTGTTGGGCAAATCCAGTTCAGTGAGGAAAGCCCAAAGACATAGAATTACTGTTTCACCCTGTGGTTCATCTGCACATCATTGCAGTACGATAAGTTCAGAGCCAAGTTAAGCTTTATCCTTTCAAAGTCACTGGAGACCTTCTAGACAAATTTGTGTTGAGGGAAAGTCAAACATAACTGGCAAGATCTAAATCTGTGATGAGTGGAATGTTTGCAAAATATCAGGAAAAGTAAAGAGCTTGTAAGTAATCTTAATGCCCTCGCCCTTTGGGTGAATACCAATTATTATTTATTTCTCTATGTTTTATATTTTATTAGAATGTACTTTTTTTTTAAAATTGACTTAGTGAGTTTTATAGTGTTGATTGCTAAGAAAAAGGTCTGGCTAACCTTGTCCTTTTTACTAAAGTAAACAGCATTTGCTTTTTATACTGACTTTATGAGACTTCTGTGAGCTTTGGTGTGGCTGATAATGAGGATGTACAGGCATTTAAACTCAGATCACAGATATCATGTGACAAAATAATTTTTCTATCAACACAACCTCAGGGAAGTTTATTTTGTTCTGCAAAATATTAGGCACAGCCTGAAAAACAAGGCAAAAGTCCAATGAATGAAGATGGGATCAATTCCAGCCTTTCATTTGTAGGAAACAAAGAAATGGACATGTGCAAAGACAGATCTTAGATTAATCTTGTCTAAAACAAACATCCTTTGATAGACTAACATGGTCATTACAGGCTAATTTCCACTATGATTGAGCAATAGCACAATGCAATGACCTCTCTGGATTCCTGTTCCTAGGTTGTTCCTTGTTAAATTACAAAGGATTTTCACAGTCTTTTATTGAGGCCTAAACTTTGCCTTATCTATTTTTGTGCTATTGAAAGATATTGACCATGCATGATATTTGTATTTAATCCACATTTTTTTATATGTTTATGGGTGTCTACTTTGCTCTAAGGATTGAGTCGAAAGGTACTTAATTATCATCCTCAGTCAGATAACATTCAAAATTAAAATCAAATTAAGGTAGGCAGTGTAACTACTTTAAAAGGATAACCCTGACAATTCTTTTTAAAAAAATATCTTTCTAATTTTAAAATATTCATGTTTAGCATCTACTGTCTCCATTTTGAAAGACAGACAAAGGACACATAGGAAGAAATTCACTGAAAGTTAAGTGAAGTCGAAGTCAGTCTACAGGTGTGAAACTTAGATCCTGTAGGTTGCTGAGTGCTATTGTTCTATGCCGTCACATTTTGAGAGGGCTCAGCAACCTCATCGGGTATCCTGAGAAGGCTTTCTGTAATGAGTTTCTGTGACAAGTTTAATCTAATTGGCTTTGTTTGGACCTAATATCCACCCACAGATACATGAAAGACAAAAAAATCCCCAAAATTAAACCAACAAAAACATCACCCATGCACTTGATTAAGGCAAGCTGCCCATATGGTGCCTTTGCTCACAAAAGCAGAATTCAACTCCAAAGTTCTGTGGGAGAGCTGGGTTTTATTTAAATCTCAATCTGGGGGACAGACTCTCCTTGTCTCAGTAAAATGCCAATGGCCTAACTACTACTGCGATGGCTACTACTGCAGGCTAGAATGGCTTGGGGATGTTCTCTACTCCTGCTCTTAATACTGTGAACACTGCAGTAAAGTATCTGTCTTCCATTTAAACAAACAGATGAATGACACTCTGGTAAAGGCATTTACTCTTCTATTCACGCAAAGTAACTAGATAAAAATACAACTGAGAGGCACTGGCAGTCAGTGACTCCCATCTGCTCTCTTTGTGCACTCTGTCTGTGGGAGAAGTTGGGAAAGCATTTTCTAGGATAGCACTCCCAGCTGTAAATCACAGGGAGAGGCAGACATCTCTCCTGCTTATGTGCTGTGCCTGTTCTTATGACTCCTTATGCGTTTTATATTTGATATTTAAAAAATACATTTGTCCCTCTTCAATAACTGTACAAGAAACAGAACTGATGTTTCTCACTTTCTCTTCAGTGAAGAAGTCTATTCCACTATTTACCAAATCATATTCTTGGGTAACCCTGTGGCTCATTTATTCTTGCCTGTAGAGATGCAGTGAGACAGGGGAGGGATGTGTCTTCCCCTCTTATTTGCTCCAGTGGCTAGGGCTTGCCCCTGAGATGTAAGGATTGTGGCTTTATATTTCTCCAGTGGACGCTGAGATCCTGTCTCTTCCTTCTTGCATATGAAGCTATTACAACAAAGGATGCCTTCCTCTTCCAGCAATGTTTTATGAAAAAAACAGGAAGGTACTGGTGACATATCATATAGACAGCTATGTATGGAAAGTGGTTTTTTTTTTTCTGTGAGCATCCATCTCCCAATGATATCTGTTTCACAGAGCTCCTTAAGCAGAGGCAAGGGAAACCATTGTCTTCAACCTTGCCTCTCCTCTCCTCTCCTCTCCTCTCCTCTCCTCCATTCCCTTTGGCATTTTCATGAGCATGTCACTGCAGTAGTGAACTCAAGTCAGATGTGCCCCAGTGCTCAGTGTTTTCTTGGTGGGACAGAGGTACTCCATTCAACACTCCTGCAGCTGGTACGTTTGGCTGCTGGCAGCTGAGCTCTGGCTCTAGCTCATGTTTGTGGTTTTAACTAGTTGAAAGACTCCTTAAGAAAAGGAATATTTAGCATTGCAAATTGTGAAGACTTTTGTGGCTTGAACTCTAAGTTATTCTCCATTTGTCACTCAGACACAGCTTTGGCAGAACTGCGCTGCTGGCTTGTGCTGTAAACGGTGGAATTAAAAATTTTGAGACTGCTAAAATCCTCTTTCAAGCCCAGCGATTAATAACATGACTCTTGTTAACTGGGATTGTTGTTTCTGTGCCACAGTAAAGAAACCAGCTACTCAAGTACTCGATTATTCTGTCAGTGTACTCCAGATATCTGGGCATCTCTTCTCACTCCTGTCTCTCACTCCCTCTACTTATATTTCCAGTTCAGATTCCTTGAACTCACTCTGCTGCAGAACAAGGACAATGTTCTACTACAGATACACTGAAAAACTGACGCTGTAAAACGTCCCCATTTTACACCTGAAGCAACAAAGAGATTGAGCCAAAACACAAGAGATTCACAAATTTTCTGAGTGTACTTCATACAGGGCTAAGCTGATGTGGAAAAATATCTGAATCTCTTACCTTTCTTCTCTCTTTTGGTGACACTGATTGTTTTCTCTTGTTGTTTCAGGCTTTATTTAAAAGGTCACAGTGGAACTGCTGGAAAACAGAGTAGCCTGATCTTGCATGGAGCTGAATTCAGTACAAAAGATGCTGACAATGACAACTGCATGTGTAAATGTGCTGTCATGTTGACTGGAGGTGAGTACAAATCTGAATATATGTGGTACATTAATAGGAATCTACTATGTTTTCCTAAAACATACATGGGTAAAGTTGTATCATGGATGTACAAGTCCTGAGTGAAAATTTCTTTTATTATTCTTGCTGGTACTAATTTCTGTACATATATTGTGGTAATGCCAATACCTCTAAATTCCTATCAGCAGAGAAAGGATTACTTAGAGATGCAGTCAGTATACTTCTGCACTGAAGCTGTTGCAACAAAAAGGAAAGCATAAATTAGTCTAACTGTTTAGGCAAGAAAGAAAAAATAAGAGAGAAGTTAAAAAATAAAAAGGTGGAAAGAAGTTTGTGAAAAGCTGGAGAATCAACCAGAAAAAGAAGCGAGAAATGGCCAAGTATTAGATGCTAGATGGTAAAGTTTAAAAACAACTGGAGTCTAGACTTGTAGTAATACATCATCTATTTCCCTTAGGGATGTGATTCTGTTATCTAAACAATTATAATAGTTTAACTTTCTCTGTTATGTGAGCATAATGCATAAAGACACTGAATGACTAATTCACTCACCTGTGAAAGAATAACCTGCACCCACCTGTTTACATCTGGAAGGTTTAAGCTGATGTCCTCTGTGAGCTGATGCCTTGCAGAAGGAAAGAAAGAAGAGCTGACGTGGGGAGGGGAACAGATATTACACTGGGACAGTTGAAGTCCCGAGACAATCTGACTGCCAGCAAGTAGTTGTATGTAACAAACAGGTATTTGTTCCCTCCTGTGCAGAGAAGGAGTATAAAATTACTTCTCAATTTAGACTCCTAATGCTCTGCACAAGAGTGAGAACATCCTCTGGCAAATGATACTTTTTCCCAGTCCCTATATGGGCAAGCTCATTTTTATGTATAGAATACCACATTATTGCAGAAAGCTTAAATTGGGATTCTTTGGTTCATTGACTGCATGACCAAGAAAGGCCCTTTCTTATCTTCACATCTGATCTTTGGAGACTCTCTCTCAGTGATTTCAAACTTTCCTGGAAAAAGTCCTATAGCTTGTAAATTTTTTCAACATTTTGGATCAGATTGTTTAACCTGTATTATTTGTGGTTACTGGCACTGCGATTGAATCCAGCTCAGGCCACATTCAGGCACATATGAGCCTCTAAAGCAATCATCTGCTAACAGAAGATGGGTTCCCATCACTGGGAATTTATATCTGATGCACAACCTAACTCCTCATTCTCTTTTACCAGTTGGAAATAACCCAGTTGGGAAAGCCTTTATTAAGCCAATTTTTCAAGCTCCCCTAACTTCCTCTAGTGGTCTCATATTAGAAGCTATCATGGGAAACTTCTTCCAGTAGACAGGTGATCAGACTCTACCTTTTCATTTCTACAAAAAATGGAAGCTAACCAGATAGATCTGGAGACAGACAGTGGATAAGAAGTCAATAGTTTATTTTAACTAAAACTGTTGGCTTTTCCCTTTAGAGAACATGCTAAATTGAAGTGTGTTACTTCCAGGGCAGACCAGAGTCTGGTGAGAATCTCCTGAGTGTGAGCTGTGTCTGTGCTGAAGTGCAGAGTCATTCATGAATGTGAGCTGCCTGGAAACACCTCTGCTCCCAGCAGCTGCTTCTGGGAGCTGAGGGCTTTGTTTATTTTCCTTCTCTATGGCAGGTCAGCGCCCCGCTAAGGTCAGTCTGCTGTCGAACAACCATTCCACAAGGTTCACATGTATTGCTGCCACAGTCCTGTAAATCAACAGGAAAACCACATATTGGAATATACTGGTACCAAATGAAATTAATAGGGAGGATGGGGGAGAATTACCAAAGGCTGAGGAAACCACAAGTATAGCAAGTCACCACACAGTAAAAGGAGATGCAATTAGCGTTTGGAAATAGATGAATCTGCTCTTTTAGACTGGACTCTGAGTACTAGACCTTTGGAGACAGGCTGTGCAACACTGAGTAATTCGTAGTTCCTCAAGAAAGACTTTAATCATGCTAGAGTTCTCCTCAAACACTCTGCTGTGCTTTGCTCCTTGAAACAACTTTCTCATTCGTTGAGAAAGATCAGAAATTGAATTAAATACCAAAACATCTTTTTAGTGAGTATATTTTATTTTTGTACCAGACAAAGACTAATTTAAAAAAGTAGCAATGATAATAGGTTTTGGAAAACCTCCTTTTTTTTCCTGAAAAGATATCAGACTCTGTTAGTTTTGGCAACATCACAGAGAGCTCTTTAATGATGAATGGTATGAAATCTGCAGGCAAGTTTCTAGCTATCTTGACAGTTTGGGTGAGTCTGTTATCTCTATGAGGTGAACTGAATATATTTATGTCAGGAATAAAGGCTGAGATAAGCCAAAGCTCAAGACTGTGATATGGCTATAATCAAGGCTGAAAATAAAAATGTAAGGAAAACACACATTTTTCTCTGTGATCTTGCTAGTTGTTGGTTTTATTTGGTCTATATCAAAACTATTATTCTCTCTCCTATTATTTATCTCATCTGTCTACCTTGGAATGAGAAATTAAATACTGGGAGAATAATACAGAAGCACCAACAGTGTTTTGTGTGTGTGCATGTGTCTTTCTTGTCTTCTCAAGAGCCATTTCACACTACTTGACTTCTTAATGTCAATTTTAGGAAATGTCTTCAAACGTACATGCATGAGCTGGGTTCTTAGCCCCTCAAAACTTTCACTGAATTTAAGTGTTTTAGCTGCTTTTTTGGACCTTGGAAAATTTAAACTAAGCATGCTTATTTTACTTTAAAATGAGATAAATCATATTCATTCAAATAATTTCTTCATTGTTTTAGTATCTCATGCCAGGAAACTGTAAAAAAGGGAGATATATATGTATGTATATATCTCTATCTATATATATATATCTCCCCATATTATTTCTGGCCTTAATCTGAAGAGTACCCACAATGAGTTACATGCACTTTTTTTTTTTTTTGCAAGAAACAGCCCTAAAATTACAACAGTCACCAGAATGAGGCTATGAGTAGAAGTTCAAAGTACTTGGATTTCCAATACAACCCTTAGCATTTAACATCTCCGGATCAGATTCCTGGACAAAATTCCCATCCATTCTGCCAGATGCCACCTGTCAGCTGAGCCTCAAATTGTTTGTGTAATTGTTTTCAGTCATTGGAAAGTGACTTATGGTATCTTAGCTCATCATGAAAGAGTTTTAAGGTGATTTTCTTTGTCTGGCATTGGCTGCAGTCTGAGATATTCACAAAGGTATTTACCGTGCTTCAGGTGAGAAGTGAGAATATTGCTAGACTTCTGATCCCTAACATAATTTAGCAAAGAGACAAGGTGACTTTCTAGATTTCTTGCTATGTTTGAAGCAGCATAAATGACTGAAATAAATTATTTACTTGTTTTATTTTACTGGAAGCAGAGGTCTATCCAACTGGAGTCTCCTGTCTCTGACAGCAGTCAATACAGGCACAAGGAAAATGCAAATAAATTATACCTTCTTTGAGTATTTTCTCAGTATCTTTTGAATCTCAAGGCTTTCCTGAGTAAGAGAAGTATGTATTTATTCAACACGTATTTATTAAGCCTCAATGGATTTTTCAACTATTAAGTCAAAGACTGCTCAATGACTCCCAAACAGTGTTGAATTCATTGCCTGTGGTTTCATTGCTATTTTCTCCAAGTGGTGAATTTTATGAATCTCTGGCAAGAAGGGTATGGAGGATTCATGTCATGACTTGGAGGGAAGTTCTTGGCTGAATATAGAAATCTCCCCATACACTCCAATCAGAAAAGTTTCCTTTTTTTAATATTCTCCTTGAAACAAAATATTTGAAAGTAGCAACGGCAGCACACTTAAAAGTTTCCAACCTGAACCCCTAGATAGACACCTAATTACAGAGGAAAGCACCAGTTTTTAAGTTTTATGCATATTCCTGCTTTCATAAAGAAGTTGCTCTGAAAACATCATCCATGAAATATCATTTATATTGCCAAATACTTTTATGAAGAAATATAATCACCATTCAAACAAGAAGTGGTTGGAATATTATTTGGTTTTTTGCTAGAAACAATAGAAATATTTCATTAGACATATGACTGTGCAGCACTTTTTGACAAAACATTACTGTATTGGTATGCTTATCAGCATTAAATATGGGCAACTGTAATACAGCGTTAGGAGAAGTGACTTACTTTAGTTCAGGAAGTGGCTAACTTTTGATATATTAGAAGATCAGAACATTGTCACCGGTCTGTGAGTTTCATGTTATTTTTACCTCATAGAAACATCCTTATGAAAGGGACTGCATTATCCAGTTGATATGAAAAGCGAATGCCTTTACATCTTATATCCTGACAACTAAGTTCCAATTTAATCTTCAGATTGCCAAGTGGTAGTCCGGTCAATTCGATACTCTAAGGAATAAAAGAACATATAAATTTCTTCCAGAGGTGATTTAGTCCAAGACAAATTCTTCTCTATTTGTTTCTGTCTTTGTATTCACCTTCAAGATTTCTGTTGATGTTGATTGTCATGTTAAACTCTGTTACGGAGTTTGTCTACACTTAATATAAGAAAGCTTTGCATGCTGACTAACTAATTCTATTGTAATTTAAATGTGTTCCATCTTGTCTTATCCTCCACCATTGGAAAGAATAGACCATTCTTTTCAGTTCCTTTGAAAAGTTCTTGTATTAATTTGAAATCGTTGGCACTCTGTCTTTCAAATTCTGACTAAACAACCCTAAGTCTTTCCTGTTACATTCACTCTTTTGGACTCTGTCCCATGGCTCCACTGATAGCTTGAGCTGTCATCCAAAACTTCATCCAGAAGAATTAACAATGCAAAATCAAGCAGATCCTAAGTATTACCATCTAACTTCTTTAAAGTACAGAATGTCAGAAACATTGAAATCTTTCCTAAAAAAAATTGCTATTTCTTTTGAACATTGAGGTCTATTTCAATATTTTTACATTAAAAATTGTTCTTATTGACTTTGTTGCCAAGTGCACTAAATTTTATGGACAAACCCAGAGGGCTAGAAATAAATATTGGCTTTTCATAGGATCCATTTATTCTATAAATCCATACAAATATACCATTCAGACATACTTTGGATCTTTTTGAATGGCCTGCATTGAACCTGCTGCATTTGGAGGCATTCAGTATCCTCAGGAGGGAGAACAGAGGTGTGTGAGGGAAGGGCTGCCATCAAATGTGCAGTGTTTATTCATCTATTCTTTCAGAATGTAAATTCAACTAAGAATTCCCATCAAACCTGAGTGATCATCACAGTTCGCAATGCATACCAGACTTACAGTGCACTCATGAATTGATGATCATTAGCTTACTAAAAAGGAATTCCACATGCATACATGTTAAATTACGATTTATACAACAAGCCAGGAAAGCAAAGGTATTAGCTTTGGCCTACAAAAGCCTTTTTTAAATGTTGCTTTCGACAGAGAAGTTTCTATCATGCAAAAACTATACTTGTTGCTTCAGTAAACCATTATAAAAGATTCTTGTGGGCTTTTAATATTGTTACTCATATGAGCAATGCTCCTTTATTAGGTATTTTTTGCAAGAGTTTGTGGAAATTATTTCAATATGCATTCATATTCAGACAAAGATATAGTACAAACAGGTCTCTGGAGCTCAAATATCTGGGATAGGTGGATTAAGCATGCAGAATTTATTATGAATGAAAAGAGCTGACATGAAATTTAATAACTTCCCATTGATAATAGCAACATTAATTAAAGACCAGAGCACAAGCATCCACAAAATGTGAACCTACTTTAACTGTTCCAGAAGAGCAGCCGTCTACAGTGAGGATATACTTTTATTTGTACAGCTAAATTTTCAAACAACATATCTAAGAATTATTTAAATTACAGTTTGTCTGGAAAATAAATTTTGTGACCTAGGGATTTTTATTGTAAACAGAGATGGTAGTGCTACTTGTACTATACAAATTATTAGAGGTAGGCTAACCTAAAAAAACTGAATTGACCCTCAGTTCAAATAAGCAATTAGGGAATTTGTGATCACAACAGCTTGAAGAAACTACCTCTCTTTCTGGATAAAAACTATATTTATCTCCTCATGAAAGCCTTCTCTTTACCACATCACTTTAAAATCCCACTTTTATTATTATTTCTTATAATTCCCACTCTTTTTGATTCTTGTGCCTAATTCAAACGTCCCATGGAAATTATTGACAAAGGTTATCTCCAATGTTAAAATCTTACTGTTGTTCAAAGATGACTTTATACTAAATTAGTAAAGCCATTGCCTTGTAGAGAAAAATAAACAAGATTCTACATGAGAAGAAAATCCTGTGAACTTCAGGTAACAAGCTAACATCTGGCTACTGGGTGTCTTTCCTTGGGTCAGACTGTCTCACAGCTCTGGAGCTGCTTTGTTTGCTGATTTCTGCAATGGCAGGGCTGCAGGTATATCTTTCAGAAAACTCTGGTTTATGTTCCCCCAGTTCTTCACAGCTACCGAGAAAGTCACTGCTTGCATTCTTCTTTCCCTCAATATACAAAGATTCTGAAAAAAACATTTCCTTTGCATCCATTCAAAGATGTGATTTTGGGTGTTGAGACATGCAGTAGGAAGTCTCTTGATAATCTGAGACCCTACAGGGGGTGAAAACCTTTCAGAGGAGTGCAGGGGAGCATGGAGAGAAATAACCATATGGAGGACAAAAAGCCACCATGAAACAAAACAAAACAACCAACCCACCACACTTGAGAAACAAAAAGACAGTGAGAAAGTAAATCCAAACTTTTAATGCAATATTAGGAGACATCTTTAAAATATTCATTCTCACTAACAAGAGCAGTACAATAGGAAAAAAAGTTAAGCTCATTAAAACACATTTTAAAAGAAGTGTTTATTTAGAAGAAATCTGTGATGAGAGGTTGGAGAAAGTCCTCACAAATGTTTTATTAAATTATATGTTTCTTTGGCTCATTCCATTTGTGGCATAGATTTTTTTATGGCATCATTGAAAACCTTCACCCCAAAAAAGACCATTTATGCATCTATTCCTGTTTCTTTAAGATGAAATGGTAACTAGGTCAGCTTGCCGTGTGTTCATCCCAACACCATAAACAGAACCCAGCTGCATACGGGTTCAAGTTTTGAAAAATGAAGATTAGGATTTCTCTGTTGAACTTCATCATAAGTTTCTACAAAATAATTACTCTGGTTACAGTAAAACATCAGTTGTACAGTTTTCTCTTTCATTGGTTATTGCCCCCTTAGGTATAACATTGAAATCAAAGGGAGGTCAGCTGTACCAAAATAGAAGATTGTCAGAATTTATCTGGCATAAATTCATCCCTCAAGATTTCATTATGAAGTGTTACTTCTTAAAAAAAACCCCACTAAGTACTTTCCAAAATCTTAGGAATTACAAGAGTAGAAGCATAAATTATGTGGATCTGAATACAAAGACCAGAGTAAGCACTGGGTCTGAGGGCTAAATACATATAGGTATAAATACATAAATTTATGTCTATATAAGTATAAATACATAAATAAATAGGTAATAAATACCTACATAGGTACATAAATATCATATAGGTGGTAGTAATAAAACATAATTTAGTAGTTTAAAATACCTTCATATAATGCATTCATTACAGGTTGATAAAAGGCTAACCACTGAATATGATGAAATTGGAGGATTCACCAGGACAGTAAACATTGTCTAAAAGGAGTTTCTTACAGTTTAATTCCATTTTCAGAAATCAGAGTGGAAAACACAGTGAAAATTTAAAATTCTGCATTCTAGTCCGCAGTGACACCTGCAGAATTTCACTGGATGATCAGTTTGCCACTACCAGCACTATTAGAAAATGCTTTACAAAGGGTCCTGGGAAGATTACAATGCTGTTATGTACAGGCTGAAAAAACTTTTTTAAAAAAATAAAGTAGCATTTAACTACCACAAACAAAAGTAACCACCTGATCTTTATGATCTAATTTGCCTCATGACATAAATGTTCAATACAGCCATATTCCATGGAAAGATGCATAAAACATGCACTAAAGATTCACAAAACCATAGGTCTCACTATGAAAAAAAGCCCCAACAGAAATCATTCTGTCAAATAGAACTCCGAGCCAGAGATGTTAATACATTTTTGACATTGGGAATATTGGCTTTGTGCAGTCTGGGAATTCATTCTGCCTTTCTCAGTCTGAATTCATGTTACAATACATAGATATTCTGCAAGGTGGTGGAGAGAAAATTCTATTCCCATCAAGGTGTCCAGCAAAACTCCCACTACTTTCATCAGAATCAGCATATCAGTTAGTTTATCTTTGTCAGTTCGTGTTCTGTAGTCTTGGTTGCCAAGTTTCACATTATTTGGAATTTTTCTTAAAATTCTAGTTCTCATGGCAATGTAAAATTCACCTTAACGCGAAAAGATTTTGGAGAGACAAACAAGAGAGTTCACTGATTAATTTAATCTTAAAGCAACAATTTCAAATAAGGCAATGCAGCACCGCTATTCTCATAATCCAGTTGTTAAAAACATCTAATCTGGCAGCAAAAACAACTGAGAAGTTCAGCAATCAGAGTTAAAGCAACAGAAAAGGGCTGGTAAATATAATCAAATCACGCTTATACTCAATATAACTTAACAAGTGAAATTATGCAAAATGCTTTAGAATTACAGTCTTTTCCTGAGGTTTAAATGAAAAATGCAATACTCTCTAAATATGCAAACCAGTTTATTTGTCTTTCGTGTTCTTGCTTTTACTTCACATACTGCATACAAAACTAGAAAGGGTTGGGATGTAATTGCTTTTGCAATTCTGTAAATACAGGTGTGTGTTCTCCAGCACTGCTGCCTATAGAATAGCACAAAAGAGCAAAAACGGAAAATATGAAAATACTACACCAGGACTATTTATGAGCTATTTACCAGAATTTTCTAATCAACTAAACCTATAAAACAATATAAAATACTTAGTGCTCGTGTTTAATGGTTTCAGGGTGGTGGTTTGATGCCTGTGGCCCCTCCAATCTCAACGGGATGTTCTACACAGCTGGACAAAACCACGGAAAGCTCAATGGCATCAAGTGGCATTACTTCAAAGGCCCCAGCTACTCCCTGCGCTCCACCACCATGATGATTCGGCCTCTGGACTTTTAAAGGAATTCAGCAGTGGATCCCAGAAAAAGCCAGGCCGGCACTGCCCTCAGCAGCAGCACTATCCCAGTCTGAAGGTAAAAGGCGAAGGGCTTCTAGAAAGCAACGCGTAGGGATGATGCAAAGCCGCTCCGCTATCGCTCCGTACCCTGCAAACACTTCCCAACAGTCACCCCATAGTTTGATGACTGGGGGAGCTTGGTTTAGAAGAAGGTGGCTGAAATGATTTTCCAAAAAACTGGATTTGGCTATTCTGCCCAAACTTGGTGCTTGTCAGTGGATGGATTTTTTGTCTGGGTTTTTTTTTTTTTTTTTAAATTCAGCAACAGGGTCAGAATTTGAAGAACTGAAACCTATCAACCATTGTCTATTGAGTAGAATGTTATTCAGCATTGAAATGCCAACATTATACCCATGAAAAAGGATCATGGAGACACCTTTATTAAAACTCATATTAAATCATCCAAGGTGACCACTCCAAATATTGTTTTTCTTAAATGAACTGAATTTGAAAAGTGGATGGGTTTATGTTAATCCCAGAGTCAAATTATTTGTTGGAATATTATTTTTCATTAAATACTTTAAGGACAAGTTTCTAATAAATAAACTGAGTCAAACATATGAATAATGATAAGGATAATAAGCATAAATTCCTCAGTTGCTCTGTAGAGGTAAATCAGATAACTGGCATAATCCCTGAGCTAGGATTTATAGTGTGATAACAAAAGTAGCTGTGTTTTTAGGTTTTTCCTTCTTTCATTAAAGGCAGTCTGAATGTCATGTAGAATAATTAATGGAAGGTTTAAAGAATGTGAAATATTATCCTAGAGAAAATACAGGATTTTGCGTGGAATTTTACCATCAAAAAAACACAGGAAGGCAAACTGTTAGGGTATAAAAAAAATTACATAAATGCATAGCTTAAGGCAATGGATTAATTTTGCAGTATCCTTGCATGTGCACAATTTATCCTTAATTATTTTACTTTTTATTACATTTTTGTGAATGTCAGAAGCATGCCAGTTCTACACAGTGCTTAGGCTACAGCTGTAAAAAATACTCATCAGAACTGTATAAAAAATAAATAATTGTGAACTTGTAAATGTCATGTTTATATTTCCTGCAACAGTCATTTATTTTGTACAGGCAACCCTGACCCCACACAAAGGGTGAAAAGCCTCAAAAGGATATAAATATTAAAAGAACTTTAGATGGCTGCTTACAGGTTGCTAACAAGTAATTTTGTTCTATTAAAATACTGCAGAAGTGTGGGACTATTGGAAAAGACAAAAGCCTTCTAATAACAAGCAGTAAAGTAATGGGTGGTTTATGAGGGTACAGAGACAACTCTCCATTTACAGCCCTTTGTGATCAAGTTGTATGAATAAAATCCATTTGGGAAAGCAGTTTGCAGTCATTCTACTTATGCTAGAAATGAAATCAGAAAGTTTACCTTGTTCCCACTGAAATCAGAAGTAATATTCTCATCAATTAAATTGGGACCAACATGGCACAAAAAATCTGCACGTGGTGAGGTGTTTGCTCATCTTTTAGCTCCTTTGTTTCATTTATTAAATTGTTCCTGAGAAGAGGCACAACAATGACCTGATTTTTTTGAAGGGTAATGATAATAAAGTAACTGCTTTTTTTCCCCCTTACTTTCTCACCTTTTATTTCACTTAGCAGTTTACTTCTACAGAATAGAGAGAAAAATACTTGGATGTTTTTAAACACCTCTTCTTAAAGATCACAAGGTACCATTGAGGGCTATTGCGGCCCCTAAGGGTTCTCTGATTTTGTTACAATTTGATGTTTGTTTCATTTTAAGTGGGAATATTTTTTCTTATTTTGTGTGTAGTTGTATATATTTTTATATATATTTGAAATAATCTTGACTAAGGGTTAATTTGAAGTTTTCTGCTGAATAAGTTACCAAACTACTCTTTACTCAGCACTTTCTTCACAGAGCTGTTTTGTCCCAGTTTCCAGGGTTTTTTTAATGGTCTTCATTAATGTGCAAAATATGCAGTCTTTCTTCCACCATATTCTCAAAACATAGAGTTTGCAGGTCTCCAAGTTAAGAATGCCATTTTTGCAGATCCTATTGTAAAAGGCAAAACACATTTAAAATTAAAAGCATGATATTTACTGTTTATTTATCTGGGTTTGAAAAAATGTGGATTTGGTTTCCTATCCTTTATAATAAAACATTTTTAAAAATTGTGGAATGTGTGATTTTCTTTGCTCTAAGTTTCTGTGACAGGCTGATAACATTTTAAAAGTGACTATCTCTTCTTCTAAGAAATATTAATAAGTTTAGGCAAAGCGTAGGAAGGCAGGAACTGTAATTCAAGTTTGTTAAATAATTATTATTTCTAACCTTTCATATCCATACTTCAGTACTTTTTATTGAATTTCCTTGATTAAAATCATGAGACTATATTTCTTATCTTAGGTTCAAATCGTAAAACTCTCTATCAATCTTTAAAAGATTTCTCTAATTCAACAGGCAAAGATACAAATTGAAGTGTGATGTTTTCCTTGCTTTATGATGTGTTCTTCTATCATCCATTCAATCATGTTGTGTGACAGTGACAAATCTCCACTGATCTCTTAGCCAGAAATTCCTTCTGCTCCATTTGTATGCCTTTTAACACTACAGTGATTTGTTTTAACATCTCTTTGTAGTTTATTTATCCTCATTTTCTCAGGAATTTTCTTAATTGAGTTGTTTGTTATGTTCCTTTGGAGAAACTTAGCTTTTCAAATCAACACTAAACCTGTAAGGAACTATATACATAAAAGCATATTTTGCTCCTAAAATTGAAGGAATATGTACTGCATAAATTGAACAGTTGCAATTCATAAAAATTCTGGGTTTGGAGTTTATTTACATTAAAATGCTACTTGCCATGACAGATCATAAAAAAATATTCTTTGGTTAGTGGTAATAGTACCTTTACTATTTACCTTTCATGGATAATTTCTTCCTGATTTATAAAACAAGAATATGCAAAATTTTCACAAACTAATAAATGTGTTCTGTAAAGCATATTGTTCCTTAATTTTTAATATCTCTTAAGGCTGGAGATGTTATTTAAATGCAGACTTTCCCAGGTGCCCTAGCACCCAGTACAGGCCTATTAAGTAGATAAGTCATCCACATTTATGGTCATCTGTACAACTGTGTCCCAAGACAAAGTTCCTTAAAAAACCCTTCCAGCTACAAAAACAGCTTTCTTCTCTGCAGACTTGAAGCTCAAACCACAGCTCTGACCATGCCTCAAATAATCTCGTTTGGGGTTGGCACAGTTTCACTTCTCCTCTGGGAAGAACAAAACTGAAATAGCAATCACAACAAGAGCTTAACTCTCTAGTTAAGCGTAATTTACAACCAGAATGTGCTGGAGTTGTGCCAAAAAGCATTCCTACCTACCAGCTTTTCCATGAGCTGGACAGCTTGAGGAGAGAGGCAGCAACCCCTGAGTGCAGAGCAGTGCTGCTGCTGCTGTCAGACTCTCAGCTGTGATGTGCACACACACACACACACACACAAATTCGTATGTCTGAGGAGAACTTGACACAGTCAATCAAAATGATCTTTCCTCTAAATTTTAACTGAGGAGTGGTAATCTCGGGTAAAAAAAAAAAAAATTAACAAGCTGATGTCAAGAGCAGGAAGAAGACAGGGGTATGGAACTGCAGTGAAGGGAGGGAGAAGACAGACAGATGGAAAAGAACGCAAAGGAAGAGATTACCTGTGAGACACAGCAGTGACACATTCACTGTGCCTTGACTCTCACACATTGTGGCAACTCACTTTTCTAGAAGTATCCAAACCCCTTCTTCCTGGCTCTTGCTCATGTGAGTAGAAATCTACAGATATTATTTCTTCTTATATGCTCTGAGTGGTTTGTTTGCATTTTTAAAATTTTTGCATAGGAAGCAATTTAATATCGATTTCTGAGATGTGCTGCTTATGGTTATGTCAAGTTGGCTGGGTAGAAAGTCCTGCAAAAAGGAAAAAGTTCCTTTAGAAAATATTGCTTTCTGCTGTGTGAATTTTAAGTACTGATGATGAAATAGAACCTATGCTCATCCAAAATCTTGTGAAATTAAAGCCTTTATTCTTCCACTGGCTAAAATTTCTAATGTTCAGTGCCGTTTTCTGAGCCAGTGTGTTCAAGAACATCAAAGAATGGATATGAACTGTAAATAGGACCCCCAAAAGAGACATATTAAAATACATCAAGGCGTAAACACCAGTCCTGTGTTTTGGTAGAAAGAATCTTGAGCCCTGAAGTATAACCATAAATTTTCTCTCTCCTCTTACACTTCTCACATTTCTTCCATTTTAATAGTGCCCCTATGGCTCCTTTTAAACTGCTGGCAGGGTTTGTCTTCTGTTGCCTGGGAGTAGTCACAGGAGGCAAGAACTACATTTTAGAGATCTGCAAATGCTTGTGTTCACAACCACAACACCACCTGTGGGAAGAACAAAGTCACTCCCCACCAAACTACAGGGAAGGGACATTTCTTGACACTTGTCCTCTGCTCTGCAAGGTTCCAAAGGGAAAAATAAGGCACACAGATGTCCTTCTTTCAGCTTAAACAGGAAGTGATGCTTTGCCAGATCAGCCCTGAAAGGGACTCCAGCTTCCCCATGACAGTAGGAAAGGGAGGGGGAAAATAATCTGAAAAAAAGGAAAGAAAAAATGGAGAATCTTGATACACTAAAGTGGGTAAGAAAGAGTTGAATGAGAAAAATGTGTATTATAGAATAAGAAAATGAAGAATGCAAAGGAATTAGATTAAGAAGCTGAAGGCAAGGTCAGCAAAAGAAGGTAGTCAGTCTGACAAAAAGAATATGGAGAAAATACATAGATGAAAGCACTGGAAAAGAAGAAAATTAAGAAGAATTCAGCAGAAGAATCTGTTAACATATTTATTAGAGAATAATTAGTGTCCAATTAATTTTTCAAACCCTAGAAGTAATCCCTTTTACCTTCTGCTTTTATTTATTATTTATAATGCAATGGAAGTACATGGGTAAAATCTAAAGCAATACTTAAAAAGCAGTTCTTTCTTAGGGGAATTTTTGATAACATGCTGCCTGAGAAACAGCTCATGCTTTTAGCCTGAGACACAAATCCACCAGGAGATAAATCAGCTTTGGATAATATTTACTCTTCCACTAAAAGATGTGGATCTCCATCGTTTTGCAACCCACTAATACTTATATTTAGAATCATTGCCTGCTCTAAAGGAAACTGCACATCTCAGACCTGATCTCATTCAGCTGCATGGTCAAACCACTGGCTTTCTTTTGAGGAATGGAGCAGAACTCCTGGACATGTTTTACTTCTCTTCCTTTGAAGGAAATTTTCCTTTTCTTTCTTTTTTTATTTCATTTTCTTTAATTTAAACTCTTCTAGTTTGGAGTTCATATTTCTTCCACTAGAGATGCTTATTTAATCTCTCTGATAGCTTCACTTAGTGCTGTTTCTTCTGTAAAACCTCCAGGCAAAGTTCTCCTGAATTAATGCAGTGGTTCTTGTCGCCATCTTCTGCTCTGTCTTCACGTGGAATATCACACAGGCACCAATGCTGTCCTTTCTGAGGGGCTTCATTCAGTCCTTCTTTTCTTGTAAAAATATATTTATAAGCAAGAGCAGTTTTACCCAAAACTGTGAAACTCAGAGATAGAAAATTTACATCTGTGACTGTGAGTATGGGTTTATGAACAGAGATTTAGGCAGGAACCAGCAGCTCTCTCACAGCTTCTTTTTGACTGAGTGACTTGTGCAAATTCACTTGACACCAAACGTCTCCTGAATCTCCTTTCCAGCCCACGTGAGCTACCCCACAGCCCAGAGACAAGATCAGAAAAACAGCTTCAGTTTTATATAATTTTAAACTGATTAAGTGCAATTATATATAAAATGTTGGAAATCAAAGATTTACAGGGACTAACCTGTTCAGATTAAGATTTTACACATGTAAGTACTCAGTGAGTAAAAAAAAAATCAAAAATGCTTATATTTTTAGTGCAATTAGATGTAGTATGAATATATAAAATATTAGTTTAGGTAGCCACGGGATGTGTGGAGAAAATGATAAAGAACACTCTTTATAAAGAACACTCTGTTGTGGAGGAAGGCAGGCTGTCCTGTCATCTCAGCTCACTCAGGGACGCAGAGAAACCCTGATTCCTGAAGTTTCTGCTGTCTGCTGCCACCTGTGGTTTGAAAAGAAGTTTCCCAAAGATGAATTCATCACCAGAATCAACTAAATATGCAATGAGATATCTAAGAAAAGGAAACTGAATGGACTAATAAAAATGGTCAGGATGTCCAGCAAAAATGTTAAAATGAAGTCTATGTTTAGGTACATGCTTTCAGTTTTAAAAGTACCGAACTCCCACTGATTTCAGTCTATCCGAAATGGATTAAAAACACATTGGTTTCATAGCAGTGTAGACCTTCCCTAAAGAAAATAATTATGTGTACATTGTAAAAAGTAGCTCAAAAAACCATGGGCAATAGAGAAAGGGGAATAACATAAAACCATTCTAAAAATGCATGTTGCATTTACTACATTTTCACTAGACCAGAGTTACGCATACAGAGCACACACATCAAGATGCCTAAGGAAGACGCAAGAAAAATAAATACATAGTTCAAGATGGGAACTGAACTAGATTTGAAAAACCCACCTCTAGTCTTCAAGACAGTTCTCAGCAGTCGTAAATACAAAAATCCAACTTCTTCCTTGAATCTAAATTTAACTAATTTATGCATAATGAGTCATCCTGAATGCTTTAATTGCTCTCTCACAGGTTTTGTCTCATGCTCCAAAAATCACATTTCAATAGGGTTTTGATTAATGAGGAGCAATTAATTGGGAAATGAAAATATACACTTATAATTTTATAATTTTAACTCCCCAACTAATCAGCTCATTTGGATGTCTTTGTTTACTCTGGAATCATACCTAGCAATGCAAAGGATACTTTGTCTTTTCAAGAGTTCAAAAATTCCTTTCTTCTCCTTAAGCGCACCTGAATGAAGTTCGCCATGGGATGGTCCAAATTAATATCTTCAGAGCAGCCCAAACTGCTAATCCTGCTGCCATACACAAGCTATCTCATTTCATTGACCTTTCACCTTCTAGTGTTCAAACCAGAGCCGCACCGAGGTTATGATTCACAGGTCACAAGGTCACAGATAACCTTAGATATTGGCAGGATTTCATGTCATTTCTTACAGAAACCAGAAGTAAATCAATATTTAGAAAGCTGGAGAAACCCATTTGTTCGTGCCCTCTTGTCCACTTTGAGTTTCAGAGACAGCCCACTTAGGGTCTCTGAACAAATAAAAATGAATGCGGCTGAAACAAAAGCAGAATTTGGTTACCCACTGGACATAAGCACGGCAGACAAACAACCATTCCATGGCTGCCCCAGAGGCACTCCAGCTCCAGGTTTGATGATGCCTGTGGAACAGCATGGAGGAGCTGGCACTGTGTTACACAAGCAGGGAAATTTCAGCCTCAGAACCTTGGCTGTAAAGAAACATAGGAATATGGAGTAGAAATATTGCTGAGAAAAAGCAGCATTTTGAATGGTGGTTTAATGGCTGAAAGGCCATTTTTCACAGCAGCTGGGCCTTGGGCCTGTGGTTCAGTTCTCATCTGCTCTGCATATGACCTGGAAGCTTGAAGACGCATGAAAAATGGGACCAATGTCCTTCATTCCATCTTCTTTGGGTCAGATGAAGCTCTGGCCACGAAGGAGCTCAGATACCACATCCCATGCTAACAAAACAACCCTTCTCAGGATCACTATTACGGAGCCGGAAGGGGTCCAAATCAGCATCATTATTTCACATGCTCCTAGATAGACATTTCCACTTAGGCGTTAGACCCTGAAGTGTTTTGCAGATGTGGTTCTGTGGATCCATTTGTTGGCTCATAAAAAACCTCACTGCTACCCAGTTGTGGAGAAGCCAGATTTGTATTTAATGCCACAGATTTCTTAAAGGGGATATTTTCCAGCTGACTGCCCTGTTAGGAGCACATCCAGGAACCAGCACTCTCAGAGCATGTCACACCTGGTGAATAAGAGAAAATAAATGTTCCTATGACCAACAGTCTTACTCCTACTAAATGAAAGGGAAGCTAGATAATAATGTCAATGTACATTTCAAAGTATTAACATTAGACCATTGCATGGACAGCCAAACTGCTTCACTGGGGATTGAATTGTCCCCTGGCCATACCTTTTCGTCAGGTTTTAGCACTATGTCTCTTGATGTCTTTAGCTTCTAGACCTTTGGGGCAGGTTTAGCACCTATCAAAATGAATCCTGAATTTGTGGCCTTTAATCTGGAACATAATGTAAATAAAACCAAACTAAACCAGAATCAACATTCTACTTCACAAAAATGAAATCAGGAAATGCTAGTTGGCATTATTTCTTTTTGTGTTCACTTTTTCAGAAACAACATGCCGCAAGGCTTTTGCACAAAATATCAAGGCAGGGAAAGCAAAGACTTTGCGGTCCATGAGACTTCTGCATCGTCACTGGGAACATTGAGAAACTCCATTTATCCGTGCACCTGTCTGAGCCTCCTGCTGGCACCACACATCACCACATTAAACTGCTATCCAGGAAAGAACGTGAGTAGCAACATACCAAGCATGTCAAAACACAGAATAGATTATCAAACAGATCTAATTTGTAAGAGAAGTCTTTATTGCTCAGTGAGTGAATTATGGGATTAGTGTCATGAAAGGGATAAGCTTGGTATTCCACTAGGAAATTCCAGGTTACTCTGTGCATCCCAAAGTATTCGTCTCCAGATAGTGTTCTGCACATTGTTATCAGAAACGACTGCACAATAAGCAGCTCTAATAAGCAGCCAGCAGGACCCTGCCAAAACGAAATGCCCTCTTTGGTGCTGTAAATGAGGTTCACTGACAAGGGTAAGATTTCACCCTCTTTCTTCCATAAAGGTCACATCCCTGAAGGAGTCTTTTCTACTCTTGTCATCTTTCCTTGTTTGCATTGCTCAGCTTTAAACTGAACTTTCCGTAGGTTGTCCTTCTTTCTTCATTTTTTTTCCTTCTATAAAGTACATGTGAAATGCTTTAAAATATTAATATAGGCATGTTTCTAAAATTACTCCATTCATATGGAAACTTTCAACAGCCCTGTTGTAACTAACAATTTGGAAACCTTTTTACTCTTCCTTTGTACTGTTCTGCACGTATGAAGAGGAACCAGAAATTTAGCTAGATACACGCAAACTGCAGCTGCACTACTGGGACAGTGAAGTAGGTGACACTTGAAGGCTTGTCAAGGGTCAAGTTGTCCTTTTCAGGCTTCATGCCAATACATCATGGAGCTAAAAGAAAACAACACAAAATCTCTTTTCTTTCTTCAGTTTGCTGTGAGTGGCTGGACTAGGAACATCCTGTGTGCACTGGCAAGATGGTACAGGTTGACAAGGAAGATTGAAAAACTTCTGGAGAAAAGAAAAAAATTTAAAGTTCTGTCTCTAAAAGTCATGTAACTGTTTGTCAGTGACTTGGAAAGACTGATGGGCACTCCAGCATCCAGAGGCATCTGGGTGGCTGGGAGATGAGGACGGCATTGCCATTTGTGGAGTCTGGTCAGTGTTCTTGCTTAGCTTCAAGAGAAGTTTTCTCTTTTCAGCTACTTTTTGCTTTGCTCAAGTTGGACTCTTGCCATACTTCCAAGACCAGGCCCTTTGTGGGGTGATGTTCTGTCACCAACAGCACTGCTGGGGATTAGGCGTGTGTAGGAGCTGTCTCTGCAGAACCGTCAGTGCCTGGGCTATTCTCAGCCAGGACGTTGCTTATTCCATCTTGGCTGCAGTGCATGACCAATCCAAAAAACTGATGGGCAATTTCTCAAAAACAGCATAAATCCAAAGACTTTCTCTTGTTTCACAGCCTGTGAACCTTGGAACACCACAGATTATTTTCCAGTGGAAATTTGCTGCCGAGTTATGCTCTGTCTTAATTTTATTTTAGAGTTCTTTGTTTTATTTTGTGTATCCAGGTGAGACTTAATGGCTGAAAAATGAGAACCTGTCACTTCTTGCCTGTGTTTAACATTAGACAGGGGAAAAGAATAGCAGGCTGAGGAAATACTAGGACATTCCCACTGAGATTTTCTTAGTAACTTGGACCAACAGAGTTGAGGAAGAGGAGAAAACATGTAGCAATTTAAAAGGATAAAAGCATGTCTGAGAGTGCAGACCTCTCAGATCATCCCAGGGCTTCCATCACACAATCTACTGAAGCAGTGTGAAAAGACAGAGCACAATCTCCCCAGAGATGAAGTTAAGAATAGTGGCATTGGTGATGCTCAGACAAAGAGAAGATTAAAAAAATAACAAGCATGTTGCTTTTCTTTCTGATTTGCTGTCTCACTGAGGTGTGAAAAAGTGAATGAAGAACGGGGCATGATCAGACTCTGAAGCCTGGTCCGTTCTGTGGTCCACTGATTACTGCAACCAGGACAGTCACTTCATTTGCTGGTGGAGGAGCTGCCCAGTTTTTGTTCACTGGCTCCCGTGCTCTCTGCAAAGCTCCTTCACAAACACAGCGACTTGAAAGGAGAAGCAGTAATTCAGGAAGTCTCCCAACACAGCAGGGTGACATTTGCAATATGGAAGGGTTAACACTGAAAATGAAAGTAGTTTAATTCTATTTTCAAAAATCAGTACCTAACTCAGGATTATCTTTAATGACAGACATGGAGGTTGTCAAAGGACTGTGTCAGGTTTCAGACCTTTTCATAGTTTAAATTCCTGTGTTTAATCAAAGGTTAACTGAATCATTGCTGGTAGAAGAGTTTCTTCGTGGTGCTGTTGTGGGTGGCCTACAATAAGTAACCCCATATTCTGGCTGCATTCTCCTACATGAAAACGTATTTCCCATGAATATCTGTGTACAGAAAAGACATGTGACAGAATATACAGACTCTCTCTCTTGAGACAGTGCAAAATATTTCTAACTTAAATTATTTCTTAACTGCTTCATTCCTTAGCTGAAAAACCTTATTTTTTGGTTGTGACTCCTCAAAAAATACTTTCTATCAAACTGCATAAAATGAAGTAACAGCACTTAGCTTTTTTTAATTCCTGAGCATCAGAACTCATACCAGCAGAATTTCGATTCGTTGTGTCAGGCTGCATTTTCTTATTTTTTGCTGCACAGCATATTACTTATAGAAAAATACAGGAATTAAACTTCAGTGAACTGATAGTTTATTGGTTTGGCAATACTCCACATATATACATAAACTAGGACATAAAATAGAAATTGATTCATATCCTGCAGTTGAAACTTGAATGTTATTTTTTTTCCATCTCTAGTAACTGGTAGCGCAAATAATTTCTGTGAAAAGAAGAGTATGGCTGCATAATCCATGGCTATTCTTTGTATTCACAGGGAGCTTTTTACGAAGTTTTGAAAAATATTCCTTCATCTATTTATTCCTTGCTATGGTAATTTTGTTGTTGTTCAGTTTGGTCAATGTTAACACCTGGAATGTTACAGACTCACATCGGTAAGCTTTCTCCAAAATACTTCTTTCGATGAAATTTTTATTTTTGTACTTCACTGAGCTTGGTTAATTAAATGTAAAAATTTTGTGATATTGTCATCTATATTAACCTATAAAGCCTTGATGTATCTGACACTTATTCTAGATGGTTTTTGGTAAGGTTTCCAAGTCTAAAAAGGTGAATGATGTGATTAACTGAGATGTTTTTAGAAAATTTGAACCCAAAAGTCTTTCCACTTTCCATTACAACCAAATATCAAAAATACGCTGATCTATTTCTACAAAATGTGGGGTTTTTTCACAGAAGGCTTGCTATTAAAAGAAATATTCAGGGAAGGGGAATTTCTTTTTAGAAATGTTTGTGGTTCCACTGAAAACCTCAGAATGAAATTCTTGGGTTTCCAATGAAAGAGTCACATATTTTGGTATAATGGTGGAAAAATTCTACTTTTTTATAGACTCCTCCCTTTCCACCCCCAAATGTCCCTAAGGAAGTCAACAATTAAATATAAATAAGAAACGATAATTATTGTTTTTTTGAAATGGAAATTATGGGAAAATTTTCAGTTTCTGCCCTTTCCTTCTCTATTTTAGGCAATATAAAAGCATGATTATGTGCCTGAAAACATATTCCTAATTACTTCCTCTGTAATACAAATATAACTATTCCAGCTCTTCTAGAAACACAATTACATAAAGAAAGAAGTGATAAGTTGAAAATAGGAAGTATTCCTTACTTCAAGTGTGACCAAGTGTCTTGTGCACAATTTAATGGAAAAATGGAGGGTTTTTTGATTATGTATGTTTTTCAGTAACATCTAAAGGAAAAAACCTGTTTGCCTCAAACACCTCCAAAAATAACGCAGGACTTGAAAACAATCAAAATTTATTCAAGCCATAAACTGGCAGTCAACTTCCTATTCTTCATCCTGAAATTCTCAAAATGACATGGCAAACTATAAGAAGTAGCAGGAATTATTTTCCACTTCCAGGTGGTGTAAGAAATCTTTCTTTCCATATGTCTCCTTTTGTTTTTGCCTCTGGCTTGATTCCAAGCTCACCTTCAATCAAGCAGCCTGCATGGAAATAAAATTTTTCATATTTAGGAAAGCACAAGTCTCACTACAGCCTCACGAAAATCTGCCCCTTCATTCAATGAAGAAAGGAGATCCATTCCACAAAACAGATTTGTGGTGTTCTGTGTGGTCCAGATAGTTCACTGAATTTCTGACCAGTTTTGGTCAAACACGAGGTCAGCCCTTGAACGGGTGAGGAAAGCACTGTGAATTCTGCTGGGCATTGAGTGTTATGTAAATGGACTGCACAGCTAAACCAGCCTCTCCCCATGATAGATACACAAGGACATTAAGAGAAGGAGAAATCTCCATCTGCTCTGTGTTTATAGACAGGCATAAAATGATTATTGCAAGACTTGTAGATTACATGATCCAATGTGGATACAAACCTCTGGAGTATCCAAGGAATTCATTTTAGTTTTGAGAAGGCTTTGATCTGTTGACATTGACATTTTCTGCCCTAAATAACAATTAAGTCATTAGAGCAGTGTGACTGAAGCCAAGTTTTCTGTAGATTCCCACCCCACAGCAATAGATGTCAGATTGTAACACAGGATAATTCATATAACAAAAGAAATCATCCAAATTTTGCTCATCAAAATCCCCTAAATATAAAATCTAATCCAAAAATGACATCTGCAATTTTAAGCAAAGTGCTGTTATTTGAGTGATTAGATATCATGTTTGGCCATAAAGAATTCATGGCCTGCCTTTATTCCGAAAGCTAAAACTGTGAATTTATATTAGTGATTTGTCCAATATTTTAGAAGTAATGAAATGTGTCAATAATTTGTTACTTTAGACTCCTTGCCTCAGAAACCTGGTTTCAATTCCATCTGGACTAAAATCTACTTCAACAAGCTTAGGTATTTCAACATATCCAAGGCCAAAAAAACAAGTCTGGTGTTAAAAATCTGGGGAATATTTCAGTAACTCAATTGGAAATAAGAATGATTAGCAGTCACAATGTCAACTCTAAAACTTAAAAAATAGCTATGGAACATAGGAATGCACCCCGAGATTTTGTGTGTTCTTTGGTGGGAGCAAGCTCCAGTGAGATCTCACAATGACCAAGGCTGATGCTGAGCAGGACAACTTCCACAGCAGCTGCAGCATTCACCTGAAACCCTCACCAAAGCTTTAGCGTTGGTGCTGCTCCCGTTTGGCTCTGCTGGCATGCACCAAACTCAGTCTGCACCATCAGAGAGCAAAAATGCTCCTTGCTTCTCACAGTCGCTGGCTTTTCTTGGTAAAATTCATACTCATTTGACAGAAATGCATGGGAGACACTTTATTCAAAGAAACCCAAAAGTCTGTGAGACAGCATAGGATTGATTTTCTTGATGTCTTGATAGCAATTGAAGAAGGAGAAAAATTCTTCTTAAATCTTCTATTTTATGCTATAATGCAAATTTCACATTTCATTTTTTAAATAAAGGCAAGCAAAATTTTGTGATGTGTTGCCCCAATTTTCTTTAGGTGTTAACAGCAACCTTAATTTTCTCTCATAAGTAGAGGTTTCACTGCAGGAATTTTCAAAAAATAGTGAAGAGGCAATGACTATTTGTAGATTTCCTTTTGTTTTTGTTTTTGTTTTGTTTTGTTTTTTTTAATTTCAAACCTGAAATTGTTAGAATTTACAGGTTAAAGTCTTCCCATTACATATATTTTTCACTCCTACGGTAACAGTCTCTGGTATTTTCAATACACTAAGGGCTCTTGAACTTTATAGAATATCTTTGGATATATTTACTTTGAGAATTTAGCTATTACTTCAACTTATTGTGATCCCATGTCACTCAAAATAATTTACCCTTGATCTGATTAAATTGTTAAAGCTCTTTCCTTAAGATCTGTTGGAAAGCTCTCTTTTGACATCTGTTCATTTTGCTAACCCACTCTTCTGTCTAATCCATGCAATCTGGGAATTTTATGGTGATCATGAAATCTCAACAGTCATCCAAGTTGCAAAGTTTATGGTTCCTGAAGTAATTCTTCTTGGAACAGTAACTTCAGTATTCTCTGAAGATGGCTTCTCTCTGTGTTCTCATCTAATAATCTTTCCTGAATATGTTTCACCACTGGCAGTCAAAAAGAAATCAGTTGATCTCAGTAGATCTGCTGTAATTTAGTGCACTAAACCAAAACCAAAACCATTAATCTTAAAGTGATTTTAACCTTAAACATACTTACACAAGAGCATTGCAAAGACTTACTAAACCTATACTAAGCATTGACCATCTTCACAAACCAAGCAAAGCAAATTAAAGTTCCATTTTTGTAGTGGACTAGAGACACACAGTGCTCTGGGGAGTCTCCCAGGTGGCACAATACAGTTTAGAGAAACTAAAATGTTTCCAATTTATTTTTGCTTCCTGTTTCTTTTGCATTTCTCTTGGTCTTAATACTGCAGGAATGGGAGTATTCATGAGTATTTGTTTTGTAATTGTGTCCAATCCAGCAATATCTGAGAAATTCTAAATGCAAAGTTTAAGTCTGATAATGGTTTAAAAGCATTAATCCAAAGGAGTTTAAGAAACAACTTGAATTTCATTAATCAGTTTCACTTGTCCTTGAATCAAAGAACATTAATCCTCATCAGATTAAAGTTCTAGGATGTTTACATAATCAAAATACCTGAATAACCACAGTGCAAATTCTGTGCTTTTTGTTTGCTACTTCAGCAAATCAACCCGCACCTCGGTAGTAATAATATCCGCCAGGAATTCCAACCAGCTGAAGCATGATCTCCACTTCCTGAGAACATATGGCTGGTCTCAGGCTGACAATTTTTCCAAGGGTATCTTAATTTAATCTCATGAAACACTTTTGCCCCATATGAAGCTAAATGCATTGATATACATTTTCTAAGTAATTCCCTAGAACACTTTTTTAATAATAAGGTTATGCTAACCATGGCTCTGTCCTTGGAGATCTTGTTTGTACTAAGGAAAATTGTAAAACTATCTGCTTAAACTTCTCCAATTTCTAACCCCCTTCCCTTATCAGCTTTGGACAAATATTGTTTGACTCAATGCTTTGTCAACAACATCATCCCTTGACTCCTTAATAATCTTTCCTAGTGTGGTTAATGTATTCTTTAACTTTTTGTTTGATTTTCATTAAACCTGCATTGCTGTTTTAGCCTTCTCAGACTTTGCAGTTGAAGCAGCATTTACAGCACAATCATTCTACACCTTTTTTATTCCCTACGGTTTGCTTTTAAACTTCAGACTGTCCACACCACCACAGACAGCCATGTAACTGCAGTTTGTAAAAGAAGCTTAATAGATGGAGAATTTTCAATGAAAATTGATTCCACCAGTGGGTTCACATAAACTACAGCAGTTCAAAGTGACGTACATTGCAATGAAACAAATTTTGGTTTGATGAAAAAGATAGATTGTTTTTGTCTTGATGACTATTCCTGTAGAGAATGAGTTTGTGATTGGAAATATCTGTACAAGCTTAACAATTTATTTTCCCACTGAATATTTACTGGAGATATCACTGTTATTAAATGCATTTTATGTCTAAGCAGGTTTTTTTTTTCCCTCTTTTAAAACTGTTTGGGACCTGCCAGTTTTCTGAGTGCGACACTGTGACATTTTTCCAGTCTGAAGTGTTTGTTTTCTTTTTACTGTGACTCTCCACTGCTGAGGTGACCTTCAGCGAGGGCAGAAATAAGAGTGTTTAGGGAAGACCAAAAAGCTGTCTGTAGATTATTATTGTATAACTTTCACACAATGGAAGAACCTAAACCAACTAGAGCAGGAAGCTCTACCCACACGATTCTTTTCTGTGCAGGCAACATATACACAAGGCAGCCTGTGTCCTAATAATTCACAACCTGCCAGAAGAGAACAGATGGATGAGACAAACACATTGAGTTGTAAATATGTCATCTGTTCCCAAGAAATCTCAAAGCTCTAATTGGAGTCAAAAGGCTAAATTTATACTGAGTTTATAACCAATGAAGGGATGAGAAAGATTCACTAACCGCTGTTTTTTTATCAAAATTGAGAGAACACATTGACACAAATAATGTTACGCTGGAATATGAAAGGACGGATTCAGCTTGGATACTTAAGGAATAATGTAACAAAAAGAAATTACTTCTTGATTGCCTCAAAAGTCATGCTGTAATCTTTTCATAGTACTTTGAATCTCTATAGCTGGAAAAACTGAGTAACTGTTTTTGCAAATGTATCTCAACTAATGCTTTTTAGAGTTATTTGTTGAGGTGCGTGGGCAATCAGATATCAGAAGGGGTCAAACCTAGCTGATTGGCAGCCATTCTGCTTCTGGCATTGCTCACACATATTGCCTCAGATGATGCACAGCACTGCTTCAAACAGTTCTGCTGGACCTGAAGCAGTCTTCAGTTCTCTGAAAATCATCCCAGCAAGGGACAGAAACTTAAATTCTCAGCTGGGAAAACCCACAATTTAAATCCCACATGTATTTCCTACTCAAGTGTTGGCAGTTGTCCTGCTCAGGGCACTGAGGGCACAATCAAAGACCCCCAGTCCGTGGAGTTTGCTAAAAGACATTTATTTATAAGCAGCTGTGGGTGGTACCTTGCTCATGGTTCATGTGCTTTTAGCACAGAATGACGCATCCAGCCACACAGGCCAAAACATTGCGCAGACAGTCTGTGCAACAAGTAATATTTCCTGAGATCAGCAAGCATTGCAAACTTGGGACACAGCATTATTGCTTCATGAATTATGAGTGAAACATGAAATAATCCCACATGTACTGTTTAGTCCTGTTGCAGAGACTGAAAAATGAGGAGTAACATGATAACGTTTTATCCTTTAAAATACCATCTTTCAAATAAAGATTTCTGTGTCTGTCTTATCAAGCCTTCTGTGTTATTTTATTCTTGTCTTTCTTTTGTGCTTTTAACTTTTCATTTTAAACTAAACTGACACTGCAATGGTGGTCTAGAATTTTGTCATTTCTCGTGAAGACTGCAGCCCTCCTCTCTCTTCTGGACAGCTGATATTTGCAGACCACAACTCGAACTGGATGGCAGTTTCCAACTGAGAACATAGGAAATCTTGTACCAGGCAAAACAGATTCTTTCCTATATTCTGCTTTTCTATAGAAGAGCCCCAATGCAGTAGTTAAAGTCTGAGAAAAGGGAGAAAAGCAGGTTCAGAATGTAGGGGCGATTTCCATGAATATTGATCAGGAAATTTTTTGTTCTGAGGCAATGTTTTTTATTTAAAGACTGAAGATTTTTCCCCAAATTTTTCAGATTATGTATTTTAAACCATTTGAATTTGCAATATTTCCAGAGCTCCAAGCTGAAGATAACATCAGCTTGTGCAGGAAGGACAAAGACAGGAAAGATTCTCTGCTCTACACCACCTATTATTTTAATGAACTATATCTTCTTTCCTTTATGTCTTGCTTAGTAGAAGTTCCTTCTTCATTTTTTTTATAGAAACTGTTACAAACCTGTATTCATTCTTCTTGCCCTCCTCCTTTTGACCTCCTCCTCCTCTTTCCACTGCTATTGTATTCTCTTTTTAATGGAGGCAACATAAATGAAGTCAGAATTCAAGATATAAGAGCTCTGTAGCATTGTACAGTGGCTGAAGATTTATAATTCCTGTTTTGTTTTCTTTTCTGTTCCTTTCCAACATCTGATCTGCTTTTCTGACTACTGTTGAATAATGAGCTGATTAGATAACAAGGTAAACTCTAAGCTTGTCTAATACAGCTCTTTCCCACTCTTGCATATACACTAAAAAAATAGCAGATCCAGTCACAGACCAGATGTTTTCAAACGCTGCTTGTCAGAAAATTAAGTACAAGTTTGCAAAGCCAGAAAAAAATATTCTGTAATGATATTTTTTATTCTATTAGGAATAAAATTTGTAATCTCATCTTGTAAGCAATTTCAGATAGAATATGGAGTATTTTTTAATAAAAATTTTACTAAAAGCTACTTACTTTTTAAAATCAAAGTTTCAATTCCATGTCTAAAGAAAAGAGAAAACTTCCACTCCTTTTACCCATGTGAGTAGCCTTTTCAAGGCATAATCTGCATTCACTAGCAGTGATTGAAATCCAGCATTACACTGTTGGCTTAATGGGAGTGGATGTAGCTTTGGAGTTATGTAGCACTTTGGCAAAGGTCTTTCAGGAAAAATTTATGTGACAAAATCAAAAAATTATTAACTACTCTTGGAGAAAAGCTTACAAGAGCTGGATGTATTCTCCATTATGCAGTCATTGCTAAGTACATATCATTTGTGTCTAAAATTACTTTATAGTGTGAAGCAGAGCCCAGAAAAATCAGTGGGAAATCTACAATTAGGCCTTGTATTTGCAAATTCATTTCTCTCTTCAGATATATATGTGCAAATTTATTTGACACTTCTGTGTTAAAGCCTACTGTCTTTTCTCCTAATTAGTTTTGACTAATTCAGTTGATGAAATATGAGTTTTTCCACAAATATCTAAGATCAGGATTTGGCAGAGTGTTGACAATATATCTTAAGATATAAGATATTGCATAGCTTTCTTCTTGTGGTGTACTGCTGAATAAATATTTTCTCTGAGACCAAGATCAAGTTGTTTCAGCATCACTTCCAAATAGAAGTGAAGGAATATTTGACTGCAGCATCCAGCTTTTTCTTAGCACATTCTGTGTGAAGGACACATGTTTGTGTCAAGAACAGCAAGCCAGAAGAATCACCTTATAAACTGTCATGAAAAGTTAATTTTAAGTTGCCATAGTTGGTACCTTCAAGTCAGTAGAGAAGTTGGATATACTGGCACTGGTCTTGGTGGATACGGTGCAGCTAGAACCCTTGAGAGCAATTCCTCATTCTTGAGAAGGAACCATTCAGAATCATCACGGTAAAGAAATTTCGTTTCTATCCAGAAGAATAATTGTCATTTGAACCATCAACAGTGTTAGGCTTTTAAAAAGAGGTAATCAGAACTGGACTATGGCATGAAAAATTATTAGCAATTTACTCACAGAATGTACAACTTAACATCAGCATAGCAGATTTAGAGCAAATTCACTCTTGCTTGGAATGGTCTAATGTAGGCTATGTGACAGTCTGATGAAACTTAATCGTGTTGTAAAAGTGCAACAGGAGTTGCCCCAAGGCCTGGAGATGACTGGCTGAAAAGGTAAGGCTTGCAAAGACTACCCTTTGTCTCAGTGTGGCAGTGCTTCCTGAAACATGAAGGCAAATCCCCATGCAGGTGGTTAAAAATAAATAACAGTGGCATATTGGTGTATGGCCACCTTGTTTGCATAATGTAATTTCATATGTTCACAGTTCTGTGAAATACCAATGCCAATGGCTGGTTATTTTTTATTTTTGAGACTTGAAACCATTAGTCTGTGTATATTTTGAACATGGGGTACTAGCTGTAGAAGCTGCTGTGTTGTACACACTAATGCACACACATATTGTTCCCTTAAATAACTCAACAGTGGGCAGAAAATTAGAACATTCAAACATCCAGTATAAGGCAGTACGCTGACAAAACGGACATCTGGAACTTATATTAACATTGACAGAGTGTGGTTCCCAAATGTTTGGCTTAATTTATATGAAATGGAAAAGAAAATATCACAGAATCACAGAATCACAGAATGAGCCGAGTTGGAAGGGACCCACAAGGATCCTCGAGTTCAGCATGATAAATCATTAATATATATTTGCACTACACTGTAGCCATGGAGGTATGGTCTAAATTGGGGTTTATGTTGCGATCTGTGTGAACAAGGTGTTGGTTTTAACTCTCCTCGGAGTCCCACCTAAGAGACCTGTGAGAAAATGATCTTGAGATGGCATAAGGAGTTTTCTTGCACCAGCCAGGCAGCAGGAACTGTTGGTGCTGAAAGGAGGTGGGTCCCATGAAAGAAGAAAACTGGGAATGGTTATCTTGGCAGAGGATTGTGTTTATTCAGCATTTGCCACCAACAAGACTACTGTCTTTCTCTGTGTAGACCATATGGTAGACAGCAATGATGAGGACATGGAAGCTCAGGGATGGCTTTTGACAATGATTTCAAGTTGCAGTTGCCATTTTAGGCTTCTCAGAGATTCAGGCTTGAGCATGGAAAAGGGTTGTTGGCCAAATAACCCATAGCTCTGTTGCTCTGATTTTCTGATATTTGTGGACATTCGTGAAAGCTCGCAGAGAGGTCAGGCAGGAGCACACAAGATGGTGAAAGAGTGAACTTTATTTACAGTACTTTCTTTATATAAGCATTAATAATCTAACAACTATTGGTCGGCAGTTTTCCACCCCCTAAAATGATTAGTTACAACCCTACACCATCCAGTACCAAAACACAGAGATTAGGAAAGTACAGAAATGCAACTTATCTCTATCCTCCATGAGAAAGAAGAGAAAGATTTCTAAAACAGTGCAACTACATAGCTCAAAGAGGTTCAGCTCCAACTTTCATACCCTCTGTCTTGACCAAAGGGGCCACAAGATTCAGAGAGAAAAAGAGAGGAAGGAATAAAAGAGTAGCTCTCTCCAACTACTCCAGCTTCCTTTACCCTTCAGAGGCTTGATGTTCCCTTGCTTCTCGAAGAAGATTTATTGGACTTTGCTGTGGTGCCTTGGACGCTCAGGTTCCTCACTCTTTCACACCTCTTGGTTTTCCACATGCTGACAGATCCAGTCCCCACTAACATGGTAAATTGGATTTTAAATATTGGATTTAAATATTGGATTTTACAGCTATGTCTACACTAGTAAAAATGAGCTAGGACGCATCCTGTGTGTCCCCAAAGACTAAGGACAAGGAATCAACACCCTGCCCAAGAAATCTAAGTACCCTTGAAAATGAAAGAGTCTCTGCTGATGAGAAATTGAGGGAAAGTGTATCCCTTTGTATCCCTTTGATCCAGCATCAGTTCATCTGTTCCATGACCTGTGAAGGCATTTTTGCCTATTTTCCCAGTGGTTTCAGCATATTTTCATAAATAAAGAAACTGAGGCATCTTTTGAGCAATATGAACACATAAGACCCCAGAATACTTAAATCATGTTTGTTTTGTTGTTCTGAAATGCCTTTGCTGACATTTATGGGAAAGTAAGCTTTCTTTTTCCAGTCTGTTCTGTGACATTCTGGTAGCTTCAGCGGAACACTTTCCGGGACTCAAGACAAATTCAGGCTGGGTCAAATAATTAATATTTCATGCAGTGTGTTTTAGAAAATGAAATAGAATGGAGCAGCAAGACATGCAGAATTATAAAGCTTTATTAATTAAATTGAGAATCAAACACCCTCAAAAAGTCCTGCCAGATACTGCAGTTTATCTTGGATTTACATTCACAAGAGAAGGCTGTGATCAAAGTGTGTTTTGGAGATATTTGAGAGTGATCAGATAAGTGTCTGAGAATGAAAATAAGAGGTGAAAATCCAACCTCATTAGACATGCTTAGAGGATGTACTTTTGAAATTATGAAATTTGGTTGCTTAAATTCAATTGCTCAGAATCATTCAATTAAAGATCTATGGACCATGCATTTGATGAATATGTTTTTTTAAAAGAGTACTTGAATTGATTTTTATCTGTGACTAATTCCTGCTAAAATTATAAAAAACCCCAAAATTATATCTAAATCACAAAATATTTCCTAGTATGCAAGTTAAGACAAAGCTGATCTACTGAAAGGTGTTTTGATTCAGAATTTTAACTAATTTTAGAAGCTTTAATTCTGTCGCCAATGCTCCTGCTGAGTCATATTTCATTTCATGTGTATCCCAATGTCTTGGGATAAAGAACAGAAAAACTCTCCCTTATCCAGCGCTCTGATTTCTTACAAGAGTTCTGATCATTTTACTCACTGGTTTATCCCTGCCATTACTCACCCTGGGCTGACTAGGACAATTTACCATAACTTTAAGGCAACTTGTTATGACAACTTAAGGGGTGCATCCACAAAAGGTAAGGCCGAGGACTGCAACATTTGACTCATTGGCATTTTGCTGACATCTTCACAGTGAGAAACAACTGACCAACCTTTTGAAAAACTCTGTTTTGGTTGCTGGATGTGTCTGTGGTCCTGGAGTATTACTGCAGACACCTGGAGGTGAGCAGGGCTAAATAATTAAAGCAGCTGTGCTACTTTCAATATCCATCTGATTTGCTCAGGGTCAGCTCTGCAGCTATGTTCTGCTGGAGATAGGGAGATGCAGCTCTTTCTCAGGCTGCCAGCTCACTGAAGAGCCAAGAATTAAAAAGATTTCAATAATGAAATTAATGATATAAATATTAGTATCAATGTCATACTAATAGTTTGCCTGCATTTATTCCTTGAGAGTAAGACACAGAGTCAAAATCTCTGCTATTTATTCAGTAGATTTACATTAACAATGCTGGCATTTAATTTTTTCTTCAGCACCAAGTTGCTTGTTATAAAGATGAAAATGATTCTGTGATTTGAAGTTAATTTTGGGAGAATAAATTCAGCCAGAGAGGGGGGAAATTCAGAAGACTTCACATTGATACTTGGGAAGGCATTTCAGTTTTTAATTTTTAAGAATTTGCACTTTGAAAATTGTAATTCTTTAAAAATTGTATCCCAAAGCTAAAGCAAGTGTGTTTAAGTTTGACTCAAACATTTTATTTTTCCTATTCTATATTTCAGGCTCTGAGGGCTTTTTGTTTTTCATGGAAGAAAGGAATAGTAAAAAGGTAATTTCTGCATATTTTTTAAAGTTATTTCCTTTAAATCTTTATCATACACAGACAGAAGAAATTTCTAATGTTTGACTTCCAGAAAAATATGCAACAATTGTAAATGTTCATGTTTATATGTATGTCCTTGCAGTGTCTCAAACAAATTCTTGTTATGTTGCCAGTGCTACTGTTTTTGACACAGAAATGTGCTCCCTAGTATTGACCTAATTCTGCAAGACAGGGACTAACGTTTGAATTGTGATGATGGTACAGATTCACTTGAAAAGTCTTTGCATAGACGCCAGGCAGTGTCCCTGAGTGCAGTAAACTGATGAAAAAAAGCAAAAATGTGAGGCTGTAGACCTCAAATTCAGTCTTCTGTTTCCCAGTGAATATTTAGCAGGGGAAGAGTGCATCCAATTGTTCCTATTTCAAGGCTTTTGAAAAGAATTTTCAGTCAATGTATTCTGGTTTACAGAAGTAACCCTCTCCAAGAGTAATCTCTGAGGGCTCTATTAAACAACAAACAGTTCCTAAGCTCTCTGAGCAGGAGCCAAGGAGAGGCCACGAGTGACACAGAGACTGGCTCTGCACACAGACAGCTGATTTGGCAAGGCAATAACCAACACACTGAAGAAGGCCTCTTGGTTTTCCTTTCCTTTATATCCTCCTCAGCACTGAAGCTGCAAGAGCTGCAAACAGGTTGGTGTAAATACAAGCATTTCAAATGGTCTCTTTCTTGTCTTGGAGCCACTGGCTCAACTGGGATAATTGCTTAAACTGGTTGAGGTAACCACTACTTTGGTTAAAACCATTTTTATCCAATGTCACAATCACTCTCTGTTACATTTGTTGCTATGAAAGGGGTCTCAAAAGAGACAGTATGATTGTTTTTGTACTTAAACTTTTTTTTTTTTCTCCACAGGGAAATTTTCCTTTAACTGGAAGGCATATGACCCATGGTGATCTTTGTGTTTATTTTTGTCCCCATTTTGCTTTTTTCTCTGTACATCCCCAAACAGCTTTCTGGCTGACCTATGTGCCTATTGGCTGACATCAGCTGGGAGAGTTGAAGTGTCCTGAGAATATCCTCATCATTAGGACCAAGATGTTCAACTGATACAAGAGCCAAATAATTTTTGGACACTCAAGTGCAGATCGATCAAATTATATTAATATATTTAGAAGAACTTATTTGCATCTTTACCAAAAATGCAGACAGGATATAACAAGAATAATTTAAAGGGTCATTAGAAAAAATCATGTATATTTTTTATTAAATTATATCAACATCATCATCATTGTTACTTTATTAAATTATTATATTTATGCTATTATAGCATCATCTCCCATTTTTTCATGTACTGATCTCCTTCTAAAAAAGGCTGTATTGGAGTAATTAGAGAACCAGTAAGACTCCTGCCGTGTCAAATTCAACACAAAGGACTGACTGATTAGGCAGGAAGTCTAAATATTCTCAAAATCTTTACAGTTTTGAAGAGATTTTTAAGATTAATGCATAAAAATACATTAATTTAAAAGCCCTAAAATAAAAATAAAGTTTAGAAACAATGTAATCCAATAGCTGGAAATTATCTAGAATGTAGAGACAATCACCAAGAACCTCATTTGGGGGAACTGGGTCAGCATGATGAAGGAGTTGGGGCACCTCCATTGGCATCACTGGAGTTACCCTAACCTAAAAGGACAGCTTACATCTAGGATCTACTTTAAAGACTTTACTCTCTTCTGAACAATATGAAAACAACTGGAGTCAGTCTCAATGCCAACCTGCTTCAGTACCTGTGGTATATAAAACTGCATGCAGATTACTCGGGATAAAATGCATCTGCTCATGGTTTGCCACTTTCCAACAAATCATATATTGGTAAATTGAAGTCAAATTCTAAAGGACATCACAAAAAAACTATCCTAGTCCTCAGTGCTTTGCAAATCAGATCATTGTGACAGCAAGAAAAGATAATCAGGTCTTCAGGCGCACCCTGTTCCCCACCCACACCCTCTCCCTTGCTGTTGTCTCTGATGGGCAACAGGATTTGTCCAAAGATCAGAACACCAGGTAGGTATTGAAGGGAGAAGTGTCTGGATTGCTCACATAATGAATGCATTCCAGAGTTAGGGGAGCTGTGAGGATTGGATTGACTTTGGTATAAATTGGAGAACAGGGGTATAAAATTCTGCTGGAGTCTGTGCCAGCTGGGCAAACTGTTCTCCTAAGGCTGCAGGCAGCTTCTGGGTTGATCAGGCAGCTTCCTGGCAGGGAATTCTGCAAGATACATCCAGCCCAAAGACAGGGAACAGTCTCTTTTGGAGAGGTGAGTGAAAAAGCTAAGATCTGGTCACGCAAAGGGATAAAATCCTAAAGCGGCTACATAGGTGTTTTGTTGGTTTACAATTGCTCATTCTGTAAGGCCAAAGACTGCTTACCATCACCCTTTAGGCCTGCTTATATTATATACTGCACTGACAATATTTAGACCCTGCATTAGCAATAAATATGACCACAATCATCCACACAATCTGCGTGATTTCTCACGTCAGACTGAGAGCCTTCTCTCTACTACTTTGCTACAGTCACTATTGCTCCTCTGATAAAAACAAGCAATTTTCTTCCTGCTGTTGAGTACTGCAGAAAAAGAATTCTTATCAAGGCTGTGGTTCTCAAAGGTTGCATGGTCTTAAAACAGGACACATCACGATATAAAAATGAAATGTCAGTTAAGAAAGCTAATTCTCAAGAGTTATTTTCAGATAATCAAAAAAGATTCTTAGAAGAAACGTCTTGCTTTCTCTTCCTGATACCTATGAGTGTATAAGGAAGGACTTGCTGCAGTTGCCCAAACAAAGGCTTCTGGTGCCATTTGAAATGTCCAAAGGTAGCTGACAAGGTGTAACTGGCTAAGAGGAGACAAGTCCTTCCAGAGAACTGTATTGCTGGGGAAATAGATGGTCTGTGTGACTTGGAAGCTAAATTGTCTATGTGGTTTATCTCCTCCTTTTATGCAGCTGAAAGGAGGCTGAATGATAACATATTTGTTCTTAGTAAGGCCTCACCATAGAGAAGAACTCTAAAAATTAACATAAATTTTGATATCTCTAGCTCTGAAATGAAGGCCTTAACTCATCCTAGCAGCATCCTTAACTTAGCATTAGTACTTTATATTCACTTGAAGTTAAAAATAACTTTAGGATACTAGAGCAATTTTGCCATGACAAAGATGGAAGTCAAAAGTTCTGGGAAATTCTTTTGTTAAATTGAAAAAAAATTAATATAAACATCTCAGTTTCATTAAACTTTTGAGAACAGGTTTTAGAAACAAATCAATAAGATACTAGCTGGATAATTGATGAATCTGAATTTTCTTTGGGTTTACGTGACCTACTTTGTAGATATTTAGCTGACAAAGTGCTGAGAACTATTGTAGATGATTTATAACTAATAATGTTCTTATGTTTTAGGGTTTGCAAGAAATGCTTGCTACTATCTCCCACCGGCTTTAGGATAGCATCCGGTCTTGTCTGATTCAACGCCAACAATGATAACTCATTTCTTCACTGTGCTCCATTTTGGTTACAGCAATGCAATTTACTGAAACTGGAAAGCATCAGCCCTGGGAAAGTTGCAGCTGGTACAGATGCAGGAGAAGTTCTCTTGGTCCCATCAGTCACAAACGCCTTTGATTTGCACTTGCAGCCCACACACCAGCTAAACTGGTCTCCAGAGATGAGCTCCATCTTCTCATTGGTTAAATAAAATCCTGCGGTCTGTGTGACGCCTGTTGGGGACTCTGGGTTAAGGCCATGCAGTTGGCGAGGTGAGCTCAGGCCTAAGTGAAACTGTGGTTTCTATGCCATTTTTCTTCATAGGAGGCACATCTCAGTGCCTTTCCTGGACTTCATTCCTTGTCTAGAAAATTACTGCATTAAAATTCATTTTAATATTTGGGAAGTAAAACTAAAAGAAGTGGATTTTTATCAAAATGAAATATAGTAAGATTTGTTTCACATCTTATGGAATACAGGAAGTTCCTGGGTATGTAGGCAAGTACAGATACTGAATTTCTTGGCTTATATAAATAAACAGGTGTCCATCTTTAACACATACAATCATTTTTTGTAACTCATCCTATTGCTAATTCTCCACGGTTTATTTCAGATACTGCTATGCCTTTACACAATAAATTAGAATTACATCTAAATGTAGAGTTTGACAGAACATTGATTGAAGTCCTTCAGGAATATATTGATGGATTTTTACATATAACACAAAGACCAGAGGTTAGACAAGACTGTCTCTTTTTCTTAAATATCTTGTATTTATGTACAAACATAAATATATGATAATATATCCTAGAATAATAAAATGGTTTGGATTAGAAGGAACTTTAAAGATCAGCTAGTTCCACCCCTCCTGCCGTGGGCAGTGACGTCCATAAAACTGGTTGCTCAAAGACTGTTTCCTTATGAGTGCGTAATCATTACTATCAGTTTGCTCTGCTTGCTAACAGGAAGATATTGAAAACCTGACGGAAAAATGACTTTGTTGGTTTGATCTTCAGGATTCTTTTATGGAATATTTTGTATATATTTTGCAATAGTTGGAAGCAGATTATATGCAGAAAGCCTTAATACTTTGTTCCTATTTTTTTTGTCACCTAATTTCTGCTTTGAAAATGCCTCAATCCAAAGAAAACTTGAAAAAGAACCTTTTTTTCTAGAGGGTGTGTACTGTGCTTTCTAAAGTGACTGATAGCAAAGTGAATCCAATTTACCTCAAAACATATATACTTTTTTAAAAAAAGACAAAGACTTAGAAAAGCACAAAGAAACAATCTGCTATGAAGGATATGTGCATAATAAAGTCATATAGAATAACAAGGAAAAAAAAGAGAGGGGGTAGAGAAAGAGAATGTCACCACAAGCCATACCAGCTAAAATCTTGATAACAAAATATGCAAAATATTTCTAAAATATACTGCAGCCTACGCACTAGCCACAAAGTAATAAAGACCTCACATAAGCAAAGACATTACTTAACATCTAATCTTCATAGACAGATCAGTTCCATATAGTCCCAAAGTTCAGAGAGGAGCAGTCAATTACATTTATTGTGAATATTTTGCCAAGTATAGACAGGGTTCAATTGTACTGAATGGTTCCTGAGGTCATCGAATATCATTTTGCTAAGGTTTCCAGCTGGCAACTTCATTCTCTCACTCTCTCCTTTAGTCTCTTATGTTTATTTTACAATTGTACTCATGATAGTAGAATTACTGAAACAGCCTGTACAGCCACAAGATGGTTGTTTTCAATGAAAAGTGTCTGAAAAGTGGTCTGTAAGCAAGTGATTCAGATTACACTGTTCAGTCCTGATCTCATGTCTATAATTAATGTCCAACCTCTAATTTAATTTTTTTTTCAGAGACATATAAGCTTCTGAAAGTCATTGCCTAGGAAAAGGAGGTGAACTGTTTTACCAGATTTTTTTAGTAAATAATAAAATCAGAGATTCCATTTGTAAATTGTGGTTGTATATTCTGGGAAAGCATGTTGGAATTAGTACGAGCATTTATTGCATATAGACCATAAAACTAGCTGTGCTCTGCTATCACAGACAGTCTCACTAGCTAATCCACTGTCTACAGCATGACAGCAGTGGGGTCCATCAAATGTACAATAGAAGTGTTTTACTATCGTGCAGTCAGACCCTTTTTTCCTTCAAATCTAGCACCACTGTGCTTGTTCTGTCTTGGCAAGTGTGAAGTTGAAAGGAGCTCTTTGCTGAGAATCTCAGCAGCTACAGGACTATACACAAATATTTGAAATTTGGTACAAGACAAGAAAGGAATCCAATAGGGTCTGAAAGGAAGGGTAGTTCCCATACAAAACTGAGGGCTGTCATCTGCAGGTGTAGACATTTCCACAGGAGACAGGTGATTGCAACAGGTCAAGGGGGACCAACAAGCAGAGCTCTGGGCAGGTCAAGGCACTGCGAATCAGAAAGCCTTGGCTGGGGAGCTGAGTATCTCTCACTGCTGATTTATTGACTCCATGGCCACAGACCATAACTCTGCGTGCCCAACAGACACACATGGAGATACCCAAGGTTCTTCATCTAGATCTGCTCCCCTCTGTAAAGACACAGATTAGTTGCCTAAATAGAGAAACAGAATGACATCTTATGTGCCTGTATCTGTTCTCTCCTTCAGGGAGGTGAATTTTTTTAGCTCCTGTGTCTTATGTGTGTGTTTCGTATGGATAACAGCCTGAGTAAGAGAATCAAGCCCTAAGAGATCAAGAGAACCCTCCCCACTTTGGGGAAGGGGGAGACATTTATTTTAGGATTTTATTTCTGTGAATATTTCTACACTACTCTGGCAGATGAGGTCTGTAGAAGCAGGTGGACCTCTTTTTTTCAGGACAGTGGAAAAACTTGCATTATAAAATTTGTTTTATCACTTTT
>VZRL01001630.1:162610-200485 GCA_013397895.1 Origma solitaria | reverse complement strand
TTTTAGTTTCTATACCTCTAAAGTATCTTCAGCATTTGCTCCTACTATCTTGTTTGTTTTGTTTTCAATTCCTAAATAGCTACTGTGGGGTTTTGTACAGCAGCACAGAAACTGCCAGGTTTGCAGTATCCCACATCTCTGCAGCACAGAACAGTGGTTTTCTTTCAGACATTTATATTCCCATTTGCCCAGGGCCAGCCACTTTATGTTTAATGAAAACATATATTGTTCAGGAATGGGTGGTTAAAATTTCTGGGGTTTTTTACAAATTCAGTATTAAAAATGGTTGGATAAAATCCAGAAACATTCCAGAGAGGAGATAAGGACCTCACTGCTGTGTGCCCCAGCCTGTAGAGAGCATGTCCTAGTGGGCCTGGGTCCAGGGCCAGACACTAAACATTCAGCAGACGGAGTTTTTTATTGCATTTTCTTTTTAATTCTTTCTTATTTCCCTCAGAACCTGCTAAATTCATACAGATTTAGTTAGACAGAGGAATTCTTATTTTTCTTTTGAATTTATAGTCACCTGTTCCTACTCTAGCAACTTTTGCTTACACTCCGTGACATCTTCATATTGTGAGATTCACAAATATATACAACATTATACAGGAAAATGAGGGTTCCAAACCTATATTTAATGATATTTTCCCATTTGTTTTCATGTGGTCTGCAAGCCAGCATTTCTGTTGTCTGGCAATTAGGATTCTGAGACAGACATGTCACGCTCATAGCCCCGTAATTTCTGAATTTTTTCTTCCCCTAATTGTAAATCCTTTACCCCGCTGAAAGTAACATTTTCCAGAAGTGGAAAACTAGTCATCCTAGTACTTAACAAACAGAAAAAAATCTCCAGATGCTACTGTCATGCAAAGGAATAAGTTAATTTAGCACTAAGTTTTTTTTTTTTAAAAAGTGTCAAAATTGAGCCAATACTTCACAATAAGCTTCTGCTGCTTCAGACTGCGAACTCCAACACAAAAATGCAGCCATTGTAATTGCTAGAGGGTGATAGGTTCTAAACAATATTATTTTCTTGCTGTTGCTAAACTGATAGTGGATAACTTTCATCTAAAATACACAAGGAGTCAATTTTTCTTAAGTGTTTTTCTGATCTATAGAAAATAAGAGATGAAGACAAAGACATAGAAGTAAGAGAATTTATTTGTAAAGCTGTATCTATCTTAAGAATATCAAAATCTGGGAGGATTCTGGCTGTGAAGGAGATGACTGGAATGTACTTGCTCTAAATTCTTGCATTTACAATTGAGGACAATCCTGTGAGAAAATATATTGGAAAAGGAATATATCAATTCCACTGGACTATGAAGGAAGATTTTAAAATCTTCTGCTTTTGCCACAACTTTGAAGGCTGAAGTTAAGGTACCCTAAGATGCTTTAATCTGTTGGACTCCTGCAGCTTGAGAGTTTATGAATCTCCAGTGAGATATTTTTGAAAAATTCAGTTCCAATTTTTCTGGAACGAAATGTTTTAAGATGTTTCTCCAAAGGAAATATTACATATCTATATTGTGAATGCATAGATAGACCTACCTTTTCCCCTGCTAAAGCCCTTGTGTTTGACAGTAAAATCGCCCTTCACATGGCAATTTTAAGTTCTTAAACAGGTCTTGCATCTTCCCTAACGCACACACATTTTGATGCTGGGGAAATTCCCCATTTAACTGTGAACTATGTGTCCTTTCAGAATCAAAATTCTGAAAACATGATGGACACTTGAACTTTCCCCTGTCTACAGTCAGTATTTCAGGTGATCTGACATTTAAGAAAGCAAATATTTCTCTTTTTGTCCACTTCCACTCAACCCCACTCAAAAAAACCCAAAACAAACAAAACAAAAAAAAACCCCAAAAGTAGTAATAAGAAGAAAAGATAATAAGAAAAAAGTTTTAGAAATTTAAAAATTTTTTAAAATATAGGAATGGGGAATTTTAGCTTTGGGAATGAGGGACACAAAAGTGTTGAAAGGAAGCTTTAGTAAATTCTTACTGGTTTGCTGTGTCTACGTCTTCTTCCACCTGACCATAATGACAGTATCTCTCTGAAAAGAAGGGAATTTTTCCATGTTGCTGATAAAAGACTTTTTCATGTAATTCATATTTTTTCCTCTCTAACCTTGCATCAATAGAAATTAAACAGGAATTTGGCTTATAAGTGTTAAGAAACTAACATTAACATTATGCGGTTAAATAGCTCAATCTAAACTGTAAGAAAATATTATTGCAAGTGATTTAATTTTTTGATATTCAGAAGTGGAATTTTAGTCAGTGCCACCTTGTGTTTTGACTTTAGGTACAGGAGGCACAAAAGATAGAGACACGAACCTCTTGTTTAGACAGTGGGAGAGGAAGGGAAGCAAGAGGAGCACCTGGAGAGAATGAGGCACTGCAAGGAAATGACTCTCCAGCATCAGCTCCTACATCCTTTCACTGAATAAAACATGGAACCGGTGGGCAGGAATCCTGACCCACCTGGGCATGTTAAACATTCACCCCTGTGCTGCAGCCAGTGCAAAACGATGCACCATTTCCATGTTCAATTTATACCTTCACTGCCATAGTGCCTCTACACATCCCTTTGCAGAGGGGCACAGTCCCCAGAGAGCAGCAGCAGTCACATCGCCTGAGCTCATGTCAAATGCTTTCATCTATCAGTCCTTAACACTCTGTTCTGCTTTTCTTGTTATTAAGGAAACCCAAAGGTATAACTTTTTTGGTTTAACAAGACTGGACCACACCTGCCCACCCAAGCTAAACATATGCTGAAGAACAAACTACTTTTTGTTTAAATCTTTAGATTTAAAATGTAAATTATAGCATTAGGTCATTGGCCAGTTTTATGGGTGAATAAGTGATGTTTATAAAGATTTTATTACCCAGTAATGTCTTCATTCAAAGCATGAACAATTACTAGATAACTATTTCCAAATTTAATTACTCCTGGGGAATGTTAGTCACTGGCAGACAGAAAAGTCTGTATGAAAATCATTGATCCTCTGGGCTGACTTTTCTACGTCTAAAGTTGGTGATTAGGAGACACTTTGTTAAGAATCCAGCATTTCTATCATAAAGCTGTTAGTTCCTTTCTCTCTCATCTTTCGTGCCTTACTGCTTATCTTCTATGAATTATGTCTGAAATTTTCAAAGATGTCCAGTGTTTAGACCAGCAGGATTTAACTTGTAGACATTCTGAATGTTTGTACAGAATTCAATTCATTTGCACGAGACGCAGAATGTCAACGAGTGTGCTTTTCTATATGCTTCATTCCAGAAATTTTATTTTACATAAAACCTGGGAGACTAATGCATGGAGTGTCATGCAGACTTAGATTGTTCTTATGTGAAAATCATAGTTTGTGAGTTTTGTGAAATGAGAATGCATATTTTCACATATCTGTGGTTTTTTTAATTGAAGAATAAAGTTGAATTGTGACCCTTTTTGAGAAAAAAAAAAAGCTATGCATTCCTGGGGTTTCTTAAAAATACAGGCTAAGAGCTTTTTGTTTCTTTTTTTCTTCTTGGCCACAGCTATCCTTCTGCTAGCCAGTGGGCCTTTAGGGTGAGGATCTTTGAACCACATCTGGTCTGAGCAATAAACTAACTTTTAAACCTTAGGAAGAAGAGCATGCTGAAGGAAACCTAACAAAATGTTCACATTGATTCTAGCATTGTGGAGTAGAGCAGTATATAGAGACATCAATCTACAACAGTGATAAGTTATTCTGTACAATGTACCTAAGTAAAATGTGGAATAGATTATTAAAAAAAAAAAAAGGAAAAAAAACAACTCCCCCCCCCAACTTTAAGAGTTAACAGACAGCAGAGAAAATAGATGTAAATACCTTTATTGATTACATTTATGGGTTGAGAACTGAGCCATGGAAAGATTGAACCATTTGCTGTCACAAAGGTGGGACTGAGCCCTGACCACTTGGATCCCACCTGGAAATTAAAACATCTAGCTTCCAGAAAATACTGTGAATTAAAATGCAAAGTCTTGTCACTGATGTGTTATTTACAATTAAGCTATATTTATAAGGGTTCAGTTACAAAAGAACTGCTCGGTTTAAATCGGAGAAAACCCATTCCTTGACCAAAAATGCATTCATTCTGCCTGAGCACCATCAGCTTTTAAGGACAGGCACCCGTGACACAGATCCTCAGCTTACTGAATACGGCTGCATGTAGAAAAGGTACATATTGCCTATGTCTTAGATCTTCTGATGTGAGGAGGAATTTTATCACTGTTTTATGGAATATCTAAAGTTCACCATATTGTGGTCGTCTGAAGCCCATGCTAGGCAGAATAGATATTTATCACTGTACAGCACTACTTGCAGGTCTGAACTTTAAGAGAGGACAGAATACTGAGTTTTTTACAAATGGGGAGGGTTATAAAAAAATTAATTAAGTAACACAAAACTCAGAAAAATACATAGCCCAAGATTTAGTGATAAAAGCATTATTGCTAATGCATTTTTTCTAATGTAGCCCTGAAATTAGTTTGGATAAAAACCTAAAACCAAATGGATGTGGACTGTCACACAGTTAAAGAAAACATTGTTTAGTCCAGTTCTGATTTTTAAAAAAAACCAAAATAATTAGCAGCTTTTTCCAGATTCATCTCAAAAGATACATTAAAATTACTTCCAAAATAGCAAATATTAGCCAGATCATACATCATGAGGCTAGGAAAAAAAAGATATAAAATGTCTGTTACTTTCAGTTTCTTCTCGTACATAAAGGTGACATTTTACAGTTACTATATGTCTAATAAAAATGCATATATTTGTAAGCAGACCTTTTTAAAATATTTATCACTTAAATATCGTGTTCTTCTCTACTACTGTCCATAATAAGCAACTTCAGCGACTGAAGTTCCGAGTTTCCCTTCAAGGATATTGCGATATTAAATGAATAGCACGATATTAAAGTATTTGTAAATAACGAAAATCAATCAACATAATTTTTCTTACATTTTGCAATAGAACATTGGATCGACCTTTGCAAAAAATTGCAGCTGCTGTATCAATTCTCATTTTCTTTCCAAACATCTGAAAGTTGACATGCCTTAAAAATTCACTTTCCATTGTATGGCATCTTTTTCAGTAATCTGTGTTACTAAGGATAAATCAATTGTGCACTAATGGATAGATGTTGTAGGAGTTACTAAATGATTGTGTGTTTGAGACACTTGAAAGGCCAAGCCTCTTGGAATTAACTTCAGCTATTGATAAGATGAGATATGAACTTGGTTCGCACACTGAATCAATTATACTAAGATGATAACTGGCAACAGTTGAATAAGTCTTAATTCTTTACCTAACCTAGTAAGGCTTATATAAGACTTTGGGGAATAGCTGCAGACTATGTTAAAAGTCTCAATTGAAATATTTGTCAGGATTTCCTCCGAGAAGCTTGGAGGACAAAACTGTCTGTCTTTCCCACAAGGTCTTCAACCGTAATATCTTCCAAATACCTTTTTCCATTACATGAATTTTGTACCTCGACATGGGTGCCTCAACATTTATTATATTTGGCTCTTTTGCAAACCACCTCTTTCCTATTTAAATAAAATCACAGTTATCGTTTACACCTACATCCCTTCTACAGCATGGAAGAGAGCAACTCTTACTCCCCTGTGCATACTTTTATGCACCAAGCCTTTTTAAGTAGCAGAATCACTGAGGTCCTAGATGTTTTGGTTGGTCAAGAGTGGAAGTAACAAAGTGTATATAAACTCAAATACAAGTTACTACTTATCAGGATGTAAAAGAATCTCATGTCAATCAGAATTAGAAAATAATATTTCTGACATGGGAAAGGTTCAGACCACTGAAGAACTTGGGAGCAACTCCGAATCCACGCTGGGCCATTATTGCATTAAGTGTACAGAATCTTAAAGTTAAGTGCAAACAGTGCTAGGACAGCTCAGTGCATTTTGAAATGCAAGGTTATATATTGTTTAAGTACAAAAGTCAAAAGGACAAAGTTAACGTGTCATAATAGAAGGAATGAAGGTGCAAACTAGGCTATACTGGCAAGAATTACTAGAGAAGGAATCAAAATAAATGAGTCTGTATGATACATTAGAAAAGACCTTGCAATTTCCACTGAGGATAAAATAAGAAGGCACAACAGGAAATCGGGACACTAGGAAAATACATCTTATTTTAATTTTTATGTTTGTATGGCAATAAAATTGCTGATATATATCCTGGTGTTTTCATTTGGATTCAGGATTCTTCTTTATGTTGGATTCAGACAAGTGTCAAGTATTTTAGTGACAAGAAATCAAAACATAGGAAATGCTACATAGTATAAAACCAGAGCTGAATATTGCTTTATTTTCTAGTTGTTTAAGTAAGGTAATTATTTCAGAAATTTTGCTATTACAGGGTAAAATTGTCTGCAAGCTGGCATGTTCCAGAGAAACTTCTTATTAGGTAACTAACTCTGGGTTCTGAATACAATCTTGTGTTAAAGTAAAACTCCTAAATAATTTAGCTTTCAACAGTCAAAATCCAAGGGGTTTCTCTTTCTAAGTGTGTTTCACATGAAGTAACTATTTAAAACTTTCTGATTCCTTTGTAATGTTGCTGGACACACTGAGAAAATCTGTTGTTTCATTCCATTAAAAATATTAAAGGAGGTCATTGCCTCAAATTGGTCTCTTGTTGTTCACTTATGAGTGTTAGAACTAATGAAATATAGAAATAGAACGGAAATAACTAGTATGTAAAAATAATTTTACTTGCAGGTGTACATGTATGAGCTTCTTACAAAGTTATGCCTAAAGAAAGCACTCGAGGAGCAATGCAATAATGATCTTTCACGATGTGTTTGCATCGCACAGCCAGAAAATGCCACAGACTACTTTCCTCCATTTACTGCCCTCAGGAGTAGAAGCAAAACCCAAATATTTTCTGGAGGATAGAAGAGATATTCCTTTTCTCTCCATCATGTCCAGTAGTCACATGAAGCTAGAACATCTGAGAAGGTGTGGTCCTGTGCAGTGAAGAATGAAAGACTAAATTAAATTCAAGTCCATCCTGCAAGGAAAAATGGAAAGGCAGCAGACGGCAGTACCAACAGTAGGCAGCAAGATGGTCAGTGAGGTGCCTCATACATCCAGGAGCCAGAAACCTTAATGCTAAACACAATGAAATATCAACAATATCCTCACTGTTGAACACAGATACTCTGACACATTGCCCATGTTAACAAAACTCATCTGATTTGAAATGTGAAACATCTAGTCTGTGATAAGGGGCCAGGCAGCTATGGTTAGGTTTAAAAAGTTTTGTGTAAATATCCTGTGTTCTGTAGAACAACTGCTAATCCACTTAAATTGTACTTTGTCAGATCTTTTAAATCAAATCTCCTTCTGGATAACTGGTAGTAAAGAAGATGAGGTGAACATTTTCATTGCTGTGAGTCTCCCAAAAGAATTCCAATCTACTTTTGGTGAACAGAAGACCAGATCATTACTTAATCAGTCTGTACAGCACTTCTCACTACTCCAACACTGATTTCCCTTTCTGCAGAATCCCAGGTCTTCAGATATTCCTGATGAGCCACACTTGAAACTTCAAAACAGTAAGGGCTTTTGTTTATTATTTTCTGTTTGGGGCAGGATTTTTAGCTGGTTTTCTGTTTTTTGCTTTTTGTGTTTGGCTTTTGGATCTCTAGTCACTTGTGTTGGCACATGTCATGTTGGCAATGTAGGCGTCTATACTCCAGCACATTTAGTTATTTATTTCTTCCTTTCCAGGTCAGTAATTCAGCAATCAGCTTTGGAACTGGTGTATGGTATTAGCTCTGCAGGTTTACAGGAATTGATCAGTGAGGAGCTATAACTGTTCACCTCCCAGCTTACCCATTTATAACTTATTTCTAAATGTCTCTTAAGAATTCAATTTCCTCATTACCTTAAGGATAAATCCTTGGGGATCTGCCATGTCACATGTTTCTCTCTGTCGAGGTGAGATGTGACCTGTTGTCAAATAATAGGTTTTTTATTTCTTTCTCAGATGAGAACTGTTGGCAGGAACATGGTTATCACAGCAGAAATGGCTTTTGCTATAAATGTTGTTTGTGATTACTGACCATAGGAGTCTTGCATTGTGACAGGCAACAGTGGTGACCCTTGTGCTTGATCTGATGTCAGCTGCAGCTCTGCTGATGAGTAAGAGAGGACTGACAATAGTAGTGCATAAATCACTGTTGTAATATGATGAGTAGAAAATAACATTTATAAAAGTTTCAACTTTGATATGAATCCTAGCCAGTGCCCTAAACTTAATACCTTGTTCTGCCAACTCTTTTGTGCCACATCAATATTTCAATTTTGCCCTTAATTTCCATGAAATATTTGGTTATTTATTTCTTAATCACTCCCTATTTGGGTGTCAGATTAAGATAAACAAAAACCAAGACAAGTAATCAGACACCATATATTTATTGTTCGTGGAACAGAAATAGACCATGAAAGACTACACCATTTGCTCTTGCTTGGGTTCTCTGCTTTCTCAAGAGCCATTACAGATGTGGGGTAAGCATGCAGATTTGACTCTTGAGCTACAGATGCCTCATGCAACACAGAGGTCCTTTTCCCTGAAAAAGATGCTGCTCCTAATTTTTATAGATGTTTTTGAAGCAAACGTGACCATACGCAGGTTTGTATTCATGGATTATTTACTTTGATGCTATTCAAAATAATTTACCTGAGACATGCATGTAAGAATACGTGCTCTTTATTTGTTGACTTGCAAGCAATTGCACATCATGATATAGCATAGATCATAGATTAGATATCAGAGAACAGGAAGGAGCTTTATAAATAAAGTACATCTTGGGAAAAAGTACATCTTGGGAAAAAGTACATCTTGGGAAAAAGTCTGGTTTTCATCAGAAATAGCCTCTAGCATGTCTTGGTACTTGGCATGGAATAAGCCTTGCCCATACTTAATTCTGTTTCCCTTCAAAACATGGTTGGCCATATTGAAACTGCCCACTGAGAATAGTTCCTGGCCTGTGCTGAGTCCTAAATCATGCCTGAAGCTTTTTGGCCATGGCTGTGTCTGTTCTGAAGACCAGTCCAGCAATTTAGTGGCATGGATGATGGAGTTTCAGGGTCAGGGAGCAGTATTTGGGAACATTCTTTTCACTGGTAAAGATGTTGTCTTGAGAACTGCTCCTGGGCTGCAACATTATCTTAAACACCTTCAAAACTAGGGAAAGAGATACCCTCTTCATGGTTTGTATACCAAGTACATATTTCTGTGAAAATTTTTTACAGAAAGAGAAAAGAGAGAACTATTTTTATTTCAGTTAATGGGAAATACCAGGAAGAATACAGTGAGATGATACAGAGAATTTTGTTCTTATTTTAGGAAAACCCAAACCAGAAATGCTTGTACTAATCTGATAATTTGGGGTTTTATGAAGCCTTTTTTGTGGCATCAAAATTGTAACTCTTATTCTCCAAGAAAAGTAAGACAACAGCTCCCAGCAGAGTGAACAGAGAACGCAGCAGTAAATAAACATAAAAATAAAAGTCTGAACTTGTCAACACCATATTTATATAATTTTCTTCCAGAAAAATTAAGGATTTAATGTCTGTGAAATGTCAATGATACAAATCTGAAGTTAAATGGCTGGTTTGTAGAGGTAGTGGTCATCTGCTTTACTCTGAAGATAAAATATCAGGAATATTTTAAAATCAAAAGTTTTGGACTGGCAGGAGATTTTAGGAATTTTTTCTGTATGCATGCACTTAGGACATGCTATGGTGTCCTGGATGGAACACTAAACACCCAAGAAATTCACATTTGCATGTGCTCAATAAAAAAGGTTGCGTTTCCACATCAGACCACTCAATGGAGAACGGCTCAAGGTGAGCCAGCAGCATAACAGTGATTAACAGCTCCTTTTTTGGTGTTTAACTCTAATGTATCAGGCAAAAGAAGCAGCTAGACACTCCTAGACTTTACAAGACTTCTGGACTCTGGGAAAATAAAAGATTCACAGCTTCACTGAGTTTCTTCGAACAGTGCACTTTGCTCACTTGGGAAAATCCAGGCTGAATCTGGCCCTTGAAGTGACCCTGCCTGCTCATGGACTGATGCCAAATTAAGCAATGAACAGCGGCTTCAGGTAGGATGTCTGAGCTACTGGAGGTAGAATGAAAAGAAAAAATGCTGACACACATGTGAATCAAAGCTATAATTACATAATGTATCCAAATCCAAGAAATTTCTCAGCAGCTCTTCAAATAAGTGCTGTCAGAAGCCATACATCATTGAAATAGTAAACCTGCATAAAGGCAGTGTGGATTACATTTCTTGGATGTGAAAGCCGAAGGCAGTCTCCTCCCAGGGATGTACCAATGGGATATTAAATTACATGGAACTTCTAAGCCAATATAAATACAGGATCAGCATTGGTGTAGTGCCTATAAAGCATTTGAGAAGGAAAAAATAAATTAAACAGATAACAAACGTGAGAAATCAAACACATTAAAAACTATAGACAACAGACACTCCAAAATTTGCTGTGAAACTATGTTGATGAAGGATGAAAAAGATCAAGAAGAATAAATTTTAAAAGCTATAAACTATATCCCACTAAAAATAAAATTAAAATGTCAAGAACGTATTTATGTTGTATTGATAAAGGGAGACTTAAATGTGATCAAGGAAAGATTTCTTTATTTTAAAGACCAAAGGAAATAAATCAAGCTTTGTATGTATGAAAAGCAAAGAAAAAAATGTAATGAATTATAAATAAAGAAACAAACCTGATTTGTTTTTGGAAAAAATGCAAACAAATGAACTTCCTGGTAATTTAGTTTGCTATTTTTCAGTAATGTGGTGGAATATATAGTCAATAACAGCTCTTGAAGATCATCTCATTGAAAGGAACGCTGCTGTTTGTCAAAAAGCATCCTGAACCTCGGCTGATCCGTATAAAGAACAGTCTCCAGCCTCTGGGGTTCCAGCAACACCCATCTGCAGCCTCTCAGGCATGGAGACAGGCTCTGAAAGCTGCAAAATCAGGGCCTGTAGCATTACTTCACATAAAGATGGATAACAAATAGAATTTCAAGTTGCAGTTTGTGCCTGTAGTAAATGCCCTGCTTATTTTACCAACCACGACACCAAACTTTGGTGACAATGTTCTCTGTCAGGTTCTGCCCTAGTCCACCTCGTGGCAGCATGGCCTTTGCCGATACTTTACAGCTTTAAGAGACCACCTCTCCATTTTAATTTGAGGTGACAGCCACCCCAAAGCTCACCTTGGATGTTTTTATTCTCCACCCTGACCAAATACCTAAGAGGATTTGAGACCTATAGATCCCTCTGCAGGGAGCATGACACGCTCCTCCTTACTTCCAGTTCTTCGAATCTCTCCTTGGCCTAGTAGAAAAGGAGGACATGACATACCTTCTACAAATAGGCCTTTAATCTTTATTCAATGGTTGCTGTGTTGAGAAAATAAAAATAAGTTGTTACATGATCTGAAATGTTTAAAAAAACCATAAAAACCCTAACATTTTTATGCTAGAAACAAAGTAGGTAAGGGAAAACATAGAAACAAAATGGAGCATATAAAATGGACACTCAGTATTTAAAAGACACACAATTACAGTCTTACAATTTCAAAATTTTGGAATTTAGTTATTTTGTATTAGATAACTTAGGGGTTTACATTTACTTAGCATTTTATATTTACTTTTAGAAAGAAACTGCTCCATGTCAGGAATTCAGTCTTCAGGAAGAAGCATTAAGATTGTGTAAACAGTCAGATACACAGATTATTCTGCGCCCATACAGAATGCAAAACACATTACAGACTTATTCCTGACTGAGTCTTTAGACATTAGGATGATTCCAGATAATTGGAAAAATAAGGGGAGCAATGACAAAAAATCCTGATAAAATCTTTAAGGATGTGACAAGTTACACTAGTTACAGCATCAGCAATCTCAAGAACCATTGAATCACTTTGTTTTATTTCAGATTATATAGCCAGTCTCACTGTTTAGCATCTCTGAACAGCTAAAGGATGACAAGGAGAATTCAGCACTCTTTGGTAAGAATGAAGGAGAGCTGAATTTACTGCAGGAGTATTTCTGAAGTAGACAGTCATGTTCCTTTCCTTTTTGGGACCTGACTTGTCTTGCTGGGCATGTAGATATAAGCAAACATCAGTATTTGAAGGAGTGAGGAAAGAGCCAGCACAAGCCCATGTGATATCCAGGACCAAACACGAGAAGCTGTTGACACCTTTGCTCCTCATAATGTATTTTCAGGATCAACACTTGCATAACCCCGAAAATAACTGTAACTGACTGCAAGTGACAGTTCCTATGACAGACTCATGCAGGGCTTTTTTGTGTCCCGCTGAGGCCCTCTCCTTTAAATACATTGACTAAACCTTGTTTGCCGAGGGAAATTTATAGCACTCTCTTCCTTTCAGGTGTGAAAACTGCTCTTCAGTATTGTCTTAGTGTAAGGCACTGTGTTAGGTGAAATCTGTCCTGCTGCAGTGACCAGTTCCATAACCACAAAAATCACTGCAGATTTTAACATCTGTTAGGCAGTGACTTGCAATGTTAGAAAGAGGGACATGATGTCATTTATGTGATGGAAGTTTTGCCATTTGCAGTCTCAAAATGTGAGTCTGGAACATAACATCATGTTTCAATGTACAGAAATTATACCTTCTGTCATTTCTAGTATTTTTGAACCACCTGTCAAGGATCTCCTTTGTGTAACTGGTACTTAAGAGGAGCGTGGAAAACTCAGGAGTGGGAGGGAGATGGGGGTAAAGAGCTTGGCAGTGTATAACCACCATAGCCCCATCACCCCTCCTGGCGCCTCCTTATTGTGCACTACTGAGTTCAAGCTTTGCTCTTGTGCTGATTTTTGTGGTGGCAGAGGGGTGCAGTCCATGCAGGACAGAGCAGGGCAAGGCACAAGCTCCCTCCTGCTCCCCAAGAGCAGGGCATGCCCCAGGCTGGGAGAGCTCTCACAGTGGCACGGAGATGCACCTCAAAGGTGAGAATGCACATCTCAGAGAAAGCACAAATGACAAAAATCTTGTTATTTCATTAAAAAAAAAGCAGTCACTAGCAGCTCTAGCAACTGTATCAGCCCCAGCAACAGCTGAACCCTGAGGGCAGGGAAACAACTCTTTTAATTCCTTTTCCTCAGCTGTCTAATTTTTGTTAAATATGTTGTGTAGGTTGTAAGCTGTTGGTAATAGACATTGGTAGTAGATGGCACAATCATGTTTCTTTGCTAATGAAAATGTGGGTATGAAAATATATTTCTTGCATTTTCCTGGTTTTTACAACAATGTAGCGATGCTTGTATTTATACTTGCGGAGAGTAATTTTTTTTTTTAAAGAAAATCTTTCCTTAAGTGGTTATGCATGGAAAATATCAAATAGTAACATTAAAAAGCCAGATAAAGTGAGGATTAGGAGGCAGGATTAAAATTAAATAGCTACAAAAGCAGCAACGGCAACATTTAAATGCTGTATGCTAAATCACATGATCAGCTATATTCATCTGTATTTTATCTGTACAAAATCATACTAAGAGAAGATGATAACCTGAACTAAGTATGTTCAGAAAACCTCATTGTAAATTGCAGTCACATGCTTTGAAACATTGGAATAAAAATCCCCAAACTGATAATGCTGCACTTAAAATTAGAAAGGAAGCAAAAATGTAATTGTCAGCTAAATCTATACTAATGCATTATTCAATTGTAGAACATATGTCCTAAGACAAGGCCAGACTGAGAGTCATGGGTTTGCAGGTGCCAAAACAAATGAAAATCATTGCAGAAACTAGCCAGAACAGCACATCTGCAGGAGAAAAGAAATTAGTTGTCAATCTGGCAGTAGCCACTACAAAAAGAAAAGCAATATGTTACTTGATGGTAGAAATTTAGCAGATCTGAAGCCACTTTTGTACTGAAGATTTACATACTGGAAAGAAGTGTCTTTATCTGGGGAAAAGGACTGTGGATGCCAGGAAAGCTGACTGCCTGTTTTTCATGGTTTATAAGGTTTTATGAAGGTTCCTTTCTGAGGCAAGCAAAATTTTGCAGTCTTGAGCATTTTTTGTATCCATATAAATTTATTCCAAAATGCCACATACTCTTATTTGTACACAATACACTAGGTGCCCTGAAGGCAATAATCAGACAGTAAATAAATACTACAGTGAGGAAAGAAAATAATAAAATCCTACATACAACACAATATCCACTGCCCTTTCTATTGCCCAAACCCTTTCTTATGTCCACTCTGTTCCATGAGGAGTTAATTCTCTGCATCTCTCCGCTGCTCTATTTGAACACCTGCTCAACTCACCCTTTGCCCATTGCTAAAAAAACCCCCAAGAGATCCTTTTTTGCTCTCTTTATGGAAGGAATATATGCAGTCTTACACAATATACAGAAACTCTTGCAAAGAGATGACAAATTATCTTCATTTCTTAAGCACTGACATGGATAACTAAATATTTTTTAAATGTTTATGTTCAGTGTTGGTGACAATTCTATGCATTTACAAGGATCTTTTCAAGCTTTCAGTCTGAAAATCTTTCAAGACTTTGAGCATGCAAATAATCATAATCACGAACACAGCATGGAGTACCAAGATATAAAACATCCCTTTATCCCTGCATACCATATACATAGCTGTTAGAATGTGTTTCGACATTTGTTGATTCTTCCAGACCTCTAATTCAAGGACATGAAACACACTCGGTGTTTGTTTCTATGTCCATAATTGTATATACCTGGATACAGGAATGGCACACAAAACAACCTACAACTGCTATGCATATTTTGCTATTATCAAATCCATCATAAATTTGGTACAGAAAAGGGATGGTAGATCAAGCCAAATTTCTTGTACTCCATCCCTCACAAGCATTTTAACACTAGGCCTACTACTTTCTTATTTTCATTTCAAGAACAAGCGGGAGTATTTTTAACCTAAAAACATACTTTCTTACTTCAGATTACTTAGTTCTTCCAGAAAGGAAATAGTTTTGTGTGACTTTGTACCTATTGGGCTAAATAAAACATGTTATCTGTAAGCAAAATTACAATACAAAGCATCTGTTTACCTTGCATTTAATTTTAGAATTAAGAATACAGAAAATCACATGTTGAGACCTGAAACTACTAAAACACATGGTCTGGAGAACTTTTATTACCTTTTGACATGACTTCTTCTAAGTCACATGCTGAATTACAAATAATTTCATTATTGCTTGTTGTTGTACCAGAAAATAAGAATTAAAAAAACATGGATATTTTGCTATTGTGAGCATCATACATATCTTTTGACTGTCACTTTTCTATTAAGATCCATATTACACAGAAGGTTTGTTCCTGAGTCCAGCATACTTATTCTGGCCTATAAAATGTTTAAAATCAAGATTATATCTAAAGGTTTGCAATACATTTCAATGGTAGTGCGTTTCCTATCACTAAAATCTTCTGAAATCAAAATGTCTCTATATGTATCTGTGTATGCATTAAGCTGTATGGCAAAGAGTGAAGTCATGTAACTAAAAGCAGGAAATATCTCTTTTCTTGTAACTTTCTCTAAAAATATCGCAAGATTTCTGAGAGCTGTGGAGGCTGGCCAAATTTCTGGGCTATGTCCAGTCCTGGTCTATGCTACTCCATGAGATAAGCTAACTTCTTAAAACTAGACTCCAAAATGCAGTACTAATGTCACAAATTAAGTCACCCTTTAAAGTCCTTTTTTAAAAATAATTTTTCAGACCTATTTTATGTTTCTGATCAATGAAAGGGGTTTTTTATGGCTGTATTTTAAAACACCTGAGAGCACATATTCTGCTGTGAGAACTCCACCAGCTGCAATTTGCAGTGAAGTAAGTACCCCCAATTAATGTAGAGTATTAACAAGTCAGAGCTACAGTCTGGAGTATGGAGAAAGCAGAACTGAGCCACCAGTGTCTAATGAGCAAAAGCTGCTAATTTATTCAGTGCTAGACAAGGAACAGGATTGCAAATCTCATAACATCATCACAAAAATCCCTCTGGAAAGCAATACAATGTGTCCATTTGGCGCATGCGACCCTAGAAACTTTAACTGAATCAGGATATCCAAAATGAAATGTTTGCTTGTTTAGAACAATGAGAACATTGCAAGTGAATTCTGACCAAACACAGCTAAAGACAGGCTGTCTGCAGATTTCAAAGGGCCTAGACATACTGTTCACAAGAAGAATCATAGAATCAGAGAATCATGGAATCATAGAATAATAGAATCGAATCACAGAAAGGTTTGGATTAGAAAGACCTTAAATATCATCTAGTTCCAACCTCCCTGCCATGGACTGGGACACCATCCACTGAAAACGTGGAAATAGCAATTTATACATGCACAAAAGTATATATACATATATACATACATATACATATATATATACACATATTTTTATGGTATTTACCCACATATGAGAGTACATTGCAGCTGGAAAACGGGGGAGAGGGAAAAAGGGAGGCTCTGGGTAACATAAATAAACATTCAGGATATCACTGGTGGGTTTTTTTTACCTTATTAACACTCAGCTAAACGGAAGATTGGGCTAGACATTAACGTCAGTCAATTCTACACAACTTAGACTTGTGGAGTTATTAGTAAGGTTGGAAAAGGCATCTAAGATCATTGAATCCACCGATTAACCCAACACCACTGTGTTCACCACTAAACCACACACCCAAGAGCCACCCCGAAACGCCTTTTGAAAACTTCAGGGATTGTGATTCTATCACTTCCCTGGGCAGCCTATTCCACGGAAAAAAGTTTGTAATGTAAAGATTGGTGGTCCAAAACAGCTGACAATAGGAGCAGTAAGTTGGGCTGCTGGCTGGAGCACTTTGTAATTGCATTTGCCACCTTTTCTGACATTATAAGGAGCCCCTGGCAAATAACAAAGCACCCTGGGCTGGGTGTCTCTCCTACAAAATGAGCCCTTCCTATAGAGTCTGAGCTGGAGCAGAATTTAGATTTATCTACGCATAGTTTTGGGAAATTATTAAGGCACACCCAGCAACTCCAGGACAGGCTGCAAATTTCAAATGAAAGTGGAAGTTGTAAATTGACATCCTTCATATGTTCTGACCCATAAAACACTCATCACTCCCTCTCTCATTTCTACTGTACAGGAAAATGAAGAAATCACAAGAGACAACTTTTGGTTTAAATTTTCTTGAAGGGTCAGGCTGATGACAGGAACGTCTGGCAATTGAAAGTGGCATACTTCTAATAGCTACCTAGGAGATGAGGTGCGAGAAGCACTATTACTCAACTGAGACCTAAAAAATTGACCAGACCTGACAGAAGAGAAAATTACAGATTTTAATTGCATCCAGTTGTTACTTTGGAAATAAAATAACCAGCCTTAGTGATGGCTTGATTATCATATTGGCATCCTGTCATCTTGTAGTCCATTTAGGAAAAAAATCGTTGATAGCCTGGTATTTAATGTTTATCTACTGTGTATTTTAAGGTTATTGAGTTACACTTGAAGGCCAAAGTCATCTGTAGTGTAAGTGACAAAGCACAAACTGCATTCTACTTAATCTCTGGACAGGTGTTGGAAAGAAGGCCAAATAGTGACATATGTATCAACACCTCCACTTAGAATTTTTTGCCAGTGATGTATTTGCCACATCAGCCAAAGACTTTTACTCCTTCTGTGAGAGTATAATCATGTTCAGTACCACTAAAATAGAAGGTTACATTTTTTTAATCACCACGGAAGATCAATCATGGCAATGAAGAAGCAGGAAAAAAAACTTATGCCTTGTCAAATTAATGAATTATCAGCCAAAATAAGCGCTTCTCATGTTGTGCATTTTTTCTGACCTCTGAGTACCCTATAATTACATTGTAAATGAAGCAAAAAATGGTGATATATTAAATAGAACAACAGAATTTTCTCACTTAATGGAACTTCTTCAACCTCTGACCAACAAACTCAATTTTAAATTTCTTGGCAAAGCCATGCTGGCTGTCTTGGATCACAGTCCTGTCCTCCATGAGCCTTAGCAGAGCTTCGAGAAGGATCTGGTCTGTGATCTTCCCAGGCACAGAGGTGAGGCTGACAGGTCAGCAGTTGCCAGGGTCACACTTTCTACTTTTTTTTAAAGATGGGAACAATGTTTCCCATTTTTCTGTCACCTGGAACTTCACCTGATTGCCACGACTTTTCAAATATCATGGAGAGTGGCTTGCCCACTCCACCACCAATAAAAACTAGTAATTAAATGGAATGTTTTCAGAAAAGACATCAAACAGGAAAAAAAAAAAAAGGCAGAGAAAAACATTTCTGTGAAGAATCAGTACATAAAATTGTTAACACTTCCAAAAGCTTTCTTTTCATTGATATTGGGAGACCAGACATCGCTAAACAAACACACCGTTTTTATACTGCTCTCTGTTGATGGCCAGAAGTTAGACTCTCACCACAGCCTCTGAATTTTAATGGAAAGGTTAACAGCATAATGTAGTATTTTATTTTAAATTTAATTCCATGCTTCTGAAGAACTTTTTACCATTTTCAAGAACTGATATCCTAAATTTTCCCCATCAGTATGACTCACTAAAGCAGTGGATATTATTCAATTTTGTCACACTTATTTGTATTTGCACACAAATAATTTGTAATCTTCACCCAGGACAAGCCCTGGATTTAAAGAGGTTTTTTGAATTCAGAGAGTTTTGTTCTGAAAGTAGTGGTTGTTCTCCATATGTTGCTGTTTCATATGCCTGTACTATGGTCAGATAGGAGTAAAAAATCCACTTTTAACTGAGGCTTAAAATTATTTATCGTAATTTCCTATATCTTTCAGCAGTATTGCTCATAGCAAGTACCTTTCTCTTTATTCCACAATTGTTTCACTTGATCTCCTTCAGGAAATACAAGTTGCAATGTATGACTATACACTGCCTCTCTTTTTTTGGTTCCCTGGGAGTAAACTAATGTTGTCCAAGAATTGGGGTAAGCACAAGAAAAAAGCTGAAAATGAGATAACTATTTTACATTTTTTACACAACCACCTCATCTTCCATTTTGAAGAGAGAAGCCTCTAATATGTATGGGTGCAGAAATAAATAAAACCATTGAAAAAGCAAGAATTCATAGGACATTTCCCAGTGCAGTTAGAGACCCAGAAGTTCTAGGGCTGAGGGCTGAACTCGCTTATTTAGACCTGCTCTGACTCAGACTTTGCTTGCATGTTCTACTTTACTAAAGTTAAACATATATTGGTTAACATGGACTATCCAGTAAACAAAAAAATCAAGTGTGGTATCAAAATCACAGGGGAAATTTACAGACAGCAGAATGATTGGTGCCATTGTCATCAAAAAGCTGCACAGAAAACAGAACAGAATCGGGGAACCATTTTCATGTGACTGTCAAATAGAGTTTATCAATAATGATTCAGAAGTATACATACATATGCAGACAAGTGTAATACCTAATGAATGAGTAGAAATAATATACAATATTGGAAAGCATGTTCAGCCAGCAGAGAAATGTTGTATCTGGACACATATATTTCACATAAAAATTGACATGGACAGAATAAACCAAATTTGCCAAAATACGAGTATTTAGGTTTTTATTTTTCCTTCTAGAGTGCTTGATTTAAGCCCAGCCAAGACATTTCTATTGGGTGAGATCTCAGTCATCATTGCATTGGAGAAAGGATATGAGAGACATGGAAATGTCATTCAGAATTAATGTCTCAAGCAATATATTAACCCCGTTCTCTTCCATCTTAATATTTAGTGTAAGGTTTCTCAATGCTCTGGTTAAACACACAAACATCAGACAATGTGAAGCCCAAGGCCTCTAGCAGATAATGAAGACTGAGTGTTCTGAGATGGATAGCTGAAAGCATTCAAGATTCGATCCCTCTTTACATAGGGATTTTCTGGGAGAAAAATTTAAAATACATATTTCTAAACATTCTCTGATCACAAGTAATGTCTCATGTTAATTGCAGGAATGCCTCTATAAATAGGAAGTCATGATTTTTTGACCTCTTGCTGAAGTCACTGTTTCTGTCATTAGGACTGCTCTTAGACTAGGAGTCCACGTTGTCCACAAGCCCTTTGCAATTTTTCCTGGCATAGTTAATGCACCTGGATTTAATTTTTTAATTTAAAAGCCTTCTATGGTTTTAAGATGTCCATGTAAATTAAATGCTTCTATTTAAGGCTACTGGCAGTATGGCAGATACTTCTTTCAGGCCTTGAGCTGCGCAAGCAAAAGCAGGGAAAATGCGAGAGAAGGGCTGAGTCGTGAGAATTGGCTCAAGCTATTTCTGTGTACACAAGGGCACTGCAAATGGAGTTTGCCACTCAGCTGCCACCTCCCTCAGTTCAACCCCAGCAGCAAACTCGTGTGCAACTGCATGGCAGGCTCAAACTCGCTCTTCAAGGCACAAAGTGTTCCCCAAGTCTGCACTGCCCCAGATCTGCATCCGCCTCTCCAAGCCCATGTCCAAACCCTTGAGACGCTGCACCTACTCCCCACAACCCATCCTGCCCGGGCTGATTTTCTACATCTCTGGCATATCAGCCTCCCCAAACCAAGGTATTTGTCCTTCCACGTACATCTCAGCTCCATAACCAGTTTAAATCCCCTAGAAATGCTTGTGCTGAGTTGATGAGAACATAAGGGCTTCCTCATCCTCCAGAGGCTGAAAGGGGATGGGAAGTCTGAGGAAACACCCTTCCTCTGCAGCACCCCAGGAGGAAGCTGGAATGGAGCAGAGCCTGCTGCAGCTATGCATGGGGGAAAGTGGAGCAGCCACTGCCTGCACCGAGAGGGCAGGAGGACCTGATCCTATTCTTCATCCAGGCTGGATCTGCTCTCTCTGCAGTTTGCAAACTTCGTGTGTAATGGCAGAAGAGAGATGATGTCTAATATGCAGGTAAATAGATTTTTTTTTTTTGTTTCATGTTTCCTTCAGCCTTAGAGCCTTATTTATTTTCTTAAGCACACAGCAATATTTTTCTGGACAGCAATAGAAATAAGAACATACAAGGCAGTTGCAGATATCTGCATTTTTGGTGCCCCTTTCTCTTTTGCCTGCGTATACTCAAATGATCTGTTATAACACCACGGAATTTTAGATTAATTAAGACAAAAAGAGCTGGCATAGAGGAGACCACAATGGCTACACGCATTTGCTTGTATCAAGGCAGACTTTTTGTTTGTTAATCTTTATTCCAGCATGAGATCTACAAAGTTTATATACTCATTACAGGAGAACCAAAGATAGTTTGTTCTGACCCTTTATTCTATTTTAGAAGATGACTTTCACTTATTTATTTTGGAAATACTCTTATTTTACCCTTGGGATAAGAGATAAACCAAATTCAAAGGCTCTAGTTCAGGGCTTGTTGACTTCAGTGGCCTCTCTTCCTCTGCCTTTACTGGAAGTCTCTGGCACTCTGAAAAAATTACCCTGAAACCGTTACTGTACAGAAGCAATTTTGTCAGAGACACCAAACAATTTCCATGGGTTGGTTAAAACCTGCTTAATTTACTCACGTGAACAAGTTTGAATTTTATGTAATAGGAGTAATTGAAACAACAGTGGCTATTAAAGTGGATTAATGGGCTTCAGGGAGTTTCTGTCAACTGTGATATGGGTGGCTCATGCAGACAACATCCTATGTGTAACAGAATATCCCAAGTCTATGAATACAAACCAGAAAGTACCAAGATAAGACCAAAAAATACATTTCAGTGTCTCTTAACACTAAAAAAAATATGGGTAAAAAGGTAAATATATAGTTAAAAAAAGATTGTTTTCATTTCAAAGCAAATATTAGTTTAAATTTTAAAAATTTAAACTAGTTAGAAACAGCTTTGTAAAAGCTGTACATTTTAAACTGACAGTGTCACCTCATCCAGCTCTGACAAACTGCTCATTTGGCTTTTAGAATTACATTTCTTTCAGATAAATAATTAAAATAAATTCTTTAATGTGCTTATACAACTCCTTGGTGAAAATGACTCCTTCAATTTTTTTTTCTATTTGTTTCATTAGGTTGCCTATCAAAAATAAAAATAAAATTGTTCCTCTCAAATTATCACAGAGATCAGCATATTTTATTAAGCCTGTTCTAGACATGTAGAGCTTCTGAATTAAATATAACCAGAATTAAGTGGCAGTAAAAAAGCTCATGTTACCTACTTCCCAACCCATTTCAGTGTATTTGATTTATGATGGCTCTGAAAGCCTTCGTGCATAACCTCGTATCTGTGTAGTTTACCACAAGGACTTGATCAGTCAAGAAGGATATTAGACAACTTTTTTATTACCAGCTAAGTCTAATGCTATAAACTCAGGGATTAAGCACCATGTACAGACTCATGTCTGGACATTTCAGTTTTCAAGTCACATCGGCAGAGCTCATTTATAACATTCTCTTCCTTGGCCAGAAGTGTAGATTTACACATTGTCATTTTCATGGAGAAGTGGTCAAGCTGAAATATTTTCACAAGTTTTGCTGTATAATAAAGGCAGTTTTCAAGAGTATCCCCAAGTAGTCCAAAATTATCCCAAACATAGTCCAAAGGATTTTCTCTCATCTGTATCAAAGCAATAACTCATCAACATTTCAAAACTGAGTAGGAAACATGTTCCCTTTTCCTAATGGCATATTTTGAATGAAAATTCATCCAAAAATCGAAATTAAAATACTCACTTTCTCTTCACAAGAAATTATTCCAAAACCATGTCTTTATATTATACCTCAGTTGTATCAGTCAATGCTTTTGGCTAAGACCATTTATGGTCCATGGAAAAACCAAAAGCCTCTAGTCTGTCTCTTTTCTTCTTCTTTGCATTCCTTTGTTTTATTCATACAGCTAAAGTTTATTTAATTTGTTTCAGCGACCATTGGGTGTCATGGGAGGCAAAGGGTATGCCCTGCTCAGGTGGGTTCCACTTGGTTGGACCATGGTCAGCATTACCCAGATGTGACCTAGCTCTCTGCTGCAAACCCAGAGGTGGCATAAATGGGCTGTTAAATCCAGTTCAAATATTCCAGCTGAAAAGCTGGGAGCAGAACAGCCAGATGCTGCTGGATGGACTCCTGGCCATGGCTGGTCAGGTTAGCAGAGAGCAGGGTGGGCACAAGTTCATCCCCATTCAGCAGGAAATAGGGTAGTCTGCCAGTTCCCTTGGCCTGCATCCTTCTGTCTTTGAATTCCCTGTGGTTTTAGTTCTCTTGCTGCATTTTAGGATATTTTTGAAGAAAGTTATAAAACAGGAAATTTTCTGCTGTTTGACATCAAAGGCACCTTGTTGTCACCCAGTCTTTGATTATGTAGCTTGTTGTTGTTACTTGGATAAAAATGTCCCCAAGTCCTCGCACCTTCTCTGGGTCCTCATTCCACTGCTGGGAAGATTCTGGGCTTTCAGCCCACACCAAACACTATTTTTTCTTCTTTTTTTTCACTGAGAACCAAGAATATTTTTAACATCCTTAAACAAGTTCTATGCATGCGTCTTCCATTTTATCAGTCAGAGAGATTCTAAGGAGATAACTTTCTTTTCTAGGATCACCAGAATGTCATAAAGCTGTTAGTATTTTTATATTAAGAGCAATGGGATATTTGCCACCGGTTTTAATGAGGATAGGATTAGGGCCAAAGTCTTAACTGAAGGGTTGTTTTTTTTAAGAAGAATTATTTCATACCAGTGTTCCCTTGGTTGTGCTTTATCTGGCTAAACTGCATACTCTATGTTAAGTATTTATTTTCAATTGGATAAGACAAAAATAATTTTTGTTGACATGGACTCTTAAATGAAGAAGTCCTTAGAAAGCCTTCATAAAAGAATTGCACTAAAACCTTGGTTTTAAGCATGGTTTAATACTTTAATATTTTAAAATTGATCTTGCATATTTTTGAAGTTTATTTGATTGCAACAGTGGATAGAAATTGCATCTTCAAATAAAATATCGTGAACTAAGAAACTGTATTTTTGGCCTGCAGTTTTAAAATTCTGTGACATATACTTTCACTTGTATAAAATACTTGGTGTGTACTATCTTGGACATTTCTTCATTACCACAACCACAAGCTTTTAAACTCAGATCTTGAGAGTTATTTTATTTTTTATTTTTGTCCTTCAGTTCAACAGTGTGTATTGATCAATCCTGAAATTTATAAGGACAGAAATTGTAAAAATGTCAAAATATACTTGAGAAACATACCATAGAAAACAGGATCCAAATGGATTTTTCCCTACCAGTTTATGAGTTAAAACAGAAATGTAAAAACATTGAATAAGAAATAAAAATATATTTAAGTATTTACTTACTTGAACAGCATCCAATGTGCTCTGAAACATAAGGTTACAATAATGGAGATAAGAAAGAACATGTTATCTTCCTATGTAGCTCCAGTTTTACTTTGATGTTTAACAGCTCATTATGTGTTATTTTTAGTAGTGGTAGGTCAGTTTTCTCTTTTGGTTTTATGGGTGTTTCATAGAGTGATCAGTGGGAAATAGTATTGAAATCATACAAAAAACTAGTCCATCAAATTATTTTGGTTTTTCTGGGTTTTCATTTGTTCGGTTTTTGTGGTTTTGGGGTGGGTTTTTTTGGTTTTTTTGGGGGGGCAGGGGGGTGTTTTTGTTTTCATTTTTGTTTTTGATTTTGGGGTTTTTTTGGTTGTTGTTTTTTAGGGCTTTTGTTTGTTTGGCTTTGGGTTCTTTATGTGTGTGTATTTTTGTTGTTGCTTGGGGTTTTTGTTTGTTTGGTTGGTTTTGGGGGTTTTTTATGTGGCAAATATTTAAATAAGCCACTTATCTACTATTTTGTCTCACAGTATTTCCTTCCTTTTAATTCATAGTAGCCTTTGAATATACTTTTCAAACTACCGTGAAAAGTCACTGGTATAGCTGCAGCAATATTTACATTTTGCTTTCTGAGCTTGACAGCATCTTTCCCACCTGCATGTCACTGGCTTTGCCAGACTATGGAAGATGTATAGCTCTGTTAAGAAATACAGATTGATTTCAAGATCTTCAGTATTTTTCTCTAAGTTTTCTGCAGCACTTATTCTGCCTTACCTTAAAATATTTTAGAATATTTTATATAAAATATCCATATAACTAGCATATTACAAAATGTGATTGCCCTGGTTTTGGCACCCAGGTCAGTGGGAGAGGGTGTGGCCAAGACCCCAATGATATTTGATACCACCCCACATCAATTCTAAGGCGGGGAAAAGAGACTCTCTCGCTGCCCTGAGGAAGGACATTCCTTTTGGTGGGAGAAAGCGTGGCAGGCGAAAATATCTGGTGTTGTTTTATTTTGCATGTAAATCTTTTATTTGTCTTATACCTTTTTTTATTAATATTGTTGCTCGTACTGTTTTCTTATGTCATTCCTTTTCCCAGAAAATGGTTGTTGTCTCAACCTGATCTTTGTCTTTTGTCCCTCCCATTCAGGAGGGGAAGGGAGTGGCTCACGGTCTTTTAAGTGTGAATACAAAATTGGAGAATATTGTTTCTAAGCCACGACAGTTATGGAGAATCGTAGTGAGTCGAGAATGATAGCCATATAGTCAAGCTGAGTTTTCTTAAGAAAAATCATCAGATATAGCTTTCATTGTTCCTTATAGCATGCACAATTATGGATACTTGAGAACTCATGGCATTCAACTATTAGTCAGCCTTCAGAATTTACAGACCTAACCCAAACGGAATGGAAACATGGTAAGATTTGGAATTGTTTCCTATGAGCAGTAGAGCTTCCTTGAGCAAATGATAAAAAGCAAAACTTTCATCAAAGTAGTACTGATGGGACACTACACAACAGTTTTTGAAGCAAGCGTAGCCCTTTTTTTTTTTTTGACAGACTTTGAGATATCCTGTGAAATTATGAGGGCATTATATATTTACATACTTTAGGCATTCTTAAAAACCTTAATTTCTGCAAATAACTATCTGAATCTGCAAATAAAATTCCTCTCAAAAAATATGAACGTCAATTTAACTCATGCACATACTTAAAATTCACTCAACAGAATTTTATTCTAATTATGGAGTTCAAAACAGCTTGTCAAAGAAAAAAACCGATTTTGTAGTTATCAACAAATGAGAATAACCTCATAGATCTGCTTGTAATGGAATTAGGTGTTACTGTCAAATATGAGGGGAAAAGATGCTGCTTTTAATCTTTCAATCATAAACTATTACATTGCACTATTATAACAATACTTTTCCATTTTATAAACTGTCATTAGCAATGAAACAGTAAAATTTTCTACATTTGCTGTAGATTTACAACATATCTCCCCGGGTTAGTTCTGGAAAGCATTTGAGGTGACCTATTGCTTGATTTTGCTCATTATTTGAGGCAGGGTTGAATGCCAGACGTGGGTTTATTACTGTCACCTCATCTGAGGGAATGGCCTCTGGCTTTCAGAGGCTCAGAGTATTTTTGCTTCTGCCACACTGAAGTGTTTCAAGATTGTACTGAAAATCCTGCAGCAACTCAGCTCTGAGTAAAAGTGCTGGCCTGCATTTATTTTTGTTCTAGTGTATGAAAAGCCTATTAGAAGGTGGACAAAATTATCTTATTTGTTTAATTTTCATGAAATAAAAAATATTTTAAATTCTAATAACAATTTCTCTTTTTATTAATTTTGTTTTCCCATCTCCAGGCTTGTGATACTCATCAGAAAGAGTCATATCTAACAATGTCTTCCAAAACTCTCCTTGCATTGTGTGTCAGTGATTTGTACTTGAGGCAACTTGTCTTGTGATGGTTCAACTGAAAATAAAAACAGCACTTGATTTTGTATTACTAGTAAAACATAGCCAGGAAACCAAACTAAAAGAAGCACCCAATAAAAATGAGAATTTCACTTTGACATCAAGCCAATACACATTTCTCTCAGAAGTAACAGCAAAGTACTCAATGTATTTTCCCTGACTTAAACGTTACCATCAAAAAGATAACTAAAAATCCTCTTCCCTCTATTTAAAACAAACCCGAAAGGTAATAACCAGCTGATTTCCATTTTGACAGCATGGACTTAGACAACTGTGAAGTGGAATCTCTGACACGGGGCAGGTAAAAGTGGTCAAAGATCTCAGTTTAGTGATCAAATATTACTGCTAATGAAGTATTTGATCCATTAAATGACAGCTTGGGGGAAGAGCTGAAAGAAGAAAAGAAAGCAAAAAAAAGTGTGTCTTTTTTGTATTTGACTTTAAAAAAATCTGTATAAGCCTTGTTTTCTCAGGGTCTTTATCTTTCTGCAGTGTTACCAGAAAGCTGGCTTTCTTTAGAAAAAAAATGTTTTTCCTTGCAATAATGACAACTACTTACTTAAGTTTCTATTATGTGATTCTGATTTAGCTTTAGAGCAAATATAAATCTATCTTTAGGACCAGGGATTTAAGCAGAGCTGCTTGAATCTTAAGGCTCAGTACTGAGGCGGAAACGATTTGGGCCTGAAATGGAGTAAGAGCTTGGTGATTAGGATTACCCACAGACATTAGGATCTAAAGGAAAGCGCCTTGGTACAACCCTGGGCAGCAGGAAACACGCAGACCTACCCTAGAGAGTCAGATCTGGTGAGATGAGAGATAATTAATTGGCTTTCTGGGGTGGGGAGGAATGAGACCACTCTCCGGTTTCTCCATGAAGGCTAGCAAAGGAGCAGGATGGCACTAGATTTAAGGGTGATCCATTTTTTGATTTTCATAAGGAAGCAATGTAGTGGGATCTTGAGCAAGGGAATGGGAAATTATATTCCCAAACCCACAGAAACAGCATCAGTTCTATTTGACTTGCAGAAGGAAATTTCGGTTCCTTTCCATTTCAGTGTGCCTTTGTTTTAGAGAGCTATTCAGTGTGTCTTTGTTTTAGAGAGCTATTTGTGTTTTCTGATGTTTTCTAATATACAGAGATCTGATGCAACTTTTTGTTTCTTTAAGGGGTGCATATGATGCACAAAAATTTAAGAAAAACAGGCTGAAAGCAGTAAGGAGAAATCACAGCAGATTAAAATTCAGTGGGAGACAAAACAGTTGTTTAGCTAATTCACAAGTGAGAATGTCTATAGCTTACTCAGAATGTACTCATTGTTTCTGAGTTGCAATCCCAAAAAGTAAAATTAGATTTATACTTCATACCATCACCCTCATTTCCAGGCAGGTGACTCAAATTTTTTTAAATTAACTTTCTCATGCATAAGACCTCTCCCCTTCTGTCTGATGACTACAAGGAGCTTCTCTTGCAGACATTTCATTATTCAGCTTCTTGATAAACTCATGGGATGGAGATATTCAAAATTCCTACAGACATATGTAGTCAGAAAAAATGTTAAATTTATATAAGCAGCAGTAAAAAAAGTACATTAACCCTCTTGGCTTTCCTCAGCATCTGGGAGTGGTATCTAAATATTTTCTTTTGCAAAAGGTTTATGTCCACAACATCTGAAACACTCACTTGCCCCAGTACTTTTGACTAACTCCTTGACAAGGAAAATAAATTTCCTGCATTCTCCTTGTGGTCATCAGTGGGGCTACCTGTCTGCATTCTAGAGTATGCTAACAAATCATGTTACATAGCTTAAAATTGCCTCATTGCTTTCAACTCCAGTTCACATCTACAGCTATGTAAACATGTTCTGGACTTCTAGAGTTGTAATTTTAATGGTTCATGATCTCATGCTGTCACTGATTGTTATAATATGATAAATACATTAAAGTAAAAATGATACATTTCTTTAATTCATTTAATTGGGGACTTACAGTATAAGGTTTTTCCAAAATTAGTGTATAAGTCTGACTACTGTAAATAATACCTGTTGTTTTACTGGCACCTGTTTAGTTATGGTTTTTCTGGAAACAGATATTTATTTGCAAAGGCCTTGTTTAAAATTCAGAATAATTTATTTTCACTAAGGAAACCTGAATATTCCCAGGAGTCACTTAGGAGCAAATGGAATGACCTATTTGGGTGGAAGGCTATTATATTTAATCCCTATTTCCAGAATTCTGGGTTGGAAGGGAGCCATAAGGATCATCAAGTGATCTCTTAAGTGAACGGCTCACATGGAATTTGGACCTGCAACCTTGGTGTTTTCAGCACCATGTTGTAACCTCTAATCTCAGGTCATTCAGCAATGGCCAAGAGACATTCCCTGAGGGAGGGTTCCTCTTATGAGCTGCTTTGAGCAATAAGCATTTTATACCTATCTGGAAACAGAGACTATTTATCTTATTTTTGTACCAAAGATATCCAAAGAACATTTTAAAATGTCATCATATGCAATGGAATCATCATTGTCTTTAGCTACCGCAAGCATTTCAGATTCTCCTTTTAAATTTTAGCTTTTATTTTGAACTAGTAGGTCAACACAAGTCATAGTTGGAGAGGCACAGAGGTAAAATTTGCATGACACCTGCACCAGCCCCAAATATCAGCCAGAGCTGGTTTTGACTCTGCTTCCCTGAGCATTAAATTCACTCAAGTTCTGAAATGCAAGACTTAATGATTATTACAGATAATTAATTTCTGAGCATTTGAAGTGAACAGGGTATGTAATTAAATCCTCATCTGGATTTTATATTTGGAAATACCAACGAATTTACAGAAATAAGATGTGCTGATATCACTAAAATTAGACACTGGCCAGGTTTTTCAACAGAGAAATAGCTAATAGATAATGAGAATATATTTGTATTTCTAATGAAAATGTTTTCTCACACAAACTTTCAGTCCTGGACTTGGCCTATGTTTTTTTCATATGCTCAGACTTTTGTCACTTTAGGCCAACTCTATGGGTAATGTACATTATCACAGTGAGCTCATTCTCATGTACTTCTCTATATTTCTCAGAACCTGGAGAATGAAGGAGCAATTAATTTGGTTAGGATAAAATTAAATAGACACATGCAGAAAAATTGGAAAGTTACTTGTTGATGCTGGCTACAATGACTATCTATTTTTATTGTACTGTTTTTCTTTGCAATACACCATTACAAGTTGGAAAATAACCTGAAATTTGAAAACAAGCTTGAAATGCTACAGTCGAAAGCATTACTGTTACTCTCCACTAGAATTATTGACAGCATCAATTAACTGTTTTAAATAGTGAAGAAACTGTAAAAATTAGATGCAGCTAATTTCAAACTAAGCCCTACCTTGTGTTCTAATTATGTTTCAAAAAATTACTGTAAAATAGTCTTGTGAACATACAATGTGGCAGCTACAACTTCAGGCTGCAACAGAAATCTCCTAGGAAAGTGTTCTAGCTTCTGTATGGCAGGCACAGAGGAAATCAAACTTTAAGTGGGAAGAAATGGATCCCGCAGTAGGAGGGAAGCAAAATTCTTGGCCTGTTCACCACATGCCTCTCTAAGCAATTCCTCTCAAACTTATGGCAGTACTAAAAGATGTGTAGCATTGCTTTAATACTCTGTGTGCTAACAACAGCATTTAATCTCTATGCTAGAAGCAAGGTTTTCATAGTTGCCACAGATTTATAAATCCTAGCACATACATTTTCATCCATTTTTCCTATGAAGCTTTGATAAAGCTCATCAGAAAGCAATACTCATGACGGATTTTTAACTGAGTTTTTGTTTGACAGAGATTTTGTTTGAATAGAGAAATTTCTACTTCTTCTCTCATTTTCACAAGAAATAAGAGCAGCTCATGGAAACTCAAGTTCATCCAACAACTTGAAAATTCTTGAGGGAACTTCTACCATAGAGAATCTGGTAATTATCTTTTCACTGTAATAATTACAAAACCCTTTAAGAGACAAAAAAATTATTTACAATTGTACCTACAATTTCAAAGTATGGTTTCAGTGTACTGAGGAAGACACTTACTGATGTGGAAAGGTTAACACGTCTTGTTTGCTATAACTGGATGATAGTTTGCTAAAACACCTAAAATTGAGAGCCAGAGGCAAAAGGTGGTTTTATGCTATTGGCACAAAGTTGAGATTGTTTAATTCAGTAAAATTACTCTTGTGCATGAATGCAATGAATCAAAATCTGTTCTACTGGTTTTCCTTTGCCACTGCATATGCAAATCCTTACCTTTCATTTAAATGAAAGATCTTAAGGGAACTATCTCAATTGTAAAGGAGAGAATTCCAGTGGAGAAAAACAAACAAAACAAAAACCACCAAGAATAATATGGCACCTTCATCCATACTGCTTTCAGGGGAGGAGTTTATCTCACCAGCAAAGAATGACCTCATGTCAACCAGCAAGAGAGATTCTCTTACATCCATGCAGAAGTAGTGACTCTTAGACAGAAGTTGATAAAGCAATGCTGTAAGATGAATGAAAGTACTACAAGAAATATTCAGATTAAGAATTGGACATAGGTTCTGCACCATTAGTAATTACTTGCTGATATACAAGTTTAAAGCTTCATTTTGTGACAAGTCTTCATTTTATGCAATATTTTTACCAAATTAGATAATTAGTAGAGGTAGAATGAAAAAAAATGTTCTTTAATAAGTTGATTTTAAATTTTATCATCCAGAGCTCTCAGGAACTAAATAGCACAATCAAAGCCAGATAAGCATATGGGCAGAAACTAGTTAAGCCAAGTTCCCAGTGTCAGACAATTATGTTAAATATGTGCTGATTTCCAGGTGCAGGCAAATATCTCCACAGGAACAGTGTCACTCCACTGAGAATTTAATAAAATGGAACTAACATCTATACCACTCAGTGTATATCTCACCTGCCATATGTGATTCAGTCATTAGTAGAATGTCTGTGATACTTCTGGTGAGTAGCTTTTCATTTGACTACTTGATATATAAAACGTCTGCCTTTTTGAAGATTTTGCCTGTTAATTGCCACATTCATTTGGCTCTGCACTAGAAATGATAAAATGATGACTTCCAGTCTCTTCTCACACTTTTGCAGGTTTCTGCTGGAGATCCTCAGATGTCTCCTTTTCAGCTTGCCAAGCCCTAGTCTGCATAAGATGTTCTTTGTACAGAAACTCTTTCACCATTCAGATGTCCTTCTCTGCTCCTGTTCCAGTCTTGTATCTTTTCTGAGATGGGAGGACAAGGTTTGTGCAGAGCAGGCAGGATGTATGCACCTCCTGGAGTAGACAGCAGTGTACTGATTCTCTGTTTGTTTCCTGTTCAGCACACACTTCAAATACAGATAGCTCTGCCTGTCTCACTTTACACCTTTGTACTTTGGAAACAGACAACTTCACAGGTAAAGTATTTCTTCTGCAAATTGTTTTTCCAAATATTGTGTTCTGCTTGTTGGTCTGTGTATGATAGTAGGTCTCCACATGTAGGTATGAAAGAGAAAGATGCTATTTAAATTATATATGAAATTAAGAGTCTTACTGCTTGTTAGTAGCAAATCAGGAAAAAATCACCCTTTGCTCAAAATAAAAAAAAACAATGGAGTGGAAAAAAAATGAAATCTATTGTAATATTAACACTTTTTGCTTCTAGAAGAAAGCATTATTGGCTATCTCTTCTGAAGTGAGTTAGAACTGGGAAAGAAGGGAAGCTTGGTCTGGTTATGATTTCAATACCATGTAGAGATAGAGGTGAACTCATTTAAAAAATCAATAAAATTTGAAACAGTCTTCACCATTAATAGGATTTGAGTAGTACCATATGTATAAATCTACAGATACAAACAATATTCGTACAACTTATGCTTCCATCCAGGCCCTAATATATAGAAAATGAGAAACATAACCCTTTTTTCATTTTCCTTTACCCATTATGGATAAATTTACAAGCCCCTCTTGGATTGCATAAGTTCCAAAGTAGGGATCAATAGCTGATTCAGCTGAAGGAAGTAAAAAATCTGCAGATATCTACAAACAGAAAAAATGTAGACAAAAATAAGGTAACACAATTATAATATGACTTTTTAAAGAAGTCATAAATTAACAATACACTGAGAGTATATATTAAAATCAGTCAAGAACACTCTTTTGTAAGTGTGGAAAATTAACTTAGCCCACAACTATTCATGGGACAGACAGAACTGCTTCTAAGAGCTGAATTTATCAAGAATTTGTATTGATATCATAACCAATTAACATGAAAATTCACAAAGAATCTGTGTAAGCTTGAGCAACCTTCATTTAGATTCAAAACTAATTTCCCTACTGTGAAAAGCCACTGAAAAGTATAAAAAAAAGAGTAATTATTATTTCTATATTAAGCTTCTATACTGTATTTTATACATAAAAACAGCTCCAGCTGAGATTAACTGTAAAATCCACAGTATACCCCAATACCTAGTGCTAAGGTACTGCTCTTTATTTTGGCAGTGCTGTTACTTTCACAGTCATAGGTCAAGAGATAAGTCTTTGGCACTAGAACTGGTTTTCACTTGGTTTAACCCACTTTTGTATGATATCCTCCAAATGTGAGTGTTTCCAGGGATGTGATGATATCATAACCCTTTTGTAGTTAAAAATAGGTCTAGTAGTATTGTTCCTCTTTTTGATAATTCGCAGTAAAAAAAAAAGAAAATCCGAATTAAGGGAGAAGTACAAAGTTACCTTAATTGCAAAACAAAAAATAAAACCTAAGGGGGTTAGGTTTTTTTTCCTTGAATGCATTAGTAATTAGCTCACTTGCACTAAGGACTTGGTCCAAGATACTGAAATGAGTTAGAGGTAGGAGGTGATGTGGTTGAGGTTAACTTATCCTCAATTCTAATAGTTTGCTTTCTGTAATCTGCAGAAGCAGGCAAAAAGGGAATCAGTGCAGAAATGTAGAGAGACATTCCTCTGGATGCCTGCAGATTCCTCTTTGCAGAAATGGGCAGAGGAAAAGATAGAAAGGGATCAGGAGGGGTTGTGTTCTGCTTCTTTAGAAGCATAAATCTCTTTTCTGAAGCAGGAAACTCATCTTAACCAGACTTTGAAAACTGCTGAAAATACCAAAAACATAGTTAGTGGTCTGTGTTAACAGCTAAAATTGTGGATAAGTATGATCTTTACTGAGACGCTAAACAGATTCAAGTGTGGCTCAGACACCCCAAGGCATATAAGCAAGTAAAAAGGTGTCATTCTGCATTGACAACGAGCAAATGAATGACACTTTCTTGCAATTCACTGATTTAGCTGAAGAATAGGAAGGCATTAAAAAGATAACAAGTAGGGAGTGGGGAGAGAACTGCTATGCTTAAACATTTTAATGGTATCTTTAGGTTCATTAGTTAGTTTTAGATATTAGCCAGAATGTTTTATAAATCACTCCTGCTATCCATAACTGACTCAATCCATAGCCAGATAAGTTTCTTCAGCCTCTAATTGTACAGCCTTAGTTCAGAGGGGCACTGTGTCTACTCTCTCAGAAATTAAGAGAAAGCACAAAAATATATTAATGGATTAGGGAGATTTGGGAAGTGTTTCTAAGAGCAGAGCAGAGAGAGAGCTTACATCCTTCCCTCTATAAAACACCCAGCAAACACCTGTGGGCTCAGTCTATCAAATAAATGGTAATGGAATGACACCTACAGAAAATTCACCTCCCTAGTGCCTTTCCTCCTCCTTTTACCACTTCTTTGTCCCTTGAGAAAGCCCATGTGGCTCTTCTTTGGCAGTCAGAGAGACATTTTCTTCTTGTCACTGCAAGCACAACTAAACCATGACATGCAGCAGCATTAGAGGCTGAGGAGGTACAGAAAAAATTCAACAGTGTATATACACTAAGGAATTTCAAAATGAGGATATTTCACAGTAAATAACCTTTTTTTCATAGGTCGAATTCTGCCATAGCGTGTTTCCCTTCAATCCTCCTATATTCATATAGCAGTGTAAATGAAAATGAAAGTAAGGTTTACAAGGTAGGTTAGAATTGCTCTTTCTTGGTCACATTCAATGTGCTAGTCATTAAGAACTGTGAATATTTTCTGCCCTTAGCAAGCACCTTGCTTTTGATCTTATATAAAAAGAACACAATTTAATTTAACCCCTACACATCAGAGCTGAAATACCAACTAAATCAGTAAGCAGAAAAAATACACCAATGTTGTAATTTCACAAGCCGGTACTGTGCAAAATGAATTTGTAGTTACAGGCCATGTTGTGCCTTTGAACAGTGAAATGTTTTAACACCTATTTCTAGTCTCTGTTCTAGCTGAATCTCTTCCCTGACACATGAAATACTAGTGAATCCTCGTGTACCTCCTAAGTCTTGTGCCAGTGAAAAAGATGCTTCTGGTATTGGAGTTGTTCTGTTTTAGCTAATCAATCCTTCTTGTAAGAAATGCCATCCCTCTTCTGGCAGACACGGGTCCAGTTTCTCCTGCAGGGCAGAAAGTTGCCTGGCCGGACTTCCCCTCCTCCTTTCCTGCCATACTCAGTGCTCCTTCCAAATCTGGCTCTAAAGGAAACGAGATCTCCAAATGTGGCATCAGGGTCACTTGTAAAATGCCTGTGTCACCTTTGACAGCCTAAGAAGAATGAACTTCTCCTGGCTGGGTCCTCTCAGGAATTGTGGTAAGGATGGCCCATCTGACCTGAGTTCAGGCCCCAAGTGAAAGCAGAAGTGCAGAGACACCACATTTATTTTTTTAATCTTAGTTCTAAACAGTTTTCACATCTCCTCCCAGTCTTCCTGGAAAAGGCTCGGATTCAGTTTGGTTTAAGCACTGGGCAGAGGTTCAGTAAGACTGCATCCGAAACAGCAGTTTTCCTGAGAAGAGAGATTCATGTTCAGAAGAAAAATAAAGTAGAATAAACAGTTGAAGAAACCTAAAGCCTCTTCCTACTTCCATCTCTATGAAATATCAGCAAGTGATTAGATTATATTTCTCCTACTCATTTTCCTTAATATAAGAAAGGGACACACATAGTTTAACTCCCAGCAGTAACTCAGATTAGTGTGGAAAATACAGTTCTCTAATGGACTGTATTTACATTTAACCTATTAGATAAATGCTCAGCCAAAGCCTCCTCTCACACAAAGAAACCTACCAGTTACAGCACAGCTTGGTTGTTATATAAGGAAGAATTTGTTCCAGTCTCTTCTATATGACCTGCGCTTTTGGTTAATTCCTCACAAAGATCTATCTTACCACCTTTGTGCCAAAATACTCTCAGGCTTAAGTCATTTTCAACCCCTCCTTCTCCAGCTGTGAGACTCTCATCATGGCAGTTTGGCTTTGGTGTAGGTGCTGAAAACTAGGTTAGATGAGGGAGAAAAAAATAACTTGATAGTGTGGTGCGGATTGGCATGGGGCTGTGTTGGCACTTGTGTGAGTTAATCAGGTTACTCAAGAGTAGTAGAGATTCAATAAAATTATTCAGATCACCCCAAAATATTCTCACTTTAGCGGTTCTTGTAACAGGTCCAAAATATACCATAAATGCTTACTTAGAACAATGGAGGTATTTTTGCTCAATAGGGATTCAACAATACCAAGTGTATTGTAGTATTATTTATGGAGATAGTACTGGTCTTCCTAAAAAGCTTGTTTCTTGATTGTTTTAGTTTTAAATGCACAACATGGAAAAACAGTTCTCAAAATATCTTTTAGTGAAATATCTTCAGAGGTATTGTAGCACAGGAAGAAGTAGTTTAGATACCTGTAGAGTGTCTCTGCCATTCTCTTGCTTCCCCCCACCCCAAATATGTTTATTAAAATATACATTTTCAAATGGCCTTCCAAGGCAGTCCTTAAAGAAAACAGTAATCCAGTAAGTGGAAGGCATTATGAAAACAACTGAAACAGATATTGAACCAGCAAGACAACCCTCTGCAGGGATGAACTTCAAATTTGAGGGGCACAGCACTGAAGGCAGACTGACCAAAGGAATTCCTTCTGAAACCTGGTGTTGACAGGGTAACAGCAGTGCTGGCTCCTGCAAGAGCATGCCAGCATATAACTCAATATGCAAACTGTGACAGACATTACCTAAAATTAAAGAAAACATCAGTCAAAGCAACATAATGGCTTCTCAGCTGACAACAGGGTCAGTACTAAGAATGTAAATTCAGATGTGAGACTACATCTCCCATCAATAAGATCAGTCACGATGTTGTGGCTTCTGCTATTAAATTTAGCGACCAACAGCATTACAATTTTCATGAAAGAAAATGGAGAAACAATCAAAGATATATGTGACTGCAGATCTACGTGTGGATCTCTTAAGGATCTCTTCCTTACTAATATTTCTTTATAGATGATCACCAGAATCAAGGACCTTAGTGCAATTTTATATTTCCTGTACACTTTAATATGTCCTAAAAATGGGAAGAAGGAAATACTCCCCAGTACTGCATAGCTCTAACAAAAGGGTTTCTACAACAATTCAAAATAATTTATGGTATTCAAGTCACATCTTCTCTCCTGGAAGGCTCTGTCTTACTAAAGTATAATGTAGAGAAGGAAATAACTTGCACACAGCACGTGTTTTGCAGCTGTCCAAAGTCAGTGACCAGGGATAATAAAAACATTAGGTAGACATGGCACTTTTCTGGGTCTGGGCAGTGTGATGTGAGAGAGACCTGCAAGGCTCTTTGGAGTGCTGTAAGAACAAAAGTTGCAATGAGGTGCAGCTTGAGCTGATGTAGAAACCTCTTCTTCACTAGAAGTTGTAAGACTGACATTTCAAACAGCAACTCTGGCTTCCCATGAGCTTCAGCTCCTCTGGAATGTGACCATGGGCCCATCACATTTCCCAGGCAAGTCTGAAAGCTGATGCTTGTTTGTGTTTGTAACCTCTTGGAGAGGAGAGGAGAGGAGAGGAGAGGAGAGG